>OY744517.1:35429842-35457342 GCA_963556195.1 Sepiola atlantica
AATTAGGGTGTAATCCTGAGTTGGGAGCTGTGCAGCGAGATGTCTGTTTACATTAGTTTTAAACCTCTGTATGTAGGGAGGGCCTGTGGACGAGTGGTTATAGCACTTGTCTTTGGGCTGGACGACCCGGGTTCGATCCCACTCACGGCATACGAATTTTTGGGTCTGAAAACTCCCTCTGTCCACCCAGCAGTAAATGGGTACCTGACTAAAACTCAGGGAAGGAGAGTGATGGGCTCCGCCTTCCATATGCTGTGCCCTAGACACAGTGATTCTTAATAAATCACCGCCGCTACAGCCATGGGCAGTGTGCGATGTCGGCAACGACACTCGTGCGCGTCCAGGCTATGCGACCTTTACCTTTTTTACCTTTACCTCTGTATGTCAGTAACGTCGGGGGAAACAGGGAGCAGGGAGGGAGTTCCAGAGGTCAGCAGCACGAGGAAAGAAGCTATTGGAGTAGAAGGCTCTCTGGCATCTGGGGACCTCCACAGTGAATGGATGGGACCTAGCTGACTGTCGGGTTGTTCTAGTGTATTTGTGTTGAGGGGGCACTAGAGCAACTAGTTCATTGGAGCACAATCCATTGAAGTACTTGTAAAACAAGCACAAGGATGCAACATTGCGGCGATAGGACAGGGGCTGGAGCTTGGTTGACAGTGAGGGACCTATTAAGATTGCGACTTTTTTTGGACCTTGTCTAAGAGGGAGAGACTAGTGGATAATGCACCAGTCCAGATGTGACAACAATACTCTATACATGTGCGGATGGTGGCTTTGTAGAGATACAGGATAATGTCAGGTGTGAGGAGTTTACTAGCACGGTAGAGGGAGCCCACCTTCTTTGCAGCAGCTTTGGCAATGTCTTCAATGTATTTGTTCCAATTCATGTTACATGAGCAGTACGTTTTTCATCTATTTATTTATTGCTACTAAACTATATTACACTTCTGACATCGTGTATTTTTTGGTATAGCAGTACTCTTTTTTTGTTGGTATTATTTAGATCGTAAGTCAATATGAACAGTGTATTTTTTGCATTACATATTGCTGCTAAACTATATATATATATATATATATATATACAGGGCGTTACAGAGCCCTCCAAAAAGGAGCGCGCTCCAGGAGCATGCTCCTTTTTGCTGGAGCGAAGGAGAGGAGGGCTCATTTTATATTCAGCGGGAGTGGAGCGGGAGCAACTCCATTCGGGACTAAAGAGCGGTGGTTTTAGCGCTCCAAAATTATTTGATATTTTTTTCTTTTAAACATTAGTTTTTTATTCAGCAATATAAAGGAAAAGAAAAAACTGTCTCAGAGTTTACTCTGAGTTATTTAAAAAAATTATATCTGGTAAATGTATATGAGATAGGGAGAGGGAGAGGGAGGGAGAGACAGGGAGAAAGGAGAATATTTGAAGTACTCAGATTTTTACATCTATGTGTTAGATTTTTGATGGGACATTTTCTTAAGGCAGAAGACAGACAATTTGTCACCAAATGTCTTTAAAGGCGCCAGTAAGTCTATAGACGTCTTTGAAGTTATTTTCTTATAGATTTGAATTTTTTTTATTTATGACAACGGGTTTTATTGTGATTGAATAAATAAGCCAATTTTTCTTTTAATTAGTGTTTTTAAATGAAGAATTTTAGGTTCAATTATACTATAGGGGCCGTTGGATTTTCTCGCCCATTTCGCTCGGTATTCACCCAAATATTCGATAAAATCGATTTTTGGGGTGAAATGGTACATTTTGTCCTGACAAAAAATTCTAATTTATTTTTTAGCATATATCAAATTGAATTGTTATGCCGCATTTTTACCCGCTGTTGATGTTCTTTTTATGTTTGCTTTTAAATTCGTTAAATTTCGTTAAAACTTGCTTTTGTAAATAGAATGTTCAAAGTTTTTTTTTTTGTGTGTAATAAAATGTGAAAGCCGTAAAAATATCTTTAGTCTAAGGAAAAAATATATTTAGTCCAAGGAAAAAAACAATAAAAACCAACATGGCCGCCAGCGATTAAAACCTGGAATTAAAGTTAGATTCTCAACATTTTAAAAAGTAAATGAGAATTTTATTTCAGGACCAAAAATACAATTAATACCAGCAATCAGTTTCATCCTAAATTTGGGCGAAAACCAAGCGAAATGAGCGAAAGAAAACAGCGGTCCCTATTCTACAATTAAACCGATGTTTAAACTTACTTAAATTAAAGAAAATATCTTAAATTTTAATTTTAAAAAGCAAATAATTAGATTTTCTGGCAAATTTTGTGTTTTTTTAGAACCGAAAGTAGATTAGATATCTTTCTATATCTTAAAAAATCTATTATCGAATATTAAAATTGTAAACAGTTTGCTTTTGTTAGAGATTTCAAATATAGATGTTTTCACCTTTTTTTTCTTCAAATTTTTCATTTTAATAAATGTTTTGCCCGACCTAGGAAAACTTGATCCAGTTAATTTTTTGGGGGGGAGGGAGGGGGGGGGATTTGACCCGATATTTTTTCAACTCCCAAGGTTTAGGCCAGATATTTTGTATGAAATTTTAAGACATTAAATGGATCTCTGAATTGTTTATTGACAATTTATTGATATTTTTGGGGCAACTTATGAAAACTATTTTTTTTATTCAATCCTTAAAAAATAAACTTCATTGGATTTTTTTCGCCCCAAATTGTACTATAGAAAAAAATGGATGAATCGATTTGTTTGAAAGAACTTGCGCGTTTCTCTGTTATAAATAATAATATACATTATACGATATAGTTACGTTCGTAAAACAAACAAATATTAAACAACAACATGACGAGTAATGTTGCCCTGGCTGTCTCTCCTTTTCCAGAGAAATGTTTTCTTTAAAAAGAAAATAATCACTAATAATGTTTAAAAGTAAAACTTTATTTACTTAAAACAAAAGAAAAAATATCGAGTCAAATTTTCCTTTCCTGAAAAAATAGGTTGTTAATGTAATAAAAATTAAAATGGTTTTAAAATGCTTCAGGGATGTTTCTATTTCTATTTTATACCTCAGGAAACGAAAATTTACATATAATCTTATACTTCGTCCGACATGTTCTCCTATAACTCTCAAAATATTAGCGACATTTTGTTAAATATTATCTTACGGTCTTACACTTAAAGTGACATCCCAACACATATCGATGAGATCCTTTGACGCCCACCCCCATACTTCGACCATTCATTGGCAGAATAGAACGTTTATGAAAGAAGGTACATTTTCATTATGGAGCGCTGAAATAGAGCCGCTCATTTTTTATAGGAGTTGGAGCAGGTGCGGCTCCTTTTTGAAAATGGGGAGCGTGAGAGGAGCCAGCTCCAATTTTCGGCGTTGGAGCAGGAGTGGGAGCAGCTCCAAAAGTAGTGGAGCGCGTAAAGCCCTGTATATATATATATATATATATATATATATATATATATATATATATATATATATATATATATATATATTACTATTTCATGTATCCACATAAAATGTTATAAGGAGATATAATTTTTTATGTTTCAATTTTCAGTATTTACTTCAACAGTGCTCGATACGTAAGTAGAGCCGGGTAGTAATTCATGAAAATATATTTATAGCAATTAAGCTATACAGAGGCTCCCGCGTTTCATCCCCGTGGAAATCTTCAGGCTAAAACTAACTGCATGCATTTTAGCCTGAAGATTCCCCCCTGTATAGCTTAATTGGCATTAATATATTTTCATAACTTACTATATATATATATATATATATATATATATATATATATATATATATATATAAATATATATATGTATACATATATATATATATAAATATATATATGTATACATATATATATATATAAATATATATATGTATACATATATATATGTATACATATATATATGTATACATATATATATATACATATATATATACATATATATGTATATATATATATACATATATATGTATATATGTACATATATATGTATATATGTACATATATATATATATACATATATATATACATATATATATATATACATATATATGTATATATATATTCATATATATATACATATATATATATATACATATATATGTATATATATACATATATATGTATATATATACATATATATGTATATATGTACATATATATATATATATATATATATATATATATATATATATATATATATATATATATTATTCTGCTACTTGCCTTTTCCTGGTAGCAAAACTGTCGTTTTGTTAACACAAAAGAAAAAAATACTATTTTCAATCTTTTCCTTAATTCTCAAAAAATAATAATATTTTCAAAAATATATTTGAACTTGCAAAATCAACTTATTCCTTCTGACAAGAAGAAAATTCTCTTTGAAAAATCCGGGATTTAAAGAACTCAAATTTCACCCCAAACAAGGCAGGCCGCCACTGTAAACGTAAAGGGCTACTGAGAATTTGGGTGTGGATTTTGGGTGTCACCCCAAGTTGGGAGCAGTGTAGCAAGATGTCTGTTTACATTAGTTTTAAACCTCTGCATGTCGGTACAGTTGGAGAAACAGTGAGCAGGGAGGGAGTTCCAGAGGCCAGCAGCACGAGGAAAGAAGCTATTGGAGTAGAAGGCTCTCCGGCATCTGGGGACCTCCACAGTGAATGGATAGGAATTTAGCTGATTGTCGAGTTGGTCTAGTGAATTTACGTCGGGGGGGGGGGGGGGCACCAGAGTAGCCAATTCATCGGAGCACAATCCATTGAAGTATTTGTAAAACAAGCGCAAGAATGCAACATCGTGGCGATGGGACAGGAGCCGAAGCTTGGTTGACAGTGAGGGACCTATTAAGTTGGCAACTCTTTTTTGGACCTTGTCTAACAGGGAGAGACTAGTGGATGATGCACCAGCCCAGATGTGGCAACAATACACCATGCGTGGGTGGATGGTGGCTTTGTAGAGATACAGGATAATGTCAGGTGTGAGGAGTTTACTAACACGGTAGAGGGAGCTCACCTTCTTTACAGCAGCCTTGGCAATGTTTTCAATGTATTTGTTCCAATTCATTTTACCCGTGAATGTTAGGCCGAGTAGTTTGAATGTTGAACTCTCAGGTAGGCTGTTATTTGCCATGACAATCAGTGGTTGAAGAGGTTTCTTGTAGTTATTGAAGGAAAGGAGCTTTGTCTTTGCGGCATTAAAAGTTACCAACCATTTATGACCCCAATCAACTACAGCCTGAGGGTCACTTTCTAAGGATTCAGCCATTGCCTCGGATATGTACGCATCTGTTTTACCCACATGACGAGAGTAAAGCGTGGTGTCGTCAGCAAATATACCTATTTCAGACCTGATGTCATCAGGGAGATTTACGAACAATAATGGTCCAAGGATAGATCCCTGGAGTACACCAGCATTTATGCCATGTTGCTTAGATGAACGGCCATCGAGAATAACCTGGATCTTTCTTTTGGTTAGGAAGGATCTAATTATATTAAGTAGTTGCCTAGTAATACCGTATGAGCGTATATTCAGAAGAAGTCCTTTATGCCATACCTTGGATATATCAAGCGCTACTGCCCTAGCTTCACCTGCCTTGTCGAGTGTATGATACATGCATTCAGAGATGACCGTTAGGATGTCTGCCGTAAATCATGCTTGTCTAAATCCATACTGGCGGTCAGAAAAAAGTTTAGCATTAACTAAGTGCCGGACTATCGCTAGATTAATTAATGATTCAAAGATTTTAGCAAAGATCGGGAGTAGACTGAATTGGGTGGTAGTTCTGAGGATCGGTTCTATCCCCAGAATTCTTGTAGACTGGTACCACAGAGGCAATTCTCCAGCTATCAAGGAAGCAAGATTCAGCTAGGTATTTATTGTAGAGTTTGGAGAGGACAGGGGCCAGTTCAGCAGAGTTTCTTTATTACTATTACAGGTATAAGATCAGGCCCACAAGCTTTGGAGGTGTCAAGGCTTTTTATGATGTCTCTGACCTGGGATGGGTGATGACCAGGTTATCAAGTGTGGCTTCGGTCCACAATGGGAATTTAGGGATATTGCAGCTATTATTCTTACTATTACCGTTATTTTTGTTATAAGTACTAGTATTATTATTCCAATTATTATTATTATTATTATTATTATTATTATTATTATTATTATTATTATTATTGATATTATTGCTATTTTCATCTCTGTCAATTCCTTTTTATTCTACATTTCCTATTCCTATTATTATTGCTATTAATTTTATAATTATTATTATCACCACTGTTACTATTATTGTTATTTTCGTCACTTTTACTGTAATTATTATTATTATTATTATTATTATTATTATTATTATTATTATTATTATTATTATTATTATTATTATTATAAACGTTGGTTGATTGACGTATATTGGTTATGTAATTTTATAAATGCTCTACTTAATATTGAGCACTCTTGAAAAAATTGGTTTTATGTTCACTTTATTAACATATTTTAACTTGATCAATCAATTAATATATATATATATATATATATATATATATATATATAGAGAGAGAGAGAGAGAGAGAGAGAGAGAGAGAGAGAGAGAGGGGGAAGAGAGAGAGGGGGGATGACGTGACAATTTATCGTTTATAAAGTTATTTGTGTTGTCATTGTTTTTGTTTTTTAACGATAATTAACTAATGGCTAAACACGTTTTCGTGAATAACTATTTTGTCTATATATATATATATATATATATATATATATATATATATATATATATATATATATATATATATATATTGATATACTATATAAAAATTGATCCTGAAATACTTAAAAAATTATTATTAATTTGCACCACTGAAGTTCCTTTCCATGACCATAAGGGCAACATATATACCCAAATTGACGGAGTTTCTATGGGATCTGTCCTTGGACCGACCTTTAGTAATTTCTACATGGCCGACCTCGAAAATAAAATATTTAATATAATCACTAAACCTTCCTGTTATGTATATTATATTTCTTCAGCTGCATTTGCCCAGGATTGAACTCAGCACCTTGGGATTACGAGATGGATTACGTGCACTTGCATATATTTCCGTTAAAGTAAAATTACTGGGTTTTCTTGTCCACGTGACTTTTTAATTTAAATGCGTTCTCTTTCTTTTACCATATATACGTTCTTGGCCTCTTGCCTTGTTGGCATTGTAGTTTTGAATTAATTGAATAAAGCCTTAGAAAAGGTTTTTCTATTCGTGTCTTCTTTTTACATTACAATTTATTCAATTAATTCATTTACTAAATTTCTCATGGATAAGATTATTCGTCTGGACAAGTTTGATATATCTTCTGCAGACCCTCAGGCTGGCAAGCTCTGGAGACTATGGTACCGTAATTTTACTTATTACTTATCTACTATTGCTTCTTTAAATCCAGACAAACTCGAAGTCCTTTATTTAAACATTGGTGCTACCGTTGCTGACATTATCGAGGGTTGTTCTGGATTCGAACATGCTGTTGAATTGCTGAAAAGTGTTTATGATAAGTCTCCAAGCGTTATTCATGCTAGACATTTGCTTTCTACACGTCTACAACAGGAAAATGAGTCTGTAGACCAGTACCTTCAGGCCTTGAACCGACTTGCCGCAGACTGTTGCTTCAAAGATGTTACTGCTACTACTTACAGAGATGAATCTGTCCGTGATTCATTTATACGTGGTCTCCGGTCTTCCGTAATACGTGCCAGACCACTTGAAAATGATACGTTAAATCTCAAGGAGGCTACTCAATGTGCTAGAGCTTTAGAACAGGCTCAATTTCGTGCTGAGTCATACGCTTCTCAGATTGGACCTACCGTTGCTGCTACCACGACTAAAAATGTGTTTACTGATTCTGTCGAGGAGGCCACTATTACTGCTCCTATGGAGTGTGAATCTGTACAATTGTCTGCTGCCCTTCCTGCTCATGGAAAGTGCTACAACTGCGGAGGGAAACGTCACATTAAGGATGATCGCCGCCACTGTCCTGCCCGCGATAAAGTATGCCGAAACTGTGGCAAACTCGGCCATTTTGCCAAAGTTTGCCGTTCTACCATGTCTACACCTTCACGTTCCACCTCAGCTATTATAGTAGCCCGTGCTAAAGATGATGATAGGTTCCCTCCTATTACTAAAATTGTAAAATTAAAGGGTAAACGATTAACTGCTCTCATAGACACCGGCAGTTCTGATAACTTTATCAGTGCTCGTATTGTTAAAACAATGAAACTGTCTACTTCTAAACGGAATTCCGTAATTTCCATGGCATCATCGGCCATTTCCCTCAAGCTATCTGAATATTGTACTGAGGACGTTATCTTCAATGGTTACGAATATAAAGAAATTGACTTCACAGTACTTTCTGATTCCTGTATGGATATTATACTCGGAGTGCCCTTCTTAAAACTACACCAGAGTATCACTATTTCTTTTGGAGGGTCTCAGGATATTCTAAAAATCTGCGCTTTAACCAAAATCAGTTGTGCACCCGTTAAATTGTTCCGAAACTTGACCCGTGATTGCAAACCTATTGCTACTGGGTCCCGAAATTACCGTGCGGAGGACTCTCGATTCATTGAAAAAGAAATTCTACAAATGCTTGAGGATGATATAATTGAACCAAGTTACTCTCCGTGGCGCGCTCAAATTGTTGTGACTTCGTCAACTAATAAAAAGAAACGATTGGTAGTCGATTTCTCCCAAACTATTAACCGTTTCACCTTACTTGATGCATACCCCTTGCCACGAATTGGGGATCTCGTTGACCAAATAGCCCAGTATCGTATCTTTAGTATAATTGACTTGTCCAAAGCATACTATCAGATTGAAATTTGCCCTGAAGATCGCCCCTATACGGCCTTTCAGGCTGGAAACCGTCTGTACCAATTTAAACGAATACCCATGGGGGTCACAAACGGGGTTTCTGCCTTTCAACGATTTATGAATTCTTTCATTTCTGATAACAAATTACCTGGAACCTTCTCGTATATAGATGATATAACTATTTGCGGTAAAACCCAGGAGGAGCATGACGTCAATTTGGAGTATTTCTTAAAAGCTGCCTCGACATACAACCTCGAAATAAACCGGGAAAAATCAAAGTTTTCACTTCGTTCTATTAACGTGCTTGGATACCAAATTTGTAACGGAACTCTTCAACCTGATCCAGAGCGTTTGAGACCTCTTTTGCAAATGCCTCCCCCTTCCGATTCAAAATCGTTAAAAAGGTGTCTTGGTATGTTTGCTTACTATGCGAAATGGATACCTAAGTATTCATACAAAATTCGTCCACTGATCGAAAATAAACAATTCCCTATGCCTCCTATAGTTGTAAATTCTTTCGAAAAACTCAAGAAAGACATTGCTGAATCATCCGTAAAAGTTATTGATGATGAATTGCCGTTTATTATTGAAACCGATGCCTCAGAAAAAGGCTATCGGAGGCACTCTTTTACAAGCTGGGAGACCTGTAGCATTCTTTTCTCGGTCGTTAAACCTCTCTGAAATGCGACTTCATATAGTCGAAAAAGAAGCATATGCCATAGTCGAATGTGTTCGTAAATGGAGAGATCTCATTGTTGGGAAACATTTTACTATTATTACTGATCAACAAGCCGTATCTTTTGTGTTTAAACCTGCTAATCGTGGAAAAATTAAAAACGATAAAATTATACGGTGGAAAATGGAACTTCTTCCCTTTTCATATGATATAAAACACCGTCCCGGGAATGAAAATATTGTCGCTGACACATTATCCAGAGTATGTGGTGCTGCTGTTTCTTCCTTGGAGGAACTAAAATCAATTCATGATTCCTTAATACATCCTGGAGTACAACGCTTTTGGCATTTTGTAAGGTCACAAAATTTGCCATATTCACTTGATGAAATCCGACGTGTGACATCTCAATGTACTACTTGCGCCAAAATAAAACCCCAATTCTTTACTTCTACTAATAATATTCTTATCCGTTCTACTGCTCCATTCCAGCGTCTTTCTGTCGATTACAAAGGACCTATCCCGGCATCTTCATCAGGTTGCCGTTACATATTTACAGTCGTCGATGAATACAGTCGATTTCCGTTTGCTTTCCCTTGTCGTGATTGCTCCTCTCAAACCGCGATTCAGTGCCTGGTGAATATTTTTTCTATTTTTGGACTTCCCTCATTCATCCATTCCGATCGAGGAACTTCGTTTATGTCGGAGGAATTCAAACATTTTTGCTGCGACTTGGAATTGGATCCAGTAACACTACTGCGTATAACCCAAGAGGTAACAGCCAATGTGAGCGCTATAACGGCATTATTTGGAAAACCATCTTATTAGCTTTGGGATCAAAACGGTTACCCATTAGCGCTTGGCAGGATGTTCTACAGGATGTTTTACAAACTATTCGCTCTCTACTATGCACCTCCACAAATGCTACGCCTCACGAACGCATGTTCAATTTTAAAAGGCGCTCTTCCACTGGCACTGCATTACCTGTTTGGCTCTGTGAGCCTGGGGAGGTGTTATTAAAGCGATTTGGTAACAGGAGTAAATATGACCCGATCGTTGAGGTAGTGGAACTCCTCGAGGCTAACCCTACACATGCAAGAATACGATATCATGATGGCCGGGAAGATTCAGTAGCACTAAGACATTTAGCACGTTTTCCACGCTCGGGTCGATCTCAAGATTCTGCTGAAAACGTTCTACCTGACATGGGCCCTTTGCCTGATACAAGTTCCACAAATACTCCTTCACCTAAGGAAAGTTATACAGAAAATGAATTAGTGAATCAGAATTCAGAGAATCAACCTTCCCAGAGATATGGTGCTTCTGATAGTGAACTACTTCCCCGCCGGTCTAGCAGGATTCGCAAACCAGTCCAGCGTCTGGATTTATAAAACTTTCTGATAACAATCTCTGTTACAAGTGGGGGAGAATGTTATGTATATTATATTTCTTCAGCTGCATTTGCCCAGGATTGAACTCAGCACCTTGGGATTACGAGATGGATTACGTGCACTTGCATATATTTCCGTTAAAGTAAAATTACTGGGTTTTCTTGTCCACGTGACTTTTTAATTTAAATGCGTTCTCTTTCTTTTACCATATATACGTTCTTGGCCTCTTGCCTTGTTGGCATTGTAGTTTTGAATTAATTGAATAAAGCCTTAGAAAAGGTTTTTCTATTCGTGTCTTCTTTTTACATTACACTTCCATTTATGCCCACTACGTTGATGATATTCTTATTTTAATAAATAGTATAGATGAAATAAAAAAAAAACTACAAGATACTTTTCAAAATAATTCAGTTCTTAAATTCACTCATGAGCTTAATGTTAACAATAAAATTCTGTTTTTAGATGTTCTCATTGACTCCAACAGTGATGCATTCATCACCTCTCCCTATAAAAAACCTACATCTATTAACACCTGTATTTTAAGTTTTAAAAGTGAATGCCCATATAGATATAAAATTGCTATGGTCAAAAATCTATTAAACCGTGCAAAATTAATCTTCTCATCCAAAAAAATATTTTTTAATGAATTAAAAAACATAAAACAAGTCCTAATTAATAATCATTTTCCCAATTATATGGTTGATGAACAAATAAAATTAATGATTAGAAATTTAGATAATCCTACTAATAAGCTAAATAATTCCCACTACATAAATCTATTCTATTGTAACCAAATGCATCCAAACTTTAAATTGGATGAAAAAGCTCTTAAAAATATAATACATCGCTATATATCCCCCACCAATTCTGATGATAAAATACGATTTATCATTTATTATAAAAAAATGAAAACATCAAACTATGTTGTTAAAAATAACACTTCCCAAACCCAA
Source organism: Sepiola atlantica (assembly GCA_963556195.1). Lineage (NCBI taxonomy): Eukaryota > Metazoa > Mollusca > Cephalopoda > Sepiida > Sepiolidae > Sepiola > Sepiola atlantica. Next base: position 35,441,687 of record OY744517.1, read on the forward strand.
AATACATTAGGAAGAACCAATGTAATATATCAGTTCCAATGCCCTATGGGAGAATGTATCTCCGACAACAATAAAAAACTAATTCTTACATAGGTTTCACTTCCACAACACTATCCCGAAGACTCACCCTACATCTCTCCGACACTAGCTCTATATGCTGACACCTAAAAAAACATAATTGCACTCCCTCCCAATATAGAAACATCCTTGTTCACAATACCAAACTAATACACCATGAAAAATTAAAAATACTCGAAGCCCTCTACATAAAAACTAAACATCCCACAATTAATAATGTCAATTATGAAACTAGTCGCAACATTTTAAAGTGTCTAGCATAATAATTAACATTACCAAATTCTTAGCCATTAGGTAGTTATGCGTTTGAATTGTATGCACTTTATTTAACGTGATCAATTTCTTAACGGTTTAAACAGTCAAACTTTAAATCTCTCATATGTGTAGAACGCCATCACGCTCTCATATACATTTCAACTTTACAGACGCGTTTTCAAATATAAACTACTTGCCGTTATAATTCAAAAATGAGCACAACAGTAAAGACACTAAAACTAATACCGCCTGAAGATGATTTGACGATTAAAATCGAAAGTACTTGCAAAAAAGAAAAAAGAATGGAACAAGAAAGCCATGGATCATATTTATATCAATTTGACCGACACATTAGATGGACAATTCGGAAAATTGAAAAAATAAAAAAAAGTCACATCAAACAAAACCACTCCGTGTTATTTAATAATGTTTGCCTAAATGAAAATATGCTGCCTAAATACACACAATATATATATATATATATATATATATATATATATATATATATAAAGAAGGCGTTAGATACAGTAATAACTGTGGAAGGTATTGGGTAAGGATGTCCTCCTAACTTTGTTAGACTCCTTCGTGAGCTGCACGACAGCATGAAAGTGTGTGTCAAGTGCAATGGTTGTCTCTCTGAATCCGTTGCAGTTGACAAATAGGGTGATATCCCTGCACCTACTTTGTTTTTCATTTATTTTGCTGTCATTGGCTTTCAATAACTGTGACAAAGGTGTGTATCTTCGATTTCGCACATCGGGCGGTTGTATAACTTACAGCGTTTTAAGACTTTGTCAAGGGCATTCTACACTGTTGTACGAAATTTGCTCTATGCGGATCTCGATGTGGATCTCATGGCTCACTCGCGGAACGATATGCATGGACTGCTTTGCATGAGCATGTAGAATCATGGTCTCACAATAAGCCTGGGCTGTGAACCCCACTCGTGTGCATGGTGGTCTCGTCAACCGCACAGGTGTAATATCCTGGTCGCGGTGCCAGACTGTGACTCCCACTCATGCTGATCGTCGTAGTGGCAATTAAAAAATATAGATCGAAATTCCTCTACGCCAGGATGGCGACGATGATGATGATGACGTCGCCGATCTCATCGTCTCGTCCAGTTACAAACACACTCCCATGTTGAAACTGTTTATATCAGTGAGCGATCACTGGGCGAACAGCAACCGGTTGGCTCTTTGGGGGCGAAAGATCATTCAAAGCAGAACAAAAGGAAAAGAACAATGTTCAACAACTCGGTCGGGGTTTTTGTATAGAAGACTAATTATTAATAAAATAAAAAAGTTGTGTTTTCTCTAAGTTATCTCGTTAGTTCTCTGTGTGCGCGAATTCTTTACACAAGTAGTTGTTTAGTCACAAATTAACTGGCGAAAGCGACGGTGGGGATTTCGTCCGGTTTTCTTTTCTTCGATGCACACCATCATCGGCGCGCGGTGCCGGACGAACGTCCGACTCCCTCTGCCGACAATTAAACACTAACTGGCCCTCTCGTCGTCTCTACTCTTCTGCTCGTGCGTGAAAAACGCACATTCTTTTATTGAAGATGTCTATCGTCGTACACCCCCTTCTCCGCCATCTTTCTTCCTGCGTGTCTTCGTCTCTCAAGGAGGGTGGGGACGGGCGCCTCACTTCCCTAAAAATAAATGGAATTTTCTTTCTATCCCATTATCACATGGCTGGAGATGATCTGTGACCGGGCTCGTAATTAACGATGAGAGGCTCAATTAAATTCCTGCCAAGTCAAAACAGCCCTCACAGAATCGTGAATCCAAAACATGCCATTTACCCCAAACAATAATATCGGATTATTGACACTTCAGAATTAAATCTAAGATTATGGAATTTCATAATTTCTAATTCTCATCTGGCAACTGTCTCCTTGCCTTAGAGGCAATGGATTCTAACCAACAAACATGACTAAACGAGACAAATTGGCGCCTCGTCCTGTCGCCTGAATAAGTTTGTTTCTACGTCAATATATACTAGTTTTATATCTCACCTCGGCTTGACGCAGGGCATAGCATCACCACCAAGATGAATGCTAGCGCGTCACCAGGGTACCCGATCCCCATGGGGCCCGGATACTTTGTCACAGGCAAGACAAAGGCTATGTTTGCCCCAGCTCCTGGCAACCTGTATCAAAAACCGTATATATTTGTTGAAGGCCACAGACTGTCTGTGGTGGATCGTTTTATGTATCTGAGTAGTGTTTCTTTGAGGAACGGGTCGTTGGATGCTGAGATAGATAGACGTATTGAACGGGCTGGTGTGTCTTTTGGTAATTTGAACAAGTGGGTGTGGGCACCACATGATAGGCTGGAAACTAAGATCTCTGTGTATGAGGCCTGTGTGGTATCAACTTTGTTATATGCTTGTGAGACATGGATCACTTACAGAGCTCATATTCGCATGCTGAAGCGTTTCCAGCAGAATTGCCTTAGGCACTTCCTTAACATCCGTTGGGATAGCTTTACCCCTGCCACCAAAGTGTTGGAACAAGCTGCTGTTCCAAGCATCGAGTCTCATATAAGTAAACGCAGACTTTGTTGGGCTGGTCATCTTATTCATCTTAATGATGCCCAAGCAGGTGATCTATGGGGAACTAACTGGGAATACTCACCCACAGCATAAACCTCATAAGCGATTCAAAGATTGTCTCAAAGACGATTTGAAGTGTTTTGGAATTGATATGGGAGGGGCTGGCTGAAGGTGGAGGAACACGCTTTTTGAAGGCAGCAAGCTTTTCAAAAAGAATAGGATGAAACACCAGCAGCAGAAGAGAGCAGCAAGGAGGAGACAAGACGTGACACCTCCAGCACATGGAGGAAACATGGAACACCTAAGATGTCAAGCGTGCAACTTGGTAACAATGTCATGTGCAGGTTTGTTGAATCACCAACGGGTGCATGTTTCGCAAATCAAGCACGGACAAGAGGCAGCTTCATTTATGACATACCCTCAGATCATCACAACACCTGCTCCATCTGTGGTATGGTCTGTAAAAGTCTGGCAGACTCGAAGAGCTACATCCACGCCTTTCACTGGGAACCTTCACACTAATATCACATCCATACGCCAAAAGTGGTCATATTCAAAATCGAATAGACAGCCACCACATATATATATATACATATTGTTACACCGGCCGTTCTTACACAGGAGAAACTACACCGGTTGTCACTATAAATAGTGCGAGTCACCAGAAGCACAGAAGACAAAGCACAGTCTTGTAACTGTCTAGCCAAGTGCTAGTCCCTTTCTTACTTTGTTAATACACTTGTTAAACCTACCCTCGACTTGACTTCCTTTATTTATTATTTACTGTTGGACAACTTCACAACACACACATATATATATATATATATATATATATATATATATATATATATATATATATATATACACAGAGAAAGAGAGAGAGAAAGATAACATTCTTTTAAATGACCTATTCAAAGGAAAGCAAGCAATTATCTTCTGTCTCTAACCTCTGATAATAAAAAAAAGCACCCTTAGGATTATGTTGTCGTCAATGACAGCTAGTGTGTTGTGTTAAGAGACACTTTCTATTTGGCAAGTTTAAAAACTGGGATGATTGCATTCACTTATAGGAAATGCGTGTCAGGTTGTTCGCAAAAAAAAAAAATGCTGCCAATCTTTCAATTCTCTTTTTTAAAAAAGTTGATTTGGACTGCTATTTTTGCAGTATATTATATAAAATTTAAAATGCGTAGTAATAATTGATGTGTATACTTTTTTTTACTAATGAGTCACCACTTATCAAGGCTAAAAGCCACTCAGGGATAAGGGTTAATGAGATGGATAGATTGTCACTTGAATGATGATCAATATTATGAGAGGATTGAAAATCGTAAATGGAATGAAGCTTAAGCCTTAAATTTTAAACTTTTTACTAGAATTAAAATCATATATATATAACCCACTCACTCACTCACTATCCAGGTTTATCATCTATCTTCCCCGCGACAAGGGGTTCGACACTGTTTGGCTGCCCTTTTGCTAAGTCTCCAGTGATCACAATTGTAGGGATTGACCGTGTCCATTTGCCACTGTGTGCAGTTTTGCCTCATGGTTTCTTTCCGTGTCTTCTTGGGGCACCCGGCTTTCTTTTTGCTGTCCGGTCTTAGGTCTCTGCAAGTGTTGATATGCCCCTTGCTTCTTTCAACATGTCCAGCGAAAACGGTTTTCCTTATTAGGACATCAAGTTTAGGGATGGTCAATTTCTCAAGTAAAATGTCTGTCTAGTAAAGTGCAACTTCGGCTGCCCGGATTACTTGTAACCCTACACTTGCTTCATACCTTGAATCGTCTGATTTGATTATACGATTTTCTTTTCATATTTTAAATTTTTTAAATGGTTTATATTTTCATATCTTTTATATTTTTATATTTTCAACTGTTTGCATTACAGTAAATTTTACCGACTTTCCTGTCGAATTTTCTTTTGATGATAAGAGCATATCTTTGAAAATCCATGGATTAAGGAAATAAAAAGATTTTTTTATATGAGCTTTGTTTGAATAATTGATGATTTAATAAATATTGCATTTTATCCAATTTTTATTCTCATGACTTATCTACTTATACGATTGCTCTATATCGTATATTGAGAATTGATTATTCAAGATAGGACATAATTTAAAGATATAATCTTTATCTTTTTTTCTCATTTCGCATATATATATATATATATATATATTTTCTTTGTAGTACAAAACTTTATAATGGCATGAAAGAGACACTATTTATTAATCGTGATGAATTAAGAATTAAAAAGATGAAAGGGCAGCTGACCGGTTTCGTACCTCGCTCAACAGAGCCAAATATCGAGGTATAGTGTAAAAAATATAATAAAGATGCTATGAGAATTATAGCGAGGGAAAGGGGGGGGGAAGAAAAAAAAGTTCAATCAAATAGAAGCAACATTAAGCCCGAGGAGATTTTCTCTTTGCTTGCAAAGAGAAGGTCTCAAGGACTTAATATTCCGCTTTTAACTAATATTTAAAAAAATTTAATTCTGCTTAATGTGTAATATCGAGCATCTCCTGTTGTATTAAGTGTTACTTCAGTATATGAGAAATTAATTTTTTATTATATCCTATAATATAGCATTTTTTACACACACCCACACACACATATACACATACACACACACACACATATATATATATATATATATATATATATATATATATATATATATATGAGAAGAAGGATTTCTTTTGGACTCGTTACGCTATCAATAGGGCTTGCGGGAGCTTGATTACCTTCGAATGTAAAATTTTTTTCACTGGATTAACTTCATCGGACCCGGAAGAAAAAATGGCCGAATACATCAGGTCAGTTTAATTTTATTTGAATTGTCTTTAGCTGAGTTTGCATCTAACCTATCAGATATTCCTCAGTTTTTTTGTTGTTTTTTTGTTTTTGTTTTTTCGAATGTATCCCTTAATCTGGATAAGCACCAAAATAACTTTTTTTTAAATGCTATTAAAAATAATTTCATTACGAAATTAAATCTACCAAAATGCATTTCGGCGTCTTAGGTTAACAAACATTAAAGTGAACTTAGTTTTAGCGTAATAATTGAAGAAACTAAACAGAAATAAAATGAATGAATTTTGTTTAAATATTTAGTCTTTTTTTTTTTTTTTTTACTAATGAGTCATAATTTTTCAAGGATAGAAGCCACTCGAGCATAAGAGTTAACGAGTAAACGAGATAGATGAATTGTCATGTTAATTATGAAGAATATTATAAGATGATTGAAAATGATGAATGGAATAAACAAAATTTGTGGCACTTCTGCAGAATAGAGACGAGCCGAAATTTATTTATTTTCATTTTAGAAGAACTCCAATAGTGTAAGGGGCCGACAACTCTCTTTTTAGTACATAATTTCTAATTTCTACGAAAATGGACGTGAATGCCCTGAATATGTGCGATTTATTTCTGAATTCTATCCCGTTTTTTTTTTAAAAACAAGAGAAAAATTTTTAAAAAAAATGTGTTGAACCAAATACGATGACTGTTCGTTTTGAAATGAAAAAATATACTGCTGATTTCCCCAAATTTTCTTTTCTTCAATAAATGTTCGATTAATTAATTGAATTTGCATTACTTTTGATTTTAAAAAATAATATTTTTCATCTTCGGAGAAATTACGTACTTAAAAGTGAAAAAAAAGTTGTCGGACCCTTACACTATTGGAGCTCTTCTAAAATGAAAACAAATAAATTTCGGTTCGTCCATATTCTGCAAAAGTGCCAGATTTGTTTAGCAATTGGTTAAATAACATTATTAACTGGTGATATTCCCTTTTGTTTATAATGGACTGTTCCAATCTTTTTATTCTTGCCTTTCTTTATTACCTTTGACTGTTAATAAACAGAGAGAGAGAGAGGGGGGAGGAGAGAGAGAAGAGAGAGGGGTAGAGAGAAAGAGAGAGAAAAGAGAGGGGGAGATAGAGGAGAGGGAAGAGACGAGAGATAGGGGAAAGAAAGAGAGAGAAAGAGAGATAGAGAGGGGAGAGACGAGAGAGAGGGGAAAGAAAGAGAGAGAAAGAGAGATAGATATGGGGAGAGAGAGAGGGAGAAAGAGAAAGAGGGGAGAGAGAGAAGAGAGAGAAAGAGAGAGGGGAGATAGAGGAGAGGGGTAGAGATGAGAGAGAGAGGAAAGAAAGAGAGAGAAAGAGAGAGAGGGGGAGGGAGAAAGAGAGGGGAGAGGGGAGAGAGATAGAGAGAAAGAGAGAGAAAGAGAGAATTATAGATATCGTATAAAATAAAATCGGGTGTGGGGGGAGGAGGTCCCTAACCCTAACCCTAACTCTAACCCTAGTCAGCGTTGTCCGGGATGCAATGAAGTAATTTTAGTTTTCAATTTTTATTTGTTTACACATTTTTTAAAAACGTGTACAGAAAAAAAAATGTTAATCGTAAAGTATATTGCATATTCTTCAATTTAAAACATTAGTATTTCCCCTTGTTGATTTTTATTTTTCAGACACTTGGTGAATTAATTGCAAATAACGATTAATTAGAGCAATAAAAATGGAAGAGGTTTTTTTTTTCCAAACATAACTCAATTCCCAAACGAACTGAAAAATATTTTAGCATGTATTTTATGTGATTAAAATATATAGGAAAAAAGTCTTAGGGCAACAAACGTTGATTAACTCAGCTTGTGTATAATAATATAAGACAAATGCTACCACTTCTCGTGTGTCTATATGTGTGTACGTTTCTCGTCTCTACGTGACTGACGCATTTTTTTTTTCATTTACTATTAATCGACTGTTTATTGAAATCGATATTGAAATATAAGAAACTATTAAAAATAACATTTTTTTAAATCCTATAAAAAATAATTTAATTACGAAATCAAATTAACCAGAATGCATTTCGGTGTCTTACGGAAACAGACGTTAATTAGCTAAGCTTTAGTATAATAATAAAGGAAACGAAAAAGAAATAAAATGAATGAATTTTTGTTTAAATATTTATAGTTTTTTCTTTTTACTAATTTGCAAGGCCAAAAACCACTCGAGGATAAGGGTTGATGAAATGGGTGGACTGTCAGTTGTATGATGAAGAATATGATGAGAGGATTGAAAATGATGAATGGAATAAACAAAATTTGTTTAGTTATAGGGTAAATTACATTATTAACTGGTGATATTTCTATTTATTTATAATGGACTGTTCCGATCTTTTTGACTAGGATCAAAGTGTAGTATTTGTTCTGATACTACATTTAATCTTTTCTGTCCTTGTTCAGTGAATGATAAATCATTCTAAACTGAAGCAATTTTTATTTTTGTCCCAATCCAGAGCGCCCTTTCAGGGGAGCTGGAAGATTCGCACATAAAAAACGATCTTGTGGGGAGGCAAGTAAATATGGATTATTCCAATCGTTTTATTTTTTCCTTTCTTTATTACTTTCGACTGTTGATAAACACTAAACAGACAGACAGAAAGACAGACAGACAGACAGACAGACAGACACAGAGAGAGTACTGGGAGCGAGAGTGATAGCTCCCATATTAAATAAGAGCGGGAAAGAGTCCTACCCATTAAAAATGGTAGCTTAAAATTGACAAACTATTTTTTTAAAAGTCGTTTCATTTTATGTCGGTACCAATTAACTGTTCGGCGACGACTCGGATATTCCCGGTCTGTTTCGTAAATCGCAATAATCTGAAACATTCGGTTCGATATGGGTCCTCAACATGGGTACTAATTGACTGTTCGGCGACGGCTCGAACATTTTCGGTCTGTTCCGTAGATCGCAATCGTAAACATTCGGGTCGATATGGGCCCCCAGCTATAGAAGCACCAAATTGACAAACTACGGTAAAATTAGAATTTTTAAAAAGAATACAATTAATGTACAGGCATAAAACGTTACCTTTGTTATGCGTCTGCGTATAAGCAGGAACGTTGAGTGTGTTCGCAACTTCACTGTGTCAGCGTAAATGTCAAGTGAGCAAATGTCAAAACCGTTTTGCTCAGAGCTTTATTGTAATCTGCTTTCGGCCGACAATGACATAATAATCTCAGCAGATACGTTCAGTCTGCGCAGCACTGTTACTGCAGGCAAGTGTATCGTACTTATCGCGGTCACGTAACTCACGAAACTGTGTCAATATGCATCTATTCAAACCCTTTTCTTCCCCCTTTTCTCTCGCGCAAGGATTTTCTTTTTAAGTGTATTTTTTACTAACTGTAACTACTCGCCGGTCTATGGGTCTGTCCTGTGCAGTTCTAGGAGGTCCACCCTCCCAGGCTTCGCCTCCCCTCTTTGGGGAGGAGTAAGTTTATTGCTTACTGCCTGAGGCGCCCCTACCGTAGAATGCCGACGGGGCTGCCCAGGCAATTTTTAATGGCCAGAGTGCTCACCTCTCGGGCGCTGGCTTTTCAAACCCCCACTTTCCCGACCCGACCTTGGGTCAGATCTTACTTGTGGGAGTAAGATAAAAACTAAAAAACTGGCCTTGTGCCTAACTCCTGGAGAGGAGTAAATAAATACTCACCGTTGCCCGGATTGCAGTGCAGTCATTTAACTTATCTTTTAACTTATTTTTGTTTGCACATTTTTTAAACTTAAACAGAAAAAAAAAAAATTTTTTTGTTGCAACGGGGACAACTCTTATTATATTTTTCAATAAAAAGTACATGTTATTCCCCTTGCTATTTTTTTCTTTTTATCTTTCGGTGATTATTTTAAAATGTTTCATATAATCCGTCCTCTGAACGTACTAAGTAATTGTTGAACTAAATTGTAGTAAAGTGCGTTATTATATTGCTAATAACATGGTACAACAATAACGAATGAAAATTGGCTAATCAGAAGCTAAGCTTGATTTGTAAGCTTAAAGACTATTTGTATCTGACTTTGAAAATCTGACAGGGTAACTTGATATCTTAGACAACTTGGTCACCACTTATCAAGGCTAAAAGCCACTCGAGAATAAGGGTTAATGAAATGGGTGGATTGTCAGTTGAATGATGAAGAATATTATGAGAGAATTGAAAATGATGAATGCAATTGAAAAATGTTATATATTCAATATTTACGTTTTTAGCGACACATGAGTGGGGGTCTCTCTGCAACATGAAGCCGGCATGTTGTCTTTTCTTAAGTACACACGAGGTTAGAATGTAAAGAGATAAGACAATGATGTAGAAACTGTTGAATTTTCATATATATATATATATATATATATATATATATATATATATATATATATATATATATATATATATATATTTGTTTATGCAAACATGTATAAAAGCGACACTTTCATGGGGATGTTTCGATTGTTAGCCATAAAAACTACGATCTCATCGTGTGTGTGGGGGTATATATATATATATATATATATATATATATATATATATATATATATATATATATATATATATATATATATATATATTTTAATATATATTTTAAATCTTGGCCTTTGTAACCTTATCTATCCCAGCGATTTCCTCTGATGATAAGATTTTGATCTTTGAAAAGCCTGGCTTAAGGAAAAAATTATATATATATATATATATATATATATATATATATATATATATATATTTATATATATATATATATATATATATATATATGTATATATATAATTTTTTCCTTAAGCCAGGCTTTTCAAAGATCAAAATCTTATCATCAGAGGAAATCGCTGGGATAGATAAGTTGACAAAGGCCAAGATTTAAAATTTGAAAAAGTAAAATAAAGATTGTGGGGGAAAAAAAAAGGCAAAACTCTGCCCGACTGCAAGTAAATGTCCGATTGCAAAAAAATCCGGTGTCAAAAAGTCCAGCGGAGAAAGTGAATTGTAGATAGGTAGGTCGTTAATATATATATATATATATATATATATATATATATATATATATATATATATATATATATATATATGTGTGTGTGTGTGTGTGTGTGTGTGTGTGTGTGTGTGTGTGTGCAGAGTCGAATGGTGTCGATGGGTATCCGAGTAAGAGAGCTCAATGTACTTATTAACAGAGCAGGAATAAATTTAAAAGAATATAAACTAAACGCACATTAGGGCTGTCTGCATTATAAATGGGTCTCATCAGACGCGTAAACAGCCACATTTCATTCAGTTGTGAAAAGTGGCTGTTTACGCGTCTGATGAGACCCATCTAGGTCGAAATAATTTATAATGCAGACAGTCCTAATGTGTGTTTAGTTTATTATATATATATAAAATAAACATTAAATAAACGGTGAAATAAACATTAAATAAACGACGATATATATATATATATATATATATATATATATATATATATAAATATATATATATATATATATATATATATATATATATATATATAATCGTTAAATAAACGACGAAAAGTCGACACAGTCTTGAGAAGAAGCATATGCGTTGAAACACAAATTTATTAGTGTTCACTGTCTCGTCAATGTTTATTTACTTTTGTAAAAGCTTTATTTTATATTGGTTTTGTGTTAATTATATGAATATCTTTAAACTTGATTAATATATATATATATATATATATATATATATATATATGTATATATATATATATATATATATATATATATATATATATATATATATATATAAACCTGTCAAAACGGGTTACTATTATTTAAATTAATGATACAACATAATATTGAGAAATACGATATATATAGTACTGCTAAAAGATTCTTAGATAGAAATTTGAATCCTTATTTGCATATATATTTTTTAACAGTCTATAATAAATTAATGCTTGTTATTGATTTGTAATTTTATTGTCTTATTTCTCTCATATGTATGCAATAGTATCGTCGATATTAACAGTAATTAATTAAAGTGATTTAATTTTAAAAAAAAGATAAATTCATTCATTTTCAATGAAGGTCAAGGTCGTTTAAATTAAACTTATCTATTTTATCTAGCTAGAAAGAAATATATACCGACGCATAGGGGTTCATAGAGCAATCCTCCCCCCTAATTCCTCTCTCCTTCCACGCTCACTCTGTCTTTTTCTCACATGAAGCCAAAGCCAAATTTGCTTTTTTATTATTATGAAAAGAGCCTCCTCCCCTACATCATCGCTCAAATGGATTGATTTTTCTTTCTATCCATGTATTCCTTGTTTAACAAATAAATAAATTTGTATCGAAATTACCAAAATTATTAATATTTATCTATTTCGATGAATAAATTTTAATGTTTATCAATTTATATGAATAAATACAAACGTTTGTGTCCTGTGTTTGCAAGACTGAAATGTCAATTATTTAAAATTTTGGTTTCAAGTAGCGAACTTTGTGAGGCGATTATTAGTCAAAACAATATACGTTGTTCAACAATTACAAACAAAAAGATTTTCAACTTAGGCATGATGCCATAATCGTTTTGAGGTGAGAGATGAAGCCCCTGAAAAAAATAATGTTCATTCAGATATAATCGTTTTGAGGTGAGAAGGGGTTCATGCTGAGAGATGAACCCCCTGAAAAAAATAATGTTCATTCAGATATAATCGTTTTGAGGTGAGAAGGGGTTCATGCTGAGAGATGAAGCCCCTGAAAAAAATAATGTTCATTCAGATATAATCGTTTTGAGGTGAGAAAGGGTTCATGCTGAGAGATGAAGCCCCTGAAAAAAATAATGTTCATTCAGATATGAGCTTCTCTGCTGTGATTATGAACCACTTGAAACATTCCAAAAGTTAAGATCATTCCAGATGGTGGCATCCCCTGGTCGGTAAGTTTTTTTTAATGTTCAGTAATAAAGCAGAATAGTGTTTTCAAGAGGGTGTCTGTGTGGTCTATTCGAAATGACACCAGTATCTATATATATTCCAGCCGTTGGGGTTTGTGTACGTCTCTCGGACAGATGTGGCCTGTGGCTCTTACCTGTGTTCAGTTGGACTTGTATTTTGATTTGGCCGGGCTAAGAATTCTCATTTGCAAGTCTGTTGTTCAGTAGAAGAAAACGAGTATCATTGTAGCCCCCAAAAGCATAACACCTTTTTACTTGTTTGAAACTGCAGTTGTAATTTTGTTTGTTGGGAGAATTCTTCTGATTCAGATAACTGCAATCGGTGTCAGAATTGAGCAAAGACTTTGGACCAGCGCAAGGAGTGGACAATCACAGCCTGTACAGTGAACGCACATGGATGCACATTCACACACACACATACACACACATACACACACACACACACACACATATATATATATATATATATATATATATATATATATATATATAATAATAATAATAATGGTAATAATCCAGGTAAAAAATATCCACAGGGTGGTAATCCAGAGAATTTTAACCGGGTTTATAAAAAGTGCTCAATATCAAAATAGAGCTTTATATATGATAATTTTATTTACACAGACATGTACAAAATCTGCGACACTGGCATGTCGATGTTATCGATCAACAGTTACTATAAACTGAGATCTCATCAGGCAGAGTTAGAATCCGATCTTAACCTCAGATCATATTTGGAGGGAACCAGATTTTGTACATGTCTGTGTAAATAAAATTATCATATATATATATATATATATATATATATATATATATATATATATATATATATATATATATATATATAAATTTGAAGATGAGATGAATTAGATGCACATTTCGGTTGTGTACATAATAGTCTATTTCGATCTTAGTACTTACATTCATGTCGGAATCGTGGTTGAAGGTACATCTGAGGAGACCAAGATAAGGTCGAAATAGATTATTATCTATACAACCGAAATGTGCATCTAATTAATCTCATCTTCAAATATATATATATATTAGTATTTCATGTATCCCCATAAAATTTTATAAGGGGATATAATTTTTTATGTATCGATACATAAATAGAGCTAGGTAGTAAGCTATGAAAAATTTAGCCTGAAGATTACCCAATAAAAATATAAAAATATGATATAATTTATTTCTCTTTATTTTCATTTGTATTTATCTGAAAAAAAACAAAACAAGATTATCTTAAAAAAGAGAGCTTGAAATTTCTGCACAAAAATAATAGTCGCAATATGAGTGAAGGTAAGAAATGTAATAATGAAGAAAATGTCAATAATGAAGAAAAAATAAGATACAACTTTTTTTTAATTCGTACAATATCATTTTGTAATTGAAAGATAAAAAATGAAATTTATTAGTTGAATAACAAATAACATCGATAAATCTATTATTTCCAAGATAAAATTAATTCCGACATTAACTTAATTCCGACCCCCCCCCTTTAAACTATATTTTATTTTCGATGCGTGCCTTACTGCCAAAGTAATACGTGACAATTCTTAGCAACATTACACGTGCGTTGCTAGTCTTGATGAATTCGAATAGCAAATATCCTAATCCTTCAGACACATAGAAATGAATGATTTTCTAATACTTATAATTGACTACTTTATGATTTGGTATGATTACTGTACTAACTTTGGAATTTTGGTGATGGTTACTGTACTAGGATGGGTACTGTGCTGGTTTATGATTTTTATGGGTACTGTACGATTTTATGTTGTTTATGGTTACTGTAAAATTTTGTTTTTATGAGTATTGTACTAGTTTATGATTTTTATGGGTACTGTACAATTTTATGTTTTTATGAGTATTGTACTGGTTTATACTTTTTATGGGTACTGTACAATTTTATGTTTTTATGAGTATTGTACTAGTTTATGATTTTTATGGGTACTGTACAATTTTATGTTTTTATGGTTAATGTACAATTTTATGTTTTTTATCAGTATTGTACTGGTTTATGATTTTTATGGGTACTGTACAATTCTATGTTTGTATGGTTACTGTAAAATTTTATGCTTTTGATCAGTGTTGTACTGGTTTATGATTTTCATAATTTTTTTATGGGTACTGTACTGCTTTATAATTTTTATGGGTACTGTACAATTCAGTTTTATGGGTACTGTACTGGGTTTTATTGTTCATAGGTACTGTACTCGTTTATGATTTTTATGAGTACTGTACTAATTTATAATATTTTACTACTGTATTAATTTATGATTGTTTATATGTACTGTACTAATTTATGATTGTTTATGGTTACTGTACTATTTTATGCTTTTTATGAGTACAGGACTAGTTTATTGTTATTTATGGTACTGTACTAGTTCATAATTGTTTATAGGAATTGTACTAATTTATGGTTTTTATGAGTACTCTCATGGTTAATGATTTTAATTAGTACTAGACTGGTTTATAATTTTTAGTGGTACTGTACTAATTTATGATTGTTTATGGGTACTGTACTAATATATGATTTTATGGGTACTGTACTCATTTATTATTTTTATTGGTGATGTACTAGATTCTGATCTTTATGGGTATTGCACTGGTGTATAATTGTTTATAGGTACTGTACGAAATTATTGCTTTTTATAAGTACTGTACTCGTTTATGACTGTTTATGGCTACTGTACTAATTTATGAATTTTTATGGGTACTGTACTAATTGATAGTTTTTATAATACTGTACTAATTTATGATTTTTATGGTACTGTACTAATTTATTATTTTTATGGTACTGTACTAATTCATTATTTTATGGTATTGTACTAATTTATGATTTTCATGGGTACTGTACTTATTTATGATTTTTATAGTACTGTACTAATTTATTATTTTTATAGTACTGTACTAATTTATTATTTTTATAGTACTGTACTAATTTATGATTGCTATGGGTACTGTACTAATATATGATTTTTTATGGGTACTGTACTAATCGATAGTTTTTAT
>OY744517.1:35462342-35542342 GCA_963556195.1 Sepiola atlantica
TAATCTCAAAAATTCAGCATAAGGATAAGGTTGCTTTGATGGGAGACTTCAATGCTCGAGTGGGGCTCAACTTTCAAACATGGGCTGGTGTTCTGGGTCACCATGGTGTTGGAAAAATGAATTCAAATGGATTGCGACTCCTGACGTTATGCAAAGAATTTAACTTCAGTGTGACAAACACGTACTTCCAACAAAAGCATTGTCGAAAAACATCATGGATGCACCCCCGATCAAAAGATTGGCATCTCATTGACTACATAATTACCAGAAAGCGCGACCTCAAAGATTTTAAGATAACACGCTCTTTCCATAGTAGCTGTTGTTTATCAGATCATGCGCTTATAGTCGGAAAGACCATCTTCCATTTAGACAAGAGGAGAGTGAAAAAGTCTTCTGTTCCAAAACGCCGATACACAAAATGAGCTGAACGAAAAAGTTACGACCGCTATAGCTTCTGTAGAGGTAAACAGTGACGTTTCAAGTTCTTGGGATTCATTGCGCAATGCTGTTTATGACTCGTCTGCTGAGGTTTTGGGCTTCCCTTTGCGGAAACATATAGACTGGTTTGATGAAAACAACACTGAAGTGCAGAAGCTTATCGACCAAATGCATGTTTGCCACAAAACATGGCTCGAGAACAAAAATTCCACAGTGAAAAAGAAGTCGTATAGAGCTCACAAAGCACAAGTTCAGAAGGCACTTAGGGCATTGAAAGAGGCTTGGTGGTCATTCAAGGCTGCGGAACTTCAGGATGCAGCCGACAGGAAGGATTCTAAGTCATTTTACTCTGGCCTGAAAGAGGTGTTTGGTCCTCAAATGAATGGTTCTGCCCCAGTTTTTGCTGAGGATGGAGAAACACTGCTAACTGACAAATCTGCTATCCTTAAGCGCTGGAAGCAACACTTTGAAACTGTCCTTAACTCTGCATCGGTGACTGACGAAAACATCATTTCCTCTCTTCCGCAGCATCCCGAAATTCCGGAACTGTCTTTTCCACCTACAGTTCAGGAAGTATCTCAAGCTAAAAAACAGCTATCGTCAGGGGCACCGGGCAGAGATTGCATCCCCATTGAGGTGTACAAACATGGCGGAAGAGCACTCGAGGAAAAACTGACCATCTTGTTTGTGGAGATATGGAAAGTTGGCAGAGTCTTTAAGGATAGTAATGTCAAGCATCTTTATAAGAGCAAGGGAAGCAGGAATTCTTGCGATAATCATCGCGGGATATCTCTGCTTTCTGTTGCAGGTAAAATTCTTGCAAGGTTGATTCTGAACAGGATCATCAGACATCTTATTGATGAGATTTACCCAGAGTTCCAATGTGGTTTTCGCTCTGGTCGAGGTACAATCGACATGGTATTTGCGCTTCGTCAAGTTGCTGAAAACGTTTGTGAAAAAAATCGGGAACTGTACATGGTTTTTATTGATTTGACAAAAGCATTCGATACGGTCAGCCGCGTAGCACTTTGGAAAGTTCTTCATAAGCTTGGAATCCCCAACAACATGCTTGATGTCATAATCTCCTTTCATGAAGGGATGAAAGCACAGGTCGTTTCCAATGGGGAAACCTCAGAGCCTTTTGAAGTAACCAACGGTACGAAGCAGGGTTGTGTGATGGCACCTGTGCTGTTTGCATTGTTCTTCTCGGTGATGCTTCGGCACGCATTCGCTGATGAAAGCACAGGTGTTAAGTTTCAATTCCGAACCACAGGTGGGCTCTTTAACCATCAGCGTTTTAAAGCCAAAACCTTGGTTCGAGAGGCCATCATTCGGGACCTTCTCTTTGCAGATGATGCTGCCCTGGTCGCGACTTCTTTTGAAGAAGCTCAGAATCGTTTGACAAAATTTTCATGTGCATGTAAGGCTTTTGGTTTAACAATCAGTTTAAAGAAGACTGAGGTGGTCCATCAACCATGCCCTACCCCTAAACAAGTTCAAGGAGTGAAACAAAATCAGCCTGTCCATGAATTTCCATTAGAAAAACTCAAAGTGGATGGCAGACCAATGAACTATTTCAAAAACTTTACCTACCTAGGTAGCAAAGTTAATTCTGCTGCTTCACTTGATGATGAAATCGTAAACCGAATTGCAAAAGCGGCAAATGCCTTCGGCAAGCTGAAACATCGTCTTTGGAGTAGCAGAGGCATTAAGTTGAAGACAAAAATCAATGTGTATAGGGCTGTAATATTGACAGGTCTTCTCTATGGATGTGAGGCGTGGACGCCTTACCGGCATCACATTCGCCAATTGGATGTGTTCCACAGGAGCTGCCTTAGGACCATATGCGGACTTAGTTTGAAGGACTAAGTCGCTAACACCGATCTTTACAACAGATGCCATATTGGTGGAATTGAAAGTTTCCTGTTGCAGTCTCAATTGCGATGGGCTGGTCATGTAGCAAGAATGGACGAAGGGAGGATACCTAAAGCACTGATGTACAGTCAGTTAGCTTGTGGTAACAGAAATGTTGGTCGGCCCTTGCTGAGGTACAAAGATAAATTGAAAGATGCGCTGACGGCAATTGGAGTACTCCCAAAAAACTTTGAAGACTGTACAAAAGACAGGAAGACATGGCGAGCAGCTTGTTGCATTGGACTGGAAAGATTCAACGAGACCTGTGTGGATAATATGAGAACTGCCAGGGTGAGGCGAAAAGCTAGAGAGAGTGCTCCACATCTGGCATCCGATTACTCACACTCTTGCACTGTCTGCGGCTTTCCTTGCAGGTCTCTTGCCGGACTCAGGTGTCATGAACGATCTAGACACAAATGAAAGTTGTTGGAACCTCATACGTCGCAATCGATGGGAGAGTCCATCATCATATATATATATATATATATATATATATATATATATATATATATATATATATATATATATACATACATACATATATATATGAAGAAGAATGGAAAGGAATTAGAGAAGCAAAAGCCAAATCAAAATTCAATTCAATTGCTCAGAGCAAGGTATATTCCGTATTTTCTTCATACATATATATATATATATATATACATACATATATATATATATATATATATATGTATATATACATACATATATATATATATGTATATATACATACATATATATATATATGTATATATGTATATATACATACATATATATATATATATATATATATATATATATATATATATATATATATATATATATAATATGTGATGGCGCTACACATCTGAAGAGGATAGGCATTGAGGAGTGTACTTTTTTTTTGTTTTTCTGACATATATTAATGTCTTAAATTATTTATCTGCTATGTTATATATTAGATTGAAATAGACGAAAATATATTACTTTAGTTTTTACAACTTGTATGGCAACACAAAATAAAGTTAAGTGAAGAATGAGAGTTTAAAGAGCCCGAGAACGTTCTGGTGAAAGAAAGGTGTTTTGTATGTAAGAGGAAATTAAGCAGATGTGTTGATTTCGGCTGGCGCCGTGTGCGTATAACGTGTGTAGATAAAATAGGCATGAAATGTGTGTGTATATTAGCGTGCCTGTTTTGTTAGTGAGAGAGCGTATGAACTAACTTGTGTGCAAGAGAGGAGTTCGGTAGCTGGCGCTGTGTTTAGTTGTTTGTGTCTGCTGCTATGTCTGCCTTGGGGTCCTGGGGCTCTTTTGTGAGGGCCGTTTTCACATATATCGATTGTGGAGGAAAACCAGAAAAAGAGAAAAAAAGCCGTGTTTTTGATACACTAGTATGTGTGGATTTTCGTGACTGAATATTTCTTGCTCTGTGATTGGTTGAAAGAAACTGCTGATTTAAGATGGAAGGGATATATGGATCATCATCGTCATCAGCAGCAGCAGTAGCAGCAGCATAATCATCATCGGTTTAACGTCCATTCTACATGCTGGCATGTGTTGGGCGGCTTTTAGAAATTGACTTCCAAACTAACCTACCTCTGGCCAGCTCTTTATTTATCCCTCTTTCTCTCAAGTCCATTGTTTTCTTTGGCCTTTCCCTGTGAACTGGACCTGCTACCTCAACTGCTTTACATCTTCTAACTCAAGAACTCTCAAACATTCATTCAATGTAGCCATACTATCGAAGTCTCCTGTTCTGCACACATCTCCCTATACTGTCCAGATTTAATCTTCCTCTGAGGTCATCAGATCTAAGCCTGTCTTTAAGACTCGCATTACGCATTCATCGTAATATTCTCATATCATTTCTTTCCATGCAATGAATGTCCTCAATCCTCATTGGCCAGGTTTCTCTTCCACACATCATCACACTGCGTGCACTTGCCTGATAGTCTTGGTCGACAGTGGTAATGCTCTGCTGGTTAATAATGTCAGAAGTTCCCTGAACTTACTCCATCCACTCCTAACTCTTGCAACCACACTAGCACCTGCTCCACCCTGTGCTCCAATGGTATCACCAAGGTAACAAAACTTCTCGACAAGCTCAATATCTTCGCCATCCAGATATTCTTTCTCCACATTTGAGTTCTCATCCATCTCCATTGTTTTATACTTGCACATAAACAGGTTATCCTCTCTCAACCTACCAGTAATTCCATTGCACTTCTTGTGTACCCAATGCTTACAAGTACCACAAAAAATTGAACTGCATCCGACTCCCATTCCAAAAACTGAGCAGGAGCACTTTCCTCTTTCTCGGAGCTTTCCAACATTACAACAACTGATCATCACTTTGGTCTTGGTAACATTCACTCTCAGACCTTTACTTTTCATAAAATTCCTCCAAGTCTTTAGCTTAACAAGTATTGTTGCATAGCCGTCCCGGAATGGGCCGTGGTAGTTCTCGCTTAAGCAACTGATCATTTTTAACACCAAAAAGGCATATGTTGCATACCTTTTAATTTCTCGTACCTCCCCTCTTTACTCGTCGCATGGAGGGGTGTCGTCTAGTGGTTGTCTTCTTTCTTCTCTTCTGTACTGCCGTGAACATCGCCGCTACAACAAAAAGCTTCATACCACGATTCACGAGACAAACAATATTTTAAACTTTGATTGGTTTATTTCAGGCTTCAGTCTACCGTGTCGATCTTGGAGATGTTTCACCAACGTTAAGAGAGAGACAACATTACTGCTCTATCGTAGTTAATTCCTAGCTTAAGTCTTTAGCCATTCGAGGAGGGGGGGGGAGAAGGAATCCTTTGCCTGTATTCTCTTAGGGAAATAAATTCCCATTTTTCATTTCGGACTACATAAAGAAGCACGTCTGTTCGGCTCGCTTCCAAAACCCAGACTGGAAAAATTCTGTTTCCCACACAAATGCCCGTGACGTCACAGAACCCCCATGCGCAGGTGCACCTTGACCCTTGACCCGAGGTCTCGTCAACGTGATGGCCCTGTCAACGTTTGTGAGCTCCAACTGTGAGAACCAGTTTATTTTGCACTCGACTGTATGGGTCCACCCGCACTAAATCGCGCAAGCCAAACCAAACGATCTCCCACACATATGTCTAACCTAACCCTAACCCCAACGTCCACTTTAAAATGCGCCTGGCCTCACAGGGCCATTATCCAACAGTATGTCTTCCATTCGATAAGATGTAAACCTTTTACCTGGCGTAGACATATGTTTCAGCTAGTATTCAAATACTGCTATCAGTTCACTTGACAACATATTGAGATAAGACATTTGAATCATTTTTATCTAGCTAAATTTAGCCATGAAAAGACTTTTAATGCTTCTATAAAGCAGTAAATTTTAATTATCGGCTAAACGTGGAGTCCCAGATTGCGACCAGAATACAAATCTGTTTTGAAGTAATATTTGTTATTGTTTTTTTATTTAATAAATTAGAAAAAAAAAACATTATGTTATTATCTTATTTATTTTGTTATATAATTCATTAAGTTGGTAGTAAAATATAATTTATTAGATTGGTAGTAAATATAATTTATTAGGTTAGTAATAAAATATAGTTCATAAGGTTGGTACTAAAAATAATTTATTAAGTTGGTAGTTAAATATAATTCATAAGGTTAGCTATACAATATAATTTATTAGGTTGGTACTAAAAAATAATTTATTAAGTTGGTAGTTAAATATAATTCATAAGGTTAGCTATACAATATAATTTATTAAGTTGGTACTAAAAAATAATTTATTAAGTTGGTAGTTAAATATAATTTATTAGGTTAGCTATAAAATATAATTTATTAGGTTGGTACTAAAAAATAATTTATTAGATTGGTAGTAAAATATAATTTATTAGGTTAGTTACAAAATATAATTCCTTAGACTGGTAGTTATATATAATTTATTAGGTTGGTAGTAAAATATAATTCATTAGGTTAGCTATAAAATATAATTTATTAAGTTGGTACTAAAATATAATTTATTAGATTGGTAGTAAAATATAATTTATTAGGTTAGTTACAAAACATGATTTTTTAGACTGGTAGTTATATATAATTTATTAGGTTGGTAGTAAAATATAATTCATTAGGTTAGCTATAAAATATAATTTATTAGGTTGGTAGTAAAATATAATTCATTAGGTTAGTAATAAAATATAATTCATTAAGTTGGTAGTTAAATATAATTCATAAGGTTAGCTATACAATATAATTTATTAGGTTGGTACTAAAAAATAATTTATTAGATTGGTACTAAAATATAATTTATTAGATTGGTAGTAAAATATAATTCATTAGGTTAGTAATAAAATATAATTCCTTAGACTGGTAGTTATATATAATTCATTGAGTTAGTAGTAAAATATAATGTATTATGTTAGTAGTAAAATATAATTAATCAGGATGGTAGTAAAATATAATTCATAAGATTAAATATGAAATATAATTCATGAGGTTGGTAGTAAAATATAATTTATTAGTTTGGTAGTAAAATATAATTCAAAAGGTTAGATATAAAATATAATTAGGCTGGCATTAAAATATAATTAATTAGGTTGGCATTAAAATATACTTTATTAGGTTGGTAGTAAAATAAAAAATTATTAGGTTCGTACTAAAATATAATTTATTAGGTTGGTAGTAAATTATAATTCATTAGGTTGACTGAAAATATAATTTTTAAAGTTCGTAATAAAATATGTTTTGTATTCAAATCTGCCATTCAATTTCGAAATAAATCTGATTTGAATATGTTAGTGCGTTTTATATTGCCGTTGTTCTTAAAAGAAAAACGACAAACAATTATGTATAAAAGTGTTATATTTTATTGCTTAGTTGCAGTGAACGAGTGAAGCCAGTGAGAGTAGAAAGAGAACAGTGTGACGGAAATTTTTCTCTTCAGTTCTTAATGCGGGCTAGTTGATATAACATTTTTAGACACCCACTCAACAACAACTGCAATGCCCATTCCTGGATTTAACCTATGACCTCAATGTAGCCATGAAACATGGTGTCTAGCCATCTAAGTAGTGTAAATTTTTTTTATTCTTAACGAGATAGAGACAAATAGCTGTTCTGTCTACGGAGAAAAAAACAGGCAATCTATTGGGATCAAAGAAATTCCCAAGGCATGCTTCCCTGTTGCACGATTTCTAAAGCCCTAAATCTCTACATTTCTGTTATACGATTTCTTAAGCACTAAATCTCTTCTACATTTCCTTGTTATACGATTTCTAAAGCCCTAAATCTCTTCTACATTTCTGTTATACGATTTCTAAAGCCCCAAATCTCGTCTACATTTTCGTTATACGATTTCTAAAGCCCCAAATCTCCTGTATATTTTCGTTACACGATTTCTAAAGCCCCAAATCTCTACATTTCCCTGTTATACGATTTCAAAAGCCTTAAATATCCGCTACATTTTAGTTATACGATTTCCTAAAGACCCAAATCTAATCTACATTTCCCTGTTATACAATTTCTAAAGCCACAAATTTCTTCCCCTTACATTTCCCTGTTATACGATTCTTTAAGCTCTAAATCTCTTCTAAATTTCCCCGTTATACGATTTCTAAAGCCCCAAATCACCTCTACATTTTCCTGTTATACGATTTCTAAAGCCCCAAATCTCTACATTTCCCTGTTATCCGATTTCTAAAGGCCCACATATCCTGTATATTTTCGTTATACGATTTCTAAAGCCCCAAATCTCTACATTTCCCTGTTATCCAATTTCTAAAAGCCCACATATCCTGTATATTTTCGTTATACGATTTCTAAAGCCCCAAATCTCTACATTTCTCTGTTATCTGATTTCTAAAGGCCCAAATATCCTGTATATTTTCGTTATATAATTTCTAAAGCCCAAAATCTCTACATTCCCCTGTTATCCGATTTCTAAAGGCCCAAACATCCTGTATATTTTCGTTATACGATTTCTAAAGCCCCAAATCTCTACATTCCCCTGTTATCCGATTTCTAAAGGCCCACATATCCTGTATATTTTCGTTATACGATTTCTAAAGCCCCAAATCTCTACATTCCCCTGTTATCCGATTTCTAAAGGCCCACATATCCTGTATATTTTCGTTATACGATTTCTAAAGCCCCAAATCTCTATATTTCCCTGTTATCCGATTTCTAAAAACCCAAACATCCTGTATATTTTCGTTATACGATTTCTAAAGCCCCAAATCTCTACATTTCCCTGTTATCCGATTTCTAAAGGCCCAAATATCCTGTATATTTTCGTTATATAATTTCTAAAGCCCAAAATCTCTACATTTCCGTGTTATCCGATTTCCAAAGGCCCAAACATCCTGTACATTTCCTTATTATACGATTTCTGAGGCCCTAAACCTCACTATTTCAATGTTATCCGATTTCTAAAGCCTAAAATCACTACATTTATGTATTATACGATTTCTAAAGGCCCAAATCTCCTCCGCATTTCCCTGTTATCAGATTTCTAAAAACCCAAATATCCTGTATATTTTCGTTATACGATTTCTAAAGTCTCAAATCTTCTCAATATTTCCCTGTAATACGATTTCTAAAGACCAAAATCTCCTCTATATTTCTGTTATATAATTTCTAAAGCCCCTAACCTCCTCGACATTTCCTTGTTACACGATTTCAAAGGCCATGAATCTCCTCTACATTTCTCTGTTATACGATTTCAAAAGCTCCAAATCTCCTCTACATTTCCTTGTTATACGATTTCTAAAGCCTCAAATTTCCTCTACATTTGTGTTATACGATTTCTAAAGCCGCAAATAACTTTCTAAATTTCTCTGTTATACGATTTCTAAAGCCCCAAATCTCCTCTACATTTCTTTGTAATACGATTTCATAGGCCATGAATCTACTCTACATTTCTCTGTTATACGATTTCTGAAGCCCTAAATCTCCTCTACATTTCCTTGTTATACGATTTCTAAAGTCTCAAATTTCCTCTACATTTGTGTTATACGATTTCTAAAGCCGCAAATAACTTTCTAAATTTCTCTGTTATACGGTTTCAAAAGCCCCAAATCTCCTCTACATTTCCTTGTTATACGATTTCTGAAGCCCTAAATTTCCTCTACGTTACAGTTATACAGTTTCTAAATACCTAAATCTCTTCTACATTTGTGTTATACGATTTCTAAAGCCTAAAATCTCATTCTAAATTAGTGTGATACGATTTCTAAAGCCCCAAATCCTCTACATTTCCTGGTTATACGATTTCTGAAGCGCTAAATTTCCTCTACGTTTCAGTTATACAGTTTCTAAATACCCAAATCTCTTTTACATTTGTGTTATACGATTTCTAAAGCCTCAAATCTCATTCTAAATTAGTGTGATACGATTTGTAAAGCCCCAAATCTCATCTACATTTCCAGGTTATACGATTTCTGAAGCCCTAAATTTCCTCTACGTTTCAGTTATACAGTTTCTAAATATCCAAATCTCTTCTACATTTGTGTTATACGATTTCTAAAGCCTAAAATCTCATTCTAAATTAGTGTGATACGATTTGTAAAGCCCCAAATCTCATCTACATTTCCTGGTTATACGATTTCTGAAGCCCTAAATTTCCTCTACGTTTCAGTTATACAGATTCTAAATACCCAAATCTCTTCTACATTTGTGTTATACGATTTCTAAAGCCTAAAATCTCATTCTAAATTAGTGTGATACGATTTGTAAAGCCCCAAATCTCCTCTACATTTCCTGGTTATACGATTTCTGAAGCCCTAAATTTCCTCTACGTTTCAGTTATACAGTTTCTAAATACCCAAATCTCTTCTACATTTGTGTTATACGATTTCTAAAGCCTAAAATCTCATTCTAAATTAGTGTGATACGATTTGTAAAGCCCCAAATCTCATCTACATTTCCAGGTTATACGATTTCTGAAGCCCTAAATTTCCTCTACGTTTCAGTTATACAGTTTCTAAATATCCAAATCTCTTCTAAATATCCAAATCTCTTCTAAAGCCCCAAATCTTTAATTGCTAAAGCCTAAAATCACTTCCACATTTGTGTTATACGATTTCTAGAGCCTTAAATCTCCTTTACATTTGTGTTATACGATTTCTAAAGCCTAAAATAACATTCTAAATTTCTTTGTTATACGATTTCTAAAGCCCCTAATCTCTTCTACATTTCCTTGTTATACGATTTCTGAAGGCTCAAAATTTCTTCTACGTTTCTGTTATACAGTTTCTAAATACCGAAATCTTTTTTACATTTGTGTTATACGATTTCTAAAGCCTTAAATCTCCTCTACATTTGTGTTATATCATTTCTAAAGCCTCAAATCTCTTTTACATTTGTGTTATACGATTTCTAAAGCCTCAAATCTATTCTACATTTGTGTGATACGATTTCTAAAGTCTCAAATCTCCTCTACATTGATCTTATACGATTTCTCAAGCCACAAATCTCTTCTTCATTTCTGTTATACGATTTCTAAAGCCTTAAATCCCCTCTACAGTTGTTTTATACGATTTCTAAAGCCCAAATTTCTTGTACATTTGTGTTATACGATTTCTACAGCCTTAAATCTCCACTACATTTATGTTATACGATTTCTTAAGCCTCCAATCTATGCTACATTTGTGTTATACGATTTCTAAAGCCTCAAATCTCCTCTAAATTTTTGTTATACGATTTCTAAAGCCTTAAATCTGTTCTACCTTTGTCTTATACGATTTCTAAAGCTACAAATCTCCTCAATATTTGCGTTATACGATTTCTAAAGCCTCAAATCTCTTCTACATTTGTGTTATACGATTTTTAAAGCCTTAAATCTCCTCTACATTTGCGTTATACGATTTCTAAAGCCTCAAATCTATTCTACATTTGTGTTATACGATTTCTAAAGCCTCAAATCTCCTCTACTTTTGTGTTATACGATTTCTAAAGCCTCAAATCTCCTCTACCTTTTTTTTTATCTGATTACTAAAGCCTTTAATCTCTTCTATATTGGTGTTATACGATTTCTTAAGCCCAAAATTTCTTCTACATTTGTGTTATACGATGTCTAAAGCCTCAAATCTCCTCTACATTTGTGTTATACGATTTCTTAAGCCTTAAATCTCTTCTACATCAGTGTTATATGATTTCTAAAGCCTCAAATCTCTTCTACATTTGTGTTATACGATTTCTAAAGCCTCAAATCTCTTCTAAATTTGTGTTATACGATTTCTAAAGACTTAAATCTCTTCTAAATTTGTGTTATACGATTTCTAAAGCCTCAAATCTCCTCTACATTTGTGTTATACGATTTCTAAAGCCTCTAATCTCTTCTACCTTTTTTTATCCGATTACCAAAGCCTTTAATCTCTTCTATATTAGTGTTATACGATTTCTAAAGCCTAAAATAACTTTCTAAATTTCTCTGTTATACGATTTCTAAAGCCTCAAATCTATTCTACATTTGTGTTATACGATTTCTAAAGCCTCAAACATCCTCTACATTTGTGTTATACGATTTCTAAAGCCTTAAATCTCTTCTACATTAGTGTTATATGATTTCTAAAGCCTCAAATCTCATCTACATTTGTGTTATACGATTTCTAAAGCCTCTAATCTCTTCTACATTTGTGTTATATGATTTCTAAATCCTCAAATCTCTTCTACATTTGTGCTATACGATTTCTAAAGCCCCAAATCTCTTCTTAGTGTTATACGATTACTAAAGCCGCAAATCTCTTCTGCATTTGGATTATACGATTTCTAAAGCCTGAAATCTCTTCTACATTTGGGCTATACGATTTCTAAAGCCTCAAATCTCTTTTACATTTCTGTTATACGATTTCTAAAGCCCCAAATCTCATCTACATTTGTGTTATACGATTTCTAAAGCCTCAAATCTCTTTTACATTTGTTATACGATTTCTAAAGGGCAAAATATTTTCTATAGTTGTGTTATACGATTTCTAAAGGCTCAAATCCTCTCTACATTTGTGTTATACGATTTCTAAAGCCTCACATCTCCCATTCATTTGTGTTATACGATTTCTAAAGCCAAAAATCTCATCTAGATTTGTGTTTTACGATTTCTAAAGCCGAAAATCTCGTGTACATTTATGTTATACGATTTCTAAAGTCTCAAATCTCTTCAACATTTATGTTATACGATTTCTAAAGCCTCAAAGTTCTTCGACATTTGTGTTATACGATTTCTAAAGCCTCAAATCTCTTCAACATTTGTGTTATACGATTTCTAAAACCTCAAATCTCTTTTACATTTGTGTTATACGATTTCTAAAGCCCAAAATATTTTCTACATTTGTGTATTACGATTTCTACAGGCTCAAATCTCCTCTACATTTGTGTTATACGATTTCTACAGGCTCAAATCTCCTCTCCATTTGTGTTATACAATTTCTAAAGCCTCAAATCTCCTCTACATTTGTGTTATACGATTTCTAAAGCCTCAAATCTCCTCTCCATTTGTGTTATACGATTTCTAAAGCCCCAAATCTCTTCTTCGTTTGTGTTATACGATTTCTAAAGCCTTAAATCTATTCTGCATTTGGATTATATGATTTCTAAAGCCTCAAATCTCATCTACATTTGTGCTATACGATTTCTAAAGGCTCAAATCTCTTTTACATTTCTGTTATACGATTTTTAAAGCCCAAAATATTTTCTACATTTGTGTTATACGATTTCTAAAGGCTCAAATCTCCTCTACATTTGTGTTATACGATTTCTAAAGCCAAAAATCTCATCTAGATTTGTGTTTTACGATTTCTAAAGCCGAAAATCTCATGTACATTTATATTATACGATTTATAAAGCCTCAAATCTCTTCAACATTTATGTTATACGATTTCTAAAGCCTCAAAGTTCTTCGACATTTGTGTTATACGATTTCTAAAGCCTCAAATCTCTTCAACATTTGTGTTATACGATTTCTAAAACCTCAAATCTCTTTTACATTTGTGTTATACGATTTCTAAAGCCCAAAATATTTTCTACATTTGTGTATTACGATTTCTACAGGCTCAAATCTCCTCTACATTTGTGTTATACGATTTCTAAAGCCTCAAATCTCCTCTCCATTTGTGTTATACGATTTCTAAAGCCTCAAATCTCCTCTACATTTGTGTTATACGATTTCTAAAGCCTCAAATCTCCTCTCCATTTGTGTTATACGATTTCTAAAGCCCAAAATATTTTCTACATTTGTGTTATACGATTTCTACAGGCTCAAATCTCCTCTACATTTGTGTTATACGATTTCTAAAGCCTCAAATCTCTTCTACATTTGTGTTATACGATTTCTAAAGCCTCAAATCTCCTCCACATTTGTGTCATACGATTTCTAAAGCCTCAAATCTCTTCAACATTTATGTTATACGATTTCTAAAGCCGAAAATCTCATCTACATTTGTGTTATACGATTTCTAAAGCCTTAAATCTCTTCTACATTTGTGTTATACGATTTCTAAAGCCTCAAATCTCCTCTACATTCATCTTATACGATTTCTAAAGCCTCAAATCTCATCTACATTTGTGTTATACTATTTCTAAAGCATTAAATCTCTTCTACATTTGTGTTATACGATTTCTAAAGCCTCAAAACTCATCTACATTTGTGTTATACGATTTCTAAAGCCTTAAATCTCTTCTACATTTGTGTTATACGATTTCTAAAGCCTTAAATCTCCTCTACATTTGAGTTATACAATTTGTAAAGCCTTAAATCTCTTCTACATTTTTGTTATACGATTTCTAAAGCCTCAAATCTCCTCTACATTTGTGTCATACGATTTATAAAGCCTCAAAGTTCTTCGACATTTGTGTTATACGATTTCTAAAGCCTCAAATCTCTTCAACATTTGTGTTATACGATTTCTAAAACCTCAAATCTCTTTTACATTTGTGTTATACGATTTCTAAAGCCCAAAATATTTTCTACATTTGTGTATTACGATTTCTACAGGCTCAAATCTCCTCTACATTTGTGTTATACGATTTCTAAAGCCTCAAATCTCCTCTCCATTTGTGTTATACGATTTCTAAAGCCTCAAATCTCCTCTACATTTGTGTTATACGATTTCTAAAGCCTCAAATCTCCTCTCCATTTGTGTTATACGATTTCTAAAGCCCAAAATATTTTCTACATTTGTGTTATACGATTTCTACAGGCTCAAATCTCCTCTACATTTGTGTTATACGATTTCTAAAGCCTCAAATCTCTTCTACATTTGTGTTATACGATTTCTAAAGCCTCAAATCTCCTCCACATTTGTGTCATACGATTTCTAAAGCCTCAAATCTCTTCAACATTTATGTTATACGATTTCTAAAGCCGAAAATCTCATCTACATTTGTGTTATACGATTTCTAAAG
Organism: Sepiola atlantica; assembly: GCA_963556195.1. NCBI lineage: Eukaryota > Metazoa > Mollusca > Cephalopoda > Sepiida > Sepiolidae > Sepiola > Sepiola atlantica. The sequence goes on from OY744517.1 coordinate 35,477,058, forward strand.
CCTTAAATCTCTTCTACATTTGTGTTATACGATTTCTAAAGCCTCAAATCTCCTCTACATTCATCTTATACGATTTCTAAAGCCTCAAATCTCATCTACATTTGTGTTATACTATTTCTAAAGCATTAAATCTCTTCTACATTTGTGTTATACGATTTCTAAAGCCTCAAAACTCATCTACATTTGTGTTATACGATTTCTAAAGCCTTAAATCTCTTCTACATTTGTGTTATACGATTTCTAAAGCCTCAAATCTCTTCTACATTTGTGTTATACGATTTCTAAAGCCTTAAATCTCCTCTACATTTGAGTTATACAATTTGTAAAGCCTTAAATCTCTTCTACATTTTTGTTATACGATTTCTAAAGCCTCAAATCTCCTCTACATTTGTGTCATACGATTTCTAAAGCCTCAAATCTCCTCTACATTTGTGTTATACGATTTCTAAAGCCTCAAATCTCTTCTACATTTGTGTTATACCATTTCTAAAGCCTTTAATCTCATCTACATTTGTGTTATACGATTTCTAAAGCCTTAAATCTCCTCTACATGTGTGTTATACGATTTCTAAAACTTCAAATCTCATCTACATTTCTGTTATACGATTTCTAAAGCCTCTAATCTCTTCTACATTTGTGTTATATGATTTCTAAATCCTCAAATCTATGCTACATTTGTGTTATACGATTTCTACAGCCTCAAATCTCTTCTACATGTGTTCTATACGATTTCTAAAGCCCCAAATCTCTTCTTAGTTAATGTTATACGATTTCTAAAGCCTTAAATCTCTTCTGCATTTGGATTATACGATTTCTAAAGCCTCAAATCTCTTCTACATTTGTGCTATACGCTTTCTAAAGCCTAAAATCTCTTTTACATTTGTGTTATACGATTTCTAAAGCCCCAAATCTCATCTACATTTGTGTTATACGATTTCCAAAGCCACAAATCTCTTTTACATTTGTTATACGATTTCTAAAGCGCAAAATATTTTCTATAGTTGTGTTTTACGATTTCTAAAGCCGAAAATCTCTTGTACATTTATCTTATACGATTTCTAAAGCCTCAAATCTCTTCTACATTTGTGTTATACGATTTCTGAAGCCTCAAATCTCTTTCACATTTGTGTTATACGATTTCTAAAGCCCAAAATATTTTCTACATTTGTGTTATACAATTTCTACAGGCTCAAATCTCCTCTACATTTGTGTTATACGATTTCTAAAGCCTCAAATCTCTTCTACATTTGTGTTATACGATTTCTAAAGCCTCAAATCTCCTCCACATTTGTGTCATACGATTTCTAAAGCCTCAAATCTCTTCAACATTTATGTTATACGATTTCTAAAGCCGAAAATCTCATCTACATTTGTGTTATACGATTTCTAAAGCCTTAAATCTCTTCTACATTTGTGTTATACGATTTCTAAAGCCTCAAATCTCCTCTACATTCATCTTATACGATTTCTAAAGCCTCAAATCTCATCTACATTTGTGTTATACTATTTCTAAAGCATTAAATCTCTTCTACATTTGTGTTATACGATTTCTAAAGCCTCAAAACTCATCTACATTTGTGTTATACGATTTCTAAAGCCTTAAATCTCTTCTACATTTGTGTTATACGAATTCATAAGCCTTAAATCTCTTCTACATTTGTGTTATACGATTTCTAAAGCCTTAAATCTCCTCTACATTTGAGTTATACAATTTGTAAAGCCTTAAATCTCTTCTACATTTTTGTTATACGATTTCTAAAGCCTCAAATCTCCTCTACATTTGTGTCATACGATTTCTAAAGCCTCAAATCTCCTCTACATTTGTGTTATACGATTTCTAAAGCCTCAAATCTCTTCTACATTTGTGTTATACCATTTCTAAAGCCTTTAATCTCATCTACATTTGTTTTATACGATTTCTAAAGCCTTAAATCTCCTCTACATGTGTGTTATACGATTTCTAAAGCCTTAAATCTCCTCTACATGTGTGTTATACGATTTCTAAAGCCTTAAATCTCCTCTACATGTGTGTTATACGATTTCTAAAACTTCAAATCTCATCTACATTTGTGTTATACGATTTCTAAAGCCTCTAATCTCTTCTACATTTGTGTTATATGATTTCTAAATCCTCAAATCTATGCTACATTTGTGTTATACGATTTCTACAGCCTCAAATCTCTTCTACATGTGTTCTATACGATTTCTAAAGCCCCAAATCTCTTCTTAGTTAATGTTATACGATTTCTAAAGCCTTAAATCTCTTCTGCATTTGGATTATACGATTTCTAAAGCCTCAAATCTCTTCTACATTTGTGCTATACGATTTCTAAAGCCTAAAATCTCTTTTACATTTCTGTTATACGATTTCTAAAGCCCCAAATCTCATCTACATTTGTGTTATACGATTTCCAAAGCCACAAATCTCTTTTACATTTGTTATACGATTTCTAAAGCGCAAAATATTTTCTATAGTTGTGTTTTACGATTTCTAAAGCCGAAAATCTCTTGTACATTTATCTTATACGATTTCTAAAGCCTCAAATCTCTTCTACATTTGTGTTATACGATTTCTGAAGCCTCAAATCTCTTTCACATTTGTGTTATACGATTTCTAAAGCCCAAAATATTTTCTACATTTGTGTTATACAATTTCTACAGGCTCAAATCTCCTCTACATTTGTGTTATACGATTTCTAAAGCCTCAAATCTCTTCTACATTTGTGTTATACGATTTCTAAAGCCTCAAATCTCCTCCACATTTGTGTCATACGATTTCTAAAGCCTCAAATCTCATCTACATTTGTGTTATACGATTTCTAAAGCCTTAAATCTCTTCTACATTTGTGTTATACGATTTCTAAAGCCTCAAATCTCCTCTACATTCATCTTATACGATTTCTAAAGCCTTAAATCTCATCTACATTTGTGTTATACTATTTCTAAAGCATTAAATCTCTTCTACATTTGTGTTATACGAATTCATAAGCCTCAAAACTCATCTACATTTGTGTTATACGATTTCTAAAGCCTTAAATCTCCTCTACATTTGTGTTATACGAATTCATAAGCCTTAAATCTCTTCTACATTTGTGTTATACGATTTCTAAAGCCTCAAATCTCTTCTACATTTGTGTTATACGATTTCTGAAGCCTCAAATCTCTTTCACATTTGTGTTATACGATTTCTAAAGCCCAAAATATTTTCTACATTTGTGTTATACGATTTCTAAAGCCTCTAATCCATTCTACATTTATGCTATACGATTTCTAAAGCCTCAAATCTCTTCTACATTTGTGTTATACGATTTCTAAAGCCTCAAATCTCCTCTACATTTGTTTTATACGATTTCTAAAGCCTAAAATCTCATCTACATTTGTGTTATACGATTTCTAAAGCCTCAAATCTCATCTACAGTTGTGTTATACGAATTCATAAGCCTTAAATCTCTTCTACATTTGTGTTATACGATTTCTAAAGCCTCAAATCTCATCTACATTTGTGTTATACGAATTCATAAGCCTTAAATCTCTTCTACATTTGTGTTATACGATTTCTAAAGCCTCAAATCTCTTCTACATTTGTGTTATACGATTTCTGAAGCCTCAAATCTCTTTCACATTTGTGTTATACGATTTCTAAAGCCCAAAATATTTTCTACATTTGTGTTATACGATTTCTACAGGCTCAAATCTCCTCTACATTCATCTTATACGATTTCTAAAGCCTTAAATCTCCTCTACATTCGTGTTATACAATTTCTAAAGCCTCAAATCTCCTCTACATTCATCTTATACGATTTCTAAAGCCTCAAATCTCATCTACATTTGTGTTATACTATTTCTAAAGCATTAAATCTCTTCTACATTTGTGTTATACGATTTCTAAAGCCTCAAAACTCATCTACATTTGTGTTATATGATTTCTAAATCCTCAAATCTATGCTACATTTGTGTTATACGATTTCTACAGCCTCAAATCTCTTCTACATGTGTTCTATACGATTTCTAAAGCCCCAAATCTCTTCTTAGTTAATGTTATACGATTTCTAAAGCCTTAAATCTCTTCTGCATTTGGATTATACGATTTCTAAAGCCTCAAATCTCTTCTACATTTGTGCTATACGATTTCTAAAGCCTAAAATCTCTTTTACATTTCTGTTATACGATTTCTAAAGCCCCAAATCTCATCTACATTTGTGTTATACGATTTCTAAAGCCACAAATCTCTTTTACATTTGTTATACGATTTCTAAAGCGCAAAATATTTTCTATAGTTGTGTTTTACGATTTCTAAAGCCGAAAATCTCTTGTACATTTATCTTATACGATTTCTAAAGCCTCAAATCTCTTCTACATTTGTGTTATACGATTTCTGAAGCCTCAAATCTCTTTCACATTTGTGTTATACGATTTCTAAAGCCCAAAATATTTTCTACATTTGTGTTATACAATTTCTACAGGCTCAAATCTCCTCTACATTTGTGTTATACGATTTCTAAAGCCTCAAATCTCTTCTACATTTGTGTTATACGATTTCTAAAGCCTCAAATCTCCTCCACATTTGTGTTATACGATTTCTAAAGCCTCAAATCTCATCTACATTTGTGTTATACGATTTCTAAAGCCTTAAATCTCTTCTACATTTGTGTTATACGATTTCTAAAGCCTCAAATCTCCTCTACATTCATCTTATACGATTTCTAAAGCCTCAAATCTCATCTACATTTGTGTTATACTATTTCTAAAGCATTAAATCTCTTCTACATTTGTGTTATACGATTTCTAAAGCCTCAAAACTCATCTACATTTGTGTTATACGATTTCTAAAGCCTTAAATCTCTTCTACATTTGTGTTATACGAATTCATAAGCCTTAAATCTCTTCTACATTTGTGTTATACGATTTCTAAAGCCTTAAATCTCCTCTACATTTGTGTTATACGAATTCATAAGCCTTAAATCTCTTCTACATTTGTGTTATACGATTTCTAAAGCCTCAAATCTCTTCTACATTTGTGTTATACGATTTCTGAAGCCTCAAATCTCTTTCACATTTGTGTTATACGATTTCTAAAGCCCAAAATATATTCTACATTTGTGTTATACGATTTCTAAAGCCTCTAATCCATTCTACATTTATGCTATACGATTTCTAAAGCCTCAAATCTCTTCTACATTTGTGTTATACGATTTCTAAAGCCTCAAATCTCCTCTACATTTGTTTTATACGATTTCTAAAGCCTCAAATCTCATCTACATTTGTGTTATACGATTTCTAAAGCCTCAAATCTCATCTACATTTGTGTTATACGAATTCATAAGCCTTAAATCTCTTCTACATTTGTGTTATACGATTTCTAAAGCCTCAAATCTCATCTACATTTGTGTTATACGAATTCATAAGCCTTAAATCTCTTCTACATTTGTGTTATACGATTTCTAAAGCCTCAAATCTCTTCTACATTTGTGTTATACGATTTCTGAAGCCTCAAATCTCTTTCACATTTGTGTTATACGATTTCTAAAGCCCAAAATATTTTCTACATTTGTGTTATACGATTTCTACAGGCTCAAATCTCCTCTACATTAATCTTATACGATTTCTAAAGCCTTAAATCTCCTCTACATTCGTGTTATACGATTTCTAAAGCCTCAAATCTCCTCTACATTCATCTTATACGATTTCTAAAGCCTCAAATCTCATCTACATTTGTGTTATACTATTTCTAAAGCATTAAATCTCTTCTACATTTGTGTTATACGATTTCTAAAGCCTCAAAACTCATCTACATTTGTGTTATACGATTTCTAAAGCCTCTAATCCATTCTACATTTATGCTATACGATTTCTAAAGCCTCAAATCTCTGCTACATTTGTGTTATACGATTTCTAAAGCCTCAAATCTCCTCTACATTTGTTTTATACGATTTCTAAAGCCTCAAATCTCATCTACATTTGTGTTATATGATTTCTAAAGCCTCAAATCTCTTCAACATTTATGTTATACGATTTCTAAAGCCTCAAATATCTTCTAACCTTGTGTTATACGATTTCTAAAGCCGAAAATCTCATCTACATTTGTGTTATACGATTTCTAAAGCCGAAAATCTCTTCTACATTTATCTTATACGATTTCTAAAGCCTCAAATCTATTCTACATTTGTGTTATACTATTTCTAAAGCCTTAAATCTCCTCTACATTTGTGTTATACGATTTCTAAAACTCCAAATCTATTCTACATTTCTGTTATCAGATTTCTAAACCCACCAAATCTCTACATTTACCTGTTATACAATTTATTTATAACGTCGTATTGTTGTAGATTCACGTCATTGAAATTAGCACCCTAACTCTAAACCCACTGCTAATATTTGATGAAATAAAAAATGTAATGTATTAGTCAATAGCTTTACACGTTTTATGTCTTTTTATAGCGTTTTTGAAGATAGGACATTATCAAATCGAAGAATGACGAAGTGTATCTATATAAAAAATAATTGTATAAGATAAAAAGGAACATGTGCTAACAATAACATTTAAAAACATCGGTCTGACTGCATTTGCGACATAAGCCCACAAAGGCAGTTTGCAGACAACAGCCATTTCTTCTGCATCAAAAAGAGCGCGAATCGATGGACCCCAGTGCTAAAGTTGTTACCAGAACATTCTTGACAACACGGATTTCTGTACATGCGCCATTTACTTTGTAAACATGCACTTTATAAATATTTAACTAAGAGAAAAGAGGCCACAGAAGAAATTTGAAACGTGTAGGTAGCTAGATACAAGACTCCCTTGGCATTAGGTTTGTAGCCTGTTATTGGTACGATTGACCAGATGTAAATATGTACTAGGCTGCATGTTTACGTAGGTGCATGCGAATAGCAGACGTTGCAGATGATAGATGTTCGGTCAAAGGAAAAAGGAGGGGGGACACAAAAGAAATTGAAAATATCTCTGATTGTGAGTTGGACCACACAGAATTTGTATTTTGTTTGAAATAAAATAAGTGCCTCATTAAGCAGAGAATCATGCTGAGACTGGTCTACTTGAGAAAAGTAATGTTCTTAGATAAGGGGCTCCAGATAAACCCCCTTGAGTGGACACTGTCTGGCCATTATCTCCAGTGGTCAGCTGCTGGGTGGTCGAATGGTGGCCACTGAGACAGTCCAAGAGCCAAGATTCCCAGTCAGGAGTAAAAATATTCCAGAAGATGAGAAGTGGAGCGGTCAAAGCCGGTCCTCTGAGCATGACATGGGCAATTGGTTTTTCAGAAGGCTGGTAGTCAATTGGGTCGATGTGCTTCTCTGGGCAGGATGGGTCCTTGAGGCTCTTAGCTAAAGGATCGTGTTGATTGGACTTATATTTTATTTGGCCGGGATAAAAGATCTCATTTTGCAAGTCTGCTATTCAACCTAAGAAAACAAGTATCATTTGTAACCCCCCCCCCCCCCAAATAAACATCTGTTAATTGTTTATAAACTGGACTTATGGTTTTACTTGGAATGAAAATTCTTAGTTGCAGCACTGACCGAGTCGAATGGCAACTTTGCACCAGTGCAATGAACGAACTCATGCATGTTTATAACTTTAACACAATCAAAAATGAAAAGTTTGTAAAGACTGAAAGTTAAGAGTGTCCCAAGAACGTTCTAAGTGAAGGAAGGTGTTCTATTTTCATTTCGCCATGCTAGTTTACAAGTTACAATGTGTGTAAGTATGATAGGCATTGTAGATGTACATGTATATTAGCATGTCTGTTTTGTGTGTGAGAGAGTGTATGTATGAATTTGTGTGTGAGAGAGTAATTTGTGAGTGTCTCCGGTTGTGTCTGTTATTACTATGCGCTTGGCACATGGTGCTGAGGCTATTTTGTAAGGGCCGTTTTCACATGCATCGACTGTGTAAGAAAAACCGGAAAAGAGAGAGAAAAAGAAAACTGTGTTTGGGGTTTTATATAATGTGCAAAATTTCGATTGATTCATGAAGGAATCTAATTTCAATTACACAAGACAAACTCAATATTTAGCAATTAGATTTGGCATAATGGTGTGAGTGTTCGCTAATGGGTTGAGAGATCAGGGTTCAAATCCTCGATCGAGTCATACCAAAGAATTAAAAAAAAAAAGGTACTTGATGACCTCTTTGCTAAACACTCAGCATTATAAGGTGGGGATCAAGGGTAAGTGGAGTAATCTTGGGGAAAGTGGCGCCCTCCCCTACATCTCGGTGGAGTAGCTAATTAAAACGGAGCCTTTGGGTCGCCCTTGTCTATGATCGACAAATTTACTTCACTTTTACTTTTAAATAGAGCTCAAGATTTATTATTACATCATCTTATAATAATTGATACGCAAAGCAAATCATCGGATTTACAATTGTTTCATAAAATCTGCAGAGTAAACAAAAAATCCAAGTAGTTTACGATACAAAAACAAATTCTTCTCGTTATAATTTTTAGAACAAGAGTGCAAACAGAGAAAAAAATGCGTGAATATTCTTGCATCTATGATTGGCTGAAAGAAACTGTTGATTGGAGATTTTGTCCAATCAACAGTTAATACGAAAAAACAACATTCGCTGCTGCCGCTGCTTCTAGCAGTGTTGTTAATATAAAGCCTGCATCGTTTAATAAACATTAACTGTTATTATTAACACATGTTCATTTTTATCTTATTTTCCGATCACAATAAAACACAAGAACAATACTGCCACATAGAGAGAATACAATAGTCTACATAACCTGAAATGAGACAGATTTTCTTTGGAAGTCATTTCCTTAGTTGAGGCAAGATTTCTATAGGCCGGATGCCCTTCCTGACGCTAACCCAGTGTGGTGATGGGGACCAGTGCTTTTATCAGAACACCATCTCTGGGTGATTGCCTACCAAGACTAATCGGGAAATCTGTATAAAGTATTAAAAGACCTTGGGGAACCTTATTGTAACCCAAATTCCAGAGAAGACCAATGGTCCTTACCAGTGAGCAATTAATGGTAAACGGCTGTTGTGATACTGCAAGGCTATTTGTGGTGGTTATCGAAAAGAGATGAAGAGTACTGGAAATCTAGGGAGGCTTGTTGTCACTCAGACTCCAGGGAACACCACCGGTTGTTGTCGGTGAGCAATCACTGACGATGACCTGCGTGATAACTCCAAGTGGTGAAGAAGAAAAAAAAAAAATAAATAAATAAATAAAAAATTGACTTCCAAACTAACCTATCTCTTGCCAGGTCATTATTTAAGATTTCTATAGGCCAGATGTCCTTCCTGACGCCAACCCAGTGAGGTGATGGGGACCAGTGCTTTTATCGAGACACTATATCTAGGTGATTACCTACCAAGGCTCAAGGCCCAGAAACTAAGAAATTAATCAATCCATGCCTATAAGAGATAACTTATTTTGAAAAGACATGATAATAAGTCTCATAGCAGTCTTATCATGTGCTGAAGAAGAGACTTTTTTGGGAATAATGGTAGTATCAGAGCTAACTGGCTAACAGGCCTCTTATTATTATTATTATTATTAAGTAGGGTGTCATCTACATTCATGTGAACCTCAACTCGGTCATCAATTGGGCGGGCAATGCTCCAACATGTACGACAGACATAATTTGGGTCAACTACCAGCTTCCCAATAAGACTTCTTGTTTGTACTGGAAGCATTCAATGGAGTTTACACCACCGTCTTTGCGACATACAGCATGGGGGAACTTTGCCAGTCTCTTACAGGAGGTCGTTACTCACGTTATAATTCAGATTACTTTTTTATCGCATTTCTTACTCGTCAACAATGGAAATACATATTGAAATATAAGTCTACACTTTATCGTACTTAAATATACGTAAAAGGGAGGAAAATATGGCATTATCACGTTGACACACCGGCACTCGCTGGATCACCAAAGTTAAGTGGCATTGAGCCTCGCCAGCACCAGATGGGTGACCATTTGGTTATAACAGGTGCTTTATGTGGGAGGACGGTGAAACCTACCTGCAAAAATAAAAAATAATAATAATACAGCTCTGAAGATGCCATTAGGAAGCACATCTGTATAACCCGCTAATCCACACGTGTACACACAATAAAAAAGAAAAAAAAAAGAAAAAGAAACTGGAATCTTAGGAAGATCGCCATCATTTCAGTAATTATAGGAGCAACCGGACTCAGGAAAATTTTTTTTCAAAAACTACCTGGTGAACCAAATGCAAGAAAAATACAAACAATTGCACTTTAAGGGACGGTTAGAATCTTATAAAGATCTCTCGGTTGGAGTATCTGAAATCGCGAGTGAATGTCTGGCACCCAGTAGGATGCCCCAGCAAAAACAAAAAAATAAGAAAATTGACACAAACACAAAAAAAAAGAAAAAAAAAAGAAAAAGAAAAAAAAAGAAAAAGAAAAAAAAATGAAAACGAAAAAAAAAAGAAAAAGAAGGAAAAAAAGAAAACAACCGCCCCTGAATGGTGTGATGTTGCACTTATTTCCTGAAACACAACAGTATATACAAAACAGAGACAAAAGCAAGGAGTCAAAGATAACGCGTGTGTTCAATTTGCTTCTGTTCTCAATCATATCGCGAAGCTCTCCAGAGAGAAAGTATGCAATTCGTCTCGTTCGTTAAAAGGCAGAAATATTTATTTTGCGAAGGAAATAGAAAATAATTAAAAGACACAAAAGACTTTAAAAGAATTTGATTTTAATTGTCTTCTTCATTGCAGAGAAATGAATACAAAGCCGAGTCGAAGTAAAAAATATTTCAGGCTAATATTTTCTTTCATCAAAATATACAACAAGCAAAGTATGAATTGATTTCTTATGGTCCACATAAAAATATAATTAGAATGAGACACAAACATTGAATGAAGACACAAATGCTTTTCAGTTAAAAGCAAAGAAGAAAAATGTTTTTTTTGTTTCATGCAAGAATTTAAATAAATAATAATCAAAATTACTGATTTATTAGTTTAAGATAGAGTAGCCTCTCAAGTCTTCATAGAACAACTAGTCGAGAAAGAAAACTCCAAAATTACACGAGGCCAAGACTACTTGCGACTAAACTGCGTCTCTCCTGATGAGGCGGGTGAGGGAACTGCAAGATTAAAATAAGATATGCTAAAGGGTTGGGGAGGTTAGCCAGCGCGAGAGGTCATCTATTCCCCCCGATATGGATCAGTCTTGCAGAAGAAAAAATACGCCTCCATTTTTACTCTTAGTTTAGTGTGCATGATGGAGACATTGTCCCCCGGTAACCATATGCTTTTCCTTAATACAGATGAAAGTGCAGAGGGACATAAGGATTACAATTGCGGACTATGAAACCAGCAAGCAGGGTTCAATTCCTATAGACGTTTTACTTAAAAATGAAAAATAATGAATAATTAGGAGAAAAAACAAAAATCATCATTAACCCCCCCCCCCCCCCCCCCCCAAAAAAAAAAACAAAACAACACACCTTTGTTGATAAAGAGATTTTAGAAAAACATGACCACTGATATCCGCAAAAGGCCTGGCACCAAACATTCATCAATTTTTTTTTTTTAATTATCCAAATGATACAGAATGATAACAGTTACATTTTTCGGTGCTTGTTTATATCGAGACTCAAGTGAAATGGCAGATAAAAATAAAATAACAGGAAAACTTATGTATTTACTTACTTATCAGTGAAAAAAATTAGTGTACACCAAAAATTACAGAAAATAAGCAAGTAGAATTTTAATAAAAAATAAGATTAATTTACTATTCGGAGTCTACGGACTCTGAACGACAAGATTGCATGGCGTGTTTATATTAGAAGAAGGGAAATAATCTATGTTGGACTGATGCAGATGTTGTTCCGCGTTTGTGGACTACAAATAGTAAATTAATCATATTTTTTAGCAAAATTTTACTCAATAATTTTTCGTAATTTTTGGGGTACCCTAATATTTTTCACTGATAAGTAAGGATAGCCTAAGTTTTTCCGTTATTTTATTTTGAACTGCCATATTTAACTTGAGTCTTAATAAAAATAAGCACCCATTTTTTCTCTTAGTTTGGTGTGCATGATGGAGACATCGTCCCCCGGTAACCATATGCTCTTCTTTAATTCGGATGAGAGTGCAGAGGGCCATAAGGATTACAATTGCGGATTATGAAACCAGCAAGCAGGGTTCAAACCCATAGACGTTTTACTTAAAAATGAAAAATAAATCAATAAAATAAAATTTGTTCAGTCTGTTATTTGATACCACCAGACAAAGAGACTTCTCTTTAACCATGGCAAGATCACTTGAAGAAGGTTGTAGAGAAAATTGGTGGAAATATAGTAAAAGTTTCACAAGTGAGATGAAGAGGTTAAGATACGTTGGCTCTTTTTACTTAGTGGCAAAGTAGGGGAGATAACTAATCTCAATTTATTTTTAGATTCTTTTTTGGCTATTGATTTTAACAAAGATTTTTTTATGATTTCATTTTTTTTATGAATTCCCAAAAAGGTGAAATTCCAACAGCCAATGAAGTTGCATATTTCATATATATATATATATATATATATATATATATATATATTAAAGTCAATTAAAGTTCACCAACCGATTGAGAATGGTCGTATTATAGACGACTGAAATATTTCGGAGAACTATACACAAAATGAGTTTTTGAGTTTATTTTTGCTAGTTGTTGAATTGCTTATCCTTTATTCCATTTTTATATTATATATATATATATATATATATATATATATATAGAGAGAGAGAGAGAGAGAGAGAGAGAGAGAGAGAGAGAGAGAGAGAGAGAGAGAGAGAGAGAGAGAGAGAGAGAGAGAGAGAGAGGAGTATTAGAAGGCAATCACAATGCAAGAAATGGGAATATGTCGGCGTTGAGAAGTAAGACAAAAACAAGTGATTTATTTTTGTTTTTATATATATATTTATATATATTAATTTTTATAATTTTTTTATAGCAAGTATTTTTTATTTATGAATTAAAAAAAAAAAAATCCAATAGCCAATTCATTGCATTTTTAGTGTTGTCTTTCTTTGTTTATTCCAATGGAAAAATTGTTTTCCTTTAACTAGCCAATAAAAAGTGTTTTCATTTCTATTTCAGATTAAAAAAATAAACGTAGAAGAAATATGGAAAATCGATTGTTGAAAAAAAAAGCGAAAAATAAGTTGAGATAAGTTATCTCCCTTATTTTGCCACCCTAAAGTAAAAAAGAGCTGATATGTGTTCCACTTCACAAAATTATAAACGATATAAACTGAATTTTCTTTTCGATGTATCTGATGACAAATAATCATATTCGTCACAAGCTTCATATCTAATATTTAGAATACATATATATTCCCGATGAAAGAATTTTTTTTTTTTTTTTACTTAAATTATTGTAGCAATATTTAGACCTGACTGTGGAACAATAATCTTAAAAACGGTATTTTTCCACATAAGGTTAGAATAGTGGAAAATTCCGTTAGAAGTCAAGTTAAAGTTAGGGCTATGTGTCAGGATATCGTGTTAAAAAAAACATGGATGAGATCACTCTCTTTTTCTAAAAAAATAAATTAACTAGAAAAAAATATTTGCAGTAGATTTTTTTATTTCTAATATTAGGGAAAAATAAAAGTTAATGATTAAAATTTTATGTGTTTATTTAATTAAAATCTTAATTTTTATACTGCAGCCATGCAATACCTCTCACGATCATAGAACTAAGGTTTGTGACACTTTACTCATTTTAATCAAGAGTAATTAGTTAGACTTTTAGAGACTTCCCCGTCCCTCTATGAGTTGATCTATCACACTTACATTTGAAACAGCATTTTTGTTTTTAATTTAAAAAAAAATTAATTTTTTATTTATTTATTTATTTATTTTTTTTTTTTTTTTTTAAATCGCTAAATGCGTAGATCGAATGGACGCAACATAAAAATATCTATTTTGGATTTAAACTGACTTCGCCGTTGAAAGTCAGACTATTTTCATCATCCAGCCTAACATTTTTTTAAAATATATGTTTAAATTTAGCAATGTTATCCAAACGTTAACTAAAATCTTTAAACAGAAATCAATAATTCTTTTTTGTTTGTCAATTGCAAAAATTAATTTTAATTTTCAGCATTGCACAAAACGTACAAGAGATTCTTTTACAGAGAAAAGAAATAAAAACTTCCATAGAACCCCTACCCTCTACAAAAAAAAAAATAACTAGCCCCTTTATGACATCTGTAGTAACCAGAAAGTTTGCAGGTATTTTCCACCATTGAAAAAATAAATTACTACATTTTTCATTCGATATCTGGCAAACGGTTTTTAACTTTTTTTTTTATTCTAGTTCCTACTTGCTGGCGGTTATCTCCCTTTATTTTGAGATTTTTAATTTTATTTTGCTGGAAAATAAAAAATTGCTGGTGACATTTTTCGTGTTTTAGTTTTTCAATCTGAATTCAGACATTTGGATGGTTTCCCTTTCGATCGACAACAGTGATAATGATTAAAACACCAAAAAGTAATAAATTAAACTAAATAAAAATTAATAAAAAAAATAAATAAAAAATAATGATAAAAATATGAGTACAGATGCAACAGTTTTTTCTAGTAACTGATGATCCAACACCTTTTGAATCCGGACAAAAATCACGATAGGGAACTTGATAATCCAGCTGCAGCCAGACTAGTTTAGTGGGCGGCTAACAGATGGCTCTGTGTAGCGCGCCATTAATTTGTTTGTTTAAACTGCACCTGCTGGTGGTTGTCTTCCTTTATTTTCAGATATTTTATTTTGCTTACATTTAAGCCAAGCTGGGATTCACAGGCAAATAATAGTGGCATTGATTTATTTCCATCAAAGAAAAAGTTAAGTTTCTAGCAATCCCTGATGGGTTAGGGACATGGTATGCGTATAACTAGTGAGTTAGGGGTGTGTTAAGGAATTATTATTATTATTATTATTATTAAGATGAAATCGGATGGTCCCGCAAAACGGTTAATCAATAGAAAGTATAAAGTGGACCATGGATCACTTTTGTTTCTCTCTTATTTTGTTCTTTAGTCCTCACATTCCATGAGTGATGTTTTTGACAAAGGGGTAAGAATTACTGTTTTCTGGGTCAGCTGTTGTTTTGAGTTGGGATATGTGGAGATTTTCAATCCTCTCGTAATATTCATCATCATTCACCTGTCAATTAATTCCATCTCATTAACCCTTATCCTCGAGTGTTTTTTAGCCTTGATAAGTGGTGATTCATTAATTGAAAAAAAGAAACGGTGTTGGAACCAAACAGTGCAGAAAATCGGTGTCGCACCTATATTAGAAAACATAATGAGCTTCAGTGCTTATAAATAGAAATACACGGGTAAAATATGGCAGTTCCAAAATAAATTAACAGGAGTACTCTTTGATATACTTACATATCAGGCAAAAGTAGGTATCTACACCAAAAATTAGGGAAAATTATCGAGTAGAATTTTAGTTTAAATCAATAAATCAGTTTTATCGTATATTTCCGATTCTCTATTGGCACAAGCGAATTTTACTGACTTATCTCCTCTGTCAATGGAGAATCAATGAAAAATTGAAAATATATGATAAAACTTATATTTTTAATTAAAATTCTACTTGATAATTTTCCCTAATTTTTAGTGTAGATACCTACTTTTGCCTGATACGTAAGTATATCAAAGAGTTTTCGGTGCTTATGCTGTTCAGCGGCCGTATTAAAAAAATATTTTTTATAAAAAACAATATTATATACTTATTCTAACGTTATATTCTTACTCACTGTACAAAAAAGTAGAAAAAATTATCCACTAGAACTTTAATTACAAGTATTTTTCCATTCTGCGTATCATAACAGCGATTCGTTCGCTAAGCCTCCATCTTCTTTCTTAAGATTTCAAGGGCAGATAATTCGAAATCTTCTTAAGAAAGAAGATGGAGGCTTAGTGAACGAATCGCTGTTATGATATGCAGAATGAAAAAATACTTGTAATTAAAGTTCTAGTGGGTAATTTTTTCTACTTTTTTGTACAGTGAGTAAGAATATAGCGTTAGAATAAGTATATAATATTGTTTTTATAAAAAAATATTTTTTTAATACGGCCGCTGAACAGCATAAGCATCGCGTTTTCTTGTTAATTTATTTTGAACTGCCATATTTCACCTGTGTATTTCTGTCAATAAGCATCTAAGCTTCAACTAATTAATCCCCCTTTTGTAAAAAAAAAACCCTTTTTTTATCTGCATTGTTGGAAAATACTGTAGAGAGTATAAACTTCTTTGGCTGGAATATCTGTCAAGCCGTTTCGACTCTTTGTGGAGTTTTTCTTTTGGATTTTAGTTCCTAAATCAGCCGCATTTTCAGGACCGTCAGCTGAACCATCCGTTTGAACCAAATACCATTCCTTCCAATGATTGTAATACCATTTTAAACCGTTCATCATTAAGAGAGTGAATTTCCTCTTGCACCTCACTGAAGCAAGACGATGAGGCGGCCAGCACGAGTGATCACTCTGTTGCAGACAAAGATCCAAAATCCAATACCTATGGCACCTGAAAAAGGGGAAAAGAAATCAAGAATCAATACAAACAAATACATCTTTTAGAATAGAGAGAAGTTGTCAAGAACATTGTATTAAATTAGGCTTCAGAATTTTAAAAATTATGAATGGGTCTGTGCGTTTCTTACTGTTTTAATTACCTGCCCTTGAAATCTTCTTAAGAAAGAAGATGGAGGCTTAGTGAACGAATTGCTGTTATGATACGCAGAATGGAAAAATACTTGTAATTAAAGTTCTAGTGGATAATTTTTTCTACTTTTTTGTACAGTGAGTAAGAATATAACGCTGAATAAGTATATAATATTGTTTTTATAAAAATATAATTTTTTCATACGGCCGCAGAACAGCATAAGCACCAAAAAATGTTGACACGAGGTTACATTATTGCTCGGTCGTTAAAGTTCTTATACTCTGTTAGAGTTGGCGCGTGGTTGATTCCTCGCAAAACATAACACTAGAGAAATTGTAAAATGGTCCATGGAGTCGGCACGAGGTTCATTGTAGCCTCGCTAAATCTCAACTGCACAAGCACTTCCAAAAAGACCTCTCGTCGCAAAAAAGGCGCCCCCAAAAAACCCTTGCCAAGGTTCACTCTCCGCTTAGAGGCGCCAATATGTCTACGGTCAAATGCCAAGGTCACTTTCCCCCTCCCGTAGGAGGGGGTCAGCGAGTGTGAACTGCTAGCACTGCGATTTCTAACAAGAAATCGCATCCGAATGACTGAGGGATGCACCGATTTAGTGAGCCAGTTAAGCAAAAGCTTTGGAAAGACTTTGCCCACTGTTTCAAGAAGGCTTATACCTTAATAATTGCCACAGGCCGACTGTGTTCCTGTTTCATTTGGATAAAGAGATAAGACTCGCATCTATCATGTCTTGAGGTGCAGGGGAACCAACCATACATAAGTTATCAAATGATGGACTTCTGCAGCAATCTTGTCACCCTCAAAACGGAGAACCTCAACAGGGATGTCATAAAGGCCAGGTGCCTTTCCGATATTTATTTCCTTAATTATACTACGAATTTCCGAGGCGTTTGGGTGGTTCATCATCACATCAGACAGTGGATGACAACGCCATCAACCAGTGACACATTGTAGAAGAGATCTGCAAAATGCTCGGTGCTTGTACACAGTTTCGGCCAGATGGAAAATTATTTATGTGTTAAAACAATATTATGTACTTACTCAGTGGTATTTTATTGTTCAATGTTGAAAAAATTAGGAAATATTATCCAGTAAAACTTTAATTACAAATATTTTTACATTTTCCGTATCGTACAAGTCACTTTGATGACTATGCCTCCATGAGAAGGCATTGTATTGAGGCATAGCCTTCACAAAAGTAGTGACATTCCATGAAAAATGCCAGTATACTGAAATCATATGCCCTTAATAGGGTTAAGATGAAAATTCATATACACTAAATGTACAAAAGAAAGGAAATTCCAAAATTTTTACACTTTTATTGTCATTAAGGGTATGACTACATATCAACCAAACCATTTCATTATCAAATCACTACAGTATAAATCTCTATGCATGAGTGGATGAAGTGTGTGAGGTACGCTGAAGAAAAATTCCTACCAGTAAAATACATAGCCCTGTTGTGCTCGCATACCCTTAATGACAATAAAAGTGTAAAAATTTGGGAATTTCCTTGCCTTTGTACATTTAGTGTATAGGAATTTTCATCTTAACCCTATTAAGGGCATATGATTTCAGTATACTAGCATTTATCATGAAATGTAACTACTTTTGTAAAGGCTATGCCTGGTCATTTTTAAGGTTTTTTGGGAATTTTCTGGAAAACTAAGGTATATGGTAAACTGAAATTAAGATGCCATCAACTAGACCCTAGAACCTCTAGCTCTGCCAAAAATCAGCTGAATCCATCAAATAGTTGATGAGATACAGGGTGGCACATACGTACGTACGTACACACAGATAACATGATTTTATGATTGAACTTTCTGGATCTCTGGGTTGCCTTGACTAATCATGCTGAAATTCTACACACTTATAGAACCTATCAAATAAAAATTTTGTGCAAAGTTTTACCTAATTTGGTTTATTGGTTTTTGAGTTGTGATTGATCAAAGAAATAAGATTTCCAGCATAGGCCATTTTTGAAGTCTATTAAGGGATAGAGCGCTATCGCGCCTCCCTTGATTAGTTTATTCCTCACCCCTTATTATGATTATAAATACTATTATTATTATCATGATTATTATTGTTGTTGTCATTACCATCCTTATATTATGTCATCTAACTTTAGTTAATTTTAGTTTATTTTTCCTATTATCATTATTATAGTTATTTTATTATCGGTAGCGACCAGCTGTTCTTAGCTCAAATTAATTAAAAAAAAATAAATAAATAAAAATATTAAAAGAAAACAAAGAAAAAGTGAAAAATCAACCTAATTAGATATAAATGGCTTAACCCCCCCCCCTTCTTCATCTAGAATAAAGCGTTGTCGTCTCCTATACTTCGCATAAAATTGCTGCCGCCAAAATAACTCTTAATACATATTGACCACTCGATGGATATTATTTTAAAAAATAGCTAAAGAAACGTATAAACTTTGTTATGTACTTACGTGGAAGCTTAAAAGAAGACTGTACACCCAAAATTATGCGAATTCATCCAGTATTTATTAAATTAAAAATAAAAAACGATTTTTAGCGGTCGTCACCATCTTGTACCTTTCAATCGCATGATTTTATCATGGGTCGCCAAGGGAGAAGGTAGATAACTCAGTTATCTCCCTTGCCTAAACTGGTCTAACGATACGTAAAATTGTATTTTTTTTCCTTATAATTTAATAAATACTGGATGAATTTGCGTAATTTTTTCTGTACAATCTTATTTTCAGCTAACACATAAGTACATAACAAAGTTTATACATTTCTTTAAATATTTTCATGTCACTGTGAAACCGCAGAAGCACCGAACTTTCCTCTTTCTAGGGGATGCCCAACACTACAACCACTGATCATCACTTTGATTTTGGTGACATTCACTCTAAGCTAAAAGTAAAATGATTCACTTCTGCCTGGCAACTCTGAAATGTTTAGGATGTGAATTTTACATGGGTAGACAAGCTTTTTAATAAATTTTAAAATCACTTATGCACATTACATATATTTTTTGCCGGCACACTCTATTCCGCAACAACTTTTAAGATTATGAAAAGACTTTTTTGAAAAACTTACCTGTTTAATTTTTAGAGACGTCACGGGGTAGGTCCAGTTCACTATGTTAGTTTAACATAAATTGTCCACTTACACAAGAGAATGTCACCTCAGACTACCTGGGGGTCAATTTACGTCAAACTTACATAGCAGACTGACCTCTCCTTCGCATCTAAATATCAAACAAGTTTTTCAGTTTTTTTATAATCATAACATTTGTGGTGTACGGAAAATTTGGTTCAAATATCTTTGGTGCTAGAAAAAAGACAACAATTAAAACACTAAATTAAAGTTACATTCTTAACACGTAAAAAGATTTTTATTTCAGGACAAGAAATACCATTTAAAACAAGTGAAATAGACAATAAAATAATTTAGGATGGATAGGTTAGTTTGGAAGTCAATTTCTAAAAGCCGTCCAACACATGGTAGCATTTAAAAAAGACGTTAAACCAATGATGATGTTGATTCTTAAATAAAGATGATGATTCTTAAATAAAGACCTTTCCAAAAATAGGTTGGTTTGGAAGTCAACGTCTAAAAGCCGTCCAACACATGCCAGCATCTAAAATGGACGCAAAACCAAATATGATGAAGATTACACTATACAAGAAAATGTTCTATTAGTTATGTAAACAAAATCTAGTTCAAGCTAAAATCGTTGTTGTCTTCTTTGTTAAATAGTAAGGGGGTACGTTTGCTAGTATACATCTCGTGATTTGGATTCACGAGCCAACATTGACACATACACGAAGGACCAGGATCATCAGGTCAGATAGTGCATTCAATGCCATCTTGACTGCCATGTACTGGAACCAGACGTGACGTCACATGGCTAGAAGAGTTTGGATTGGTTTGGTTGTTTTGTTTTACAGCATACAAACCCTTTTCGGGTTATTTAATGCCGAATCCAGTCATTTTGGTAACAGTTTTTATGCTTTAAGGTTCTTTATATCTTCAAATATTTATTCATGGGGTTTGGTTTGGTTGTTTTGTAGAGAAAAATTGCTGTTTTTATTTTTGGCTTTGCAAAGGGAAAGGAAACAAACAATAACATCAATGTTTGCTGCATTTTAGATCAATAAGCCTGTATCATCAGACAGCCTGATCTGGTAGCACCAAGGCTAGAAGAGAGAGAGAGGGTAAGAGGGGTAGGGGTTTAATTGGAAGCTTGTGAGGCGAACACCACCTATAGAGAATGTCTTAACATCGACGATAAATAAAGGGGCTAAGAACCCCAAATAATCCTTGGCCTGAAATGTGCCCCTCACCGTTAGCAGAAGAGAAGGCAACATCAACATCTCAATAAAGTTTTCTTTTTTTCAAAATTTGAGAAGATTCTTCGTTCCTTCGTGCTTTTGTGAAACATAATTTCAGGTTCATTAGTAGTCGACGAGGGAGTGGACATCATAAGGCAAGATTGGACTATGCGGTTATGATTGTAATCTGCACTCGATAACAGGGTATGTTTATGAACATTCATGTATTTTAATTGATTTTGACACATTAGACCTCCCTTAAGAGGGGAGGTACATGCAACATTTTGAGAATACACCATCCTGAGAAAATAATAAAGAAAACATCTTCACCCCTGACCCTCAGGATGAACACTATAACAAATATACAAAAACACACAGGGAGATCAAAAGAGATTTCAACTCACCTCTGACGCCTGTTGGAAAAGCCACCAGTTTTTGGAATGGGAAGAACCAAGTAGATGAAAATTCCAAGAGTGGTTCATTTCGGAACATATATATTATCAAAAACATCATTAAAACCTGAAAAACAACAACATAATAGACATTGTCAGTCACATTTATTGAATTTTATGTTGTGACGACACTAAAACTATGTGCGGCAATATGTACGTGTGCGCCGACGTATCATTTTAGTGAGATTAATCAGCGTTTTGGTACTAACTGTATCTACTCGGCATTGCCCGGGATTCATTATGTTCAAATTTGTTTTGTAAGCAAAGGAAGAGTTTATCAGCCATGTGTGATGATGTATGGAAGTGAAACCTGGCCAGTGAGGGTTGAATACATGCATTGCATGGAAAGAAATGATATGAGAATGATGCGATGGATGTGTAATGTGAGTCTTAATTAAAGACAGGCTTAGATCTGATGACCTCAGAGGAAGATTAAATTTGGACAGTATAGGGAGACGTGTGTAGAACGTTGAAATGGATGAGAGTACATGACTTAGTAGATGTAGAACAGTTGAGGCAACAGGGTCTGTTCATAGAGGAAGTCCAAGGAAAAGATGGAAGTTATAAGGATCGACTTGAGAGCAAGAGAGCTAAATGAAGACCTACCAGTAATAAGTTGATTTGGAAGTCAATTTCAGAAGGTCGTCCAATATATGCCAACATGAAAAACAGACGTTAAACCGAATATGATGATGATGTTGGCAATCTTCACGTGGTCCCTGATTCTTTCGAGAATCAGGGAAACCAATGTCAACAACAAAATCAAGCTGGTCAAAAAAGCTGAACCATGTGGGTTTATACAAATTTACTTTTTATTACTGACCACAGGGATTTCCCTAGTATTAAAAATTATACAAAGAATTTTGATTTCAATATTTTTTGATTTAATAATCTGGCATGGCTCAGCGTGCAGAAATATTTTTATATATCAAGAATGCATGAGATCTGCAGTAGGAAAATACAACTTGGCATGTCTCCCAAGAAAGCAATGGCAGTCAGTCTGGATATATGTTTGGGGCAAGACATTTAAGTCATGTTTGTCGTGCCAACCAGTCCATATTATTGGTCCCTTCTGATTGCTAGCTGTTGTAGAGAAAGTACTGAAATCCCCTTCCTTATACAATGAACTATCCCGAGTAGCATATCAGCGACGACCATGCTAGCCTTGAGGAGGAGGAGGAGGAGGACGACGACATTAGTTAGAGCCAGACCTTTCCTCGTATACATTACAAGCAAGTTACCCAACTTGTACCTAGCTATTACAATGTTCTTATACAGTAATAAAGCGTTTTATGTTTGCATGTTGGCCAGTCGAGATATTATCGGAAAAAATGACAAAATTAGGTAAAGTTAACGCTAAGTGCCACCCACTTGCCGTATCTCTTTTTTGCTAGACCCAGTTCGAAGCTTTCGATCAAGTCCAGCAAGTTGTAATGTGGGAAGCAAAGTTGCTGGTAATGTTATACAAGCGCAGGAAAAGGTGGAAACAATATAATCATGTTTACTGTTAAACAACGCCTATGCGGCATTCACCCAAAGGAGGAAGTTTCTAGGGAATATTAAATTCACAAACACGCTTCAGTCGCATGTATATACTGGTCTGGGGAGATAATGATATTGGGGTTTTTTTTTGGGGGGGGGGGGGGGGGGGATGCAATACAATGCCTGGTATTCCTAAATGTTCACCCATCTGCTACTGATCAAGTTCAACATCGCTGATCTCATGCCTTAACAGTATGTAAACATAAGAAAAAAAGTGTCACCAAACCTGAATGATCTGCGATCCGATTTGAACAGCCATTGTAATCGCAGAAACCTTTTGACTCCTCGTACTCCCTACAAACGAAAGAAAATCAGAAAGTGCTTTAAAAAAAAAAAAATAGATAATAATGTTTATAAATTTATGTTTTGTTTTAGGATTGTTGGCTCCAGAATTATTCGACGTATTCTCCCTTGCATCATACTAGCCAACCAAGAATGCACTCTCCTGTGCCGGAAGTCAAAAAACTAATTCCATCCATGTGGGAAACATAGAACTGGATATTATCCTCTTTCCTGGTAGGGATTCAACGCCATCAGGCATGTCTGATCGGCTGCCATACTAGTCCACATATACGTAAGATGTACTTATACATTACTCATCCACCTTTTTCTATTCTTTGACCCCTGCAATACATGTTTTTATCGATTATTTTGGGACTATGTATTCTTCGACTTCCCTTTATGTATCATGTTTTGTATACCCCCTCTTACATTTGTCCTAGACAAACGGACTATGTAAGAGTAAATGTTTATGTAAATACAACCTTTTCTCTCTATTGTTTATTTTCCTCGTTATTTCTGACACTTGTGTATGTACTCAAAAAAACAAAACACCTAAAAATGGCGACCCCATGTTCAGAAAAACCACCCAAACACGTATGTCGCTAAAAACATTAAAGCTAGAATATCCAACATTAATTTAGCTTAACGGGACTTTTATAAAAATGATAGTTAAACTTAGTCTATATTCTAACTGATATTTTTGTCATCTGTAACTTATAGGCTCCAAAACGACTCAGAACTGTGTCAGAAAAATAAAAGAATAATAAAAAAAAAAGTTTTGACTGTAATTCAATTTTCAACCGAATTTCGTGCAACCCACTTTCTCCCTGCCTTTCTCTCTCCAATCTAAATCGCTTCGCCTTCCTTCCCAGCTGTCCTCTTCATTTATATCAGCTGATATCCACATATGCAAATCAGAGACCACCATAAACACCTGCACCTATGAAGAGAAGCCCTTTTTTAATCTGCAGACACGACATGCAAAGCACCTCATCCTTTTTTCCTGATGGTGAGTGTTCCTCTTTATTGTCACACATCTGTAACTTATAGGTTCCAAAACGACTCAGAATAATTGCAGTAAATTTGGCATGAAGCATCCTTGGCATGCTAGATATGTCATAGGGAGGTGGAGACGCAAAATGATACTACTACCACCATATATATTAAACAGCCTGTGAAATAGTATACAGAATTGCTTTAAATTTAGCACGAAAAGTTCTTGAGATGTTGGGTGTGTCAAAATTAGAATATTACTCATAACAATAAATACTAATAATAACAATAATAATTAAGGGAAATTCTTGAGAGCAGAAACCAATCTATATAGCCAATGAATGCCAAAACACCCATAAAAAAGTTGAAATATAAATATATATATATAAATATAAATGAAAGAAGAGAGATAAACATGTACGAATGACAAATCTATTTCAACTTCGATTGTTCGATGCAAGGTGTACTCGGTAAAAACATGTGCATTATTCTTTCCTTAAGCCAAGGCTTTTCAAAGATTAAAATCTTATCATCAGAGGAATTACATAGATGGATAAGTTGGCAGTGGAAAAGCCAAAATTCGAAAAAATATTAAGTAATGGAGAGTAAGAAGTTGAAATAGATTTGTCATTCGTACATGTTTATCCCTCTTCTTCAATTTATCTTTACAATTGCTCTATCTCATATATAAAGCTTAAACCATTTCACTATAAGTTCTATCTACTAAAAGTATACTTTTAGTTTCATATTTTATATATATATATATATATATATATATAAACACTACATGAGCACAAGAGAACTGAAACTGATAGAAATCCCATAATCTGAGACCTCCCCGTAACACACACATAGTGTTACATACCTATTCATCTGTTCCCGTCAATACTCAGGACAGCTGTGATGGTTGATTATTCAGTCGTTCGTCAGGTTGACTGTGGGCTGTACCGTGTTGAATCATGCCGAGCCGTTAATTTACACACGTGGCACAAGAGAACTGGACTCCGGATTTGGCTTCAAAATCTCTTTATTTCAGAAACACATATACTTCGATAGGACCCATGGCATGTGTATGGGGGGGAAAGAGACGGTCCATTAGGCCATTTTCTGGCTATTCACCCCACGCCTTCCTGCAGGGAGCACTAATTTGCGTCTCACTCGTTTGAATTTTAGCAACCAAAAGGCCAAGGGGCTCTTCAACGGAAGTGATGTTGTTTTCACTTCCGCTTTTAACTCTCCCCACGGCTATCTCCTACTCTCTGCGTTCCTCCTAGGGCCTCCCTCTCTGGCCATCCCTCGCTATACAACAATAGGGCGACCAACCTTGGCGTGTATTACACAAAGTGGTCATGAAGAGTCAAGGAGTATCGAAAGACCGAGGAAGAAGAGCACCAACCAGACCTCCACTGTAAGGATGCGAAGAGTGCTGGAGTCTTATTACCATTCAAAGTTCAAAGAAGGCCAACACGTGTTGCTAGTAAGAAATCAATGGTAAACGACTGCTGTGATAATGCAAAATAATCTGCAATGGTTATAGGAAGAAACAGAGTAATGGAAATCTGGGGAGACTTGTCACTCAGATTACAGAGAACACCTTTTGTTGCCAGTGAGAAATCGCTGAGGATGACTTGTGCAAACACTTCTGGGGAGTAAATAATATAATAATGACGACAACAACTGAAACTGACAGAAATCTCATAAAAAGAAAAATAGCGAGTAATCATTGATAATTACACATGTGAAAACTACGAGTGAGTGAATAAATAATAAAAATAATAATACACACTTATTAGCTCCAGAACTATTGGGTAGACTTCTCTCAAAATTGGCATAAAAAAACCCGCAGACGCCAGATGTAATACAATTAAGAAAACTAATTATGTTGTTTCGATTAATCCCATCCTCCCTCGTAAGGAAATCAACTACAAAGTTGCCCCCTTGTACGACTTTTTTACTAATTATTATTAATTCTAGTGTTAGGCTTAGCACATGAAAAGATCACATTTCTTTTCGATTACTTTCTCATCAAATTTATATACCAAGATGTTGCTTATATATATATATATATGTAAAAATAAAAATGGAATAAAGGATAAGCAAATCAACAACTTGCAAAAATAAACTCAAAAACACTTTTCTGTTTTTAATTAAAGTTCTGCTACCAATTGATGATGATTGTATTTTAACAATTGAAATATTTTGGTAGAACTATTCAATATGTGTTTTTGAGTTTATTTTTGCTAGTTGTTGATTAGCTTATCCTTTATTCCATTTTTATTTTTACATTTTGTCTGAAACATTGTTTCTTTTATTCCTCATATATATATATATATATGAAAACAAAAGAATAACATGAGAAATTAACATCGATCATTTATTAAAACCTGTTTGTAAAAGAACTTTAGAGATTAAACCAGGATTGCTGGGTCGGAAGGTTTATATAAATAAATGCAAAATTCTCCAGATATTTACACATTCATGTTAACATCAAAACAAATAAAAACCATTCGTAAGTCACTAATAGACATTATTAGAAAATAATTATTTTGAAAAGCACTATAGTGAGGTTAAGCTAGTTGTCAGCCTTGTTCGTGGGTAACTTTTTTGAATCACGTTGGGGTCACCATTTTATAATGGATAAATGAGAGAGAGGTAATTGGGTATAGAGTATATGATGACATTGTTGTTTAACAGAAAGTACTGTTGTCATATTTGGGCTGGTGAATCTCTGTCCCATTTGAGGCTTCTTGATAAGATGCAGAAATGTATCTGTAATTTGATTGGCCACATTCTTTCTTCTTCTTCTCTGCACCCTCTCTCTCACAGATGTGATGTTGCTAGTCTCAGTCTTTTCTATAAAAACTATTATGGCATGTGTTCTTCAGAATTATGTGATCTATTCCCTGCTTCTTTTGTTCCAACTCGTTTGTCTAGTGGTCTCCATCAATTCGCTGTTTTGATATCTCATTATAATACAGCTTCCTATTCCAGTAGCTTCTTTCCAAGAACCGCAGACTTGTGGAACTCTCTTCCTGCTGACTGTTTTCCTCCTACCTGTGTGTGCAGTGTGATGATGTATGGAAGTGAAACCTGGTCAGCAAAAGTTGAGGATATGTGTTGCATATGGAAAAGAATGATATGAGAATGATAGGATGTAGTGTTTTCAAGACTAAGGCATCTCCTGTCTTTGCGATAATCATATTTCGTTCTTGTTAGCTCCTTACATCAAGTGGCTTTATGCCTTGTCTGGAGCGATTTCCACAAAAAAAAAATACCTTTTATTTTGGCAGCAGTGAAAAATAAATTTTAAAAAGCCAATATTAATCTTTACAAAAAGGCGGGGGGGGGGGGGGTGCATACATACTGGCAGATTCCATTCTAAGCTGGTGTGTTGGAAGGGACCAGCCCTAGCATGTCCGATTCATACAGCTGACTGACTCAAACTATCTGCAGGAAAATACTTGCGTGGCTGCTTCAAAGAACAAGTCCAACAAACTGCATTCATACGCCAAGCCATCCGATTGGTCGATTACTCAGTGATAAAACCTGTCTACTTACAGCAAGAGAAAATAGTACACCAAAATATGTGACTGCTACTAGGGGTGGGACGTAATGAGTGAAAATTTCAGATTCATGCGAGTAGTATTTTTTTGTGTTCATTTATACATAAATAACATAATATGTAATTAATACATAAATTTATACATACATAATTAAATACATAAATTTGCAAAATTCAGAAGGTGCAGGCCACTAGTTTTTGACTATTTTACATTCATGAAAACCCTTTCACAGCCTGAAAATTGTCCTAAATTAAAGTACTATATCAGATTTAACCATCTATATCCATTCATAGCTTTTGAGGATGTTTTAGGACCTACAATGTCGCAGAAACCACTTTTTCACAGAAAAATGATGGATTTTGAGTCCCGTGGAGCCCTAACGGTTATTTTTGGCCTGCACCTTCTGAATTTTGCAAAATTTTCAAAATGTTTGATTGTTTAGTGTTATTTATGTATAAATGAACACAAAAAAATACTACTCGCATGAATCTGAAATTTTCACCCATTACGTCCCACCCACTGCTACAGGCCCAACATGACATGCAGACTCAGCAGTTTACCAGGATGAAGTCTGATGTGTGAGAAGTTCAACTTATGATCGTTTTCTTGAAAAGCCAATCGTAATCTGATTGTAATAAAATTTTAAAATTAACAAACCTCTTTGTTTGACATCCTGTCCTAATTTGTCAATTTTGCGTTGCAATTTGAAATACTTTGAAAATTCATCTGACATGCTAATTGTGTTTTGTTCGTCTTTCAAATCGCGTAGTTCTGCTCGTAAATCCATTTCTATTCCATCCACCTTGAACATGATCCGACAAAGCTGAAAAGAAAGAAAGAAATTTAAAAAAGAAAAAGATTAACTAAAGAAAGAAAAAAAAAATCATAGCTATTTATTGGTTCAATTGTAGAATAGGGACACCGTTGAAAAATCTCAGTAATTTTGCCTGCTTTAATGGCTGTTAGGCAGGAAATAGCAAGAAACCTTTATGATGTACTTACTTGTAAGGGAAAATAAATACCGTTCACCAAAATAAACGTAAATTCATTCAGTAGTTTTGTTTTCATAATATAAATTCAACTTTTAGTAGTACGCGGAAAATCGTCGTCAGTGCGTTCTCGGCCTTTTGGCAGGGATCAAAGTGTAGTATCTTTTCCGATGGATACTACACCCTATAGACCGGTATCGTCTTGGCCTTCGGGGCTTGATTTACGCCGCTCTATGGGTTTGTCCTGTGCAGTTCTACGAGGTCCACCCTCCCAGGCTTTGCCTTCTCACCTCTTGAGAAGAGTTTAGTTTATTGCTAATCGCCTGAGGGGAATGCCGACGGGGCTGCCCAGGCAATTTTTAAAGGTCACAGATGCTCTTCCTCTAGGGTGCTGACTTATCAAATCCCACTTTCCGACCTTGTGTCACATCTTACCGCTGTGGGAGGTAGATAAATACCTTGTCGACATCAAAATCAATTTCGTCATTACTTAACTCCCCTTGATATACTTCTTCATAAATAAGGATTTAAAATGGGGTCAACTTCCGCATGCTACTAGAAGTTGAATTTAGAAACAAAACGACTGGATGAATTTACGTACATTTTGGTGAACGGTATTTATTTTCCCTCACAAGTAAGTACATCACAAAACTTTCTTGCTATTTTCTGCCTTACAGCCATATTCCATCTAGTTTAAATTTTTTTTAATTTTTATTTATTTGAAATTGTTTACCTGTAAAAGTATAGTTTATTTCATTTTTTTGATTCATTTCATAATAAAATTATGTGACCACTTCTCGTGTGTATGTGTTTTTCTCGTCTCTACGTGATTTACACAATATTATTTTTTTTTATTCATTAATAATCGACTATTTACTGAAACCAAAAATGTAATAGCGAATAGTAAATACGAACTTTAAAAAAATCTTAACGGTTTAATTACGAAATTAAATCTACCATAATGCATTTCAGTTTATTCGTAAACAAATCAGCCATTTTAATATTTTAATAGTTGAAAAAAGGAAAAAGGTTTCTGGTGCAGATTAGGATCCAAGCTAAAATCGACTTGGCGTCGTTAGGGTTAGCTTGAGCGTCGAAATTTGAAAGGAATTTGGATGCTTTTAAACTGTCGAATAGAAAGTCAGGTGCTGATGTATTTTTAGTGTGCAAACTCATTTATATTATTATTATTATTATTATTATTACTACACTTAAAACGTTGTTTGGGCATCTTTTACGAGGCTCAGCAGAGTAAAAACGCTAAAAAAAACAAATATACAACAAATAAAAGTAACTGTCGTAGATAAAAGTTAATTTAAAACTGTCCTGTGATATTTGTTTGTATTTTTAAACCGTTCCAACTGCTATTTATTAGAAATCAATAGTTTTGTAACACGAACTTGCAAATACAAAATGGCGCTTGCTCGTAAGGAAGTGAGTAGAAGACGCCATCTTGTCTAGAAAAAAGTACAAGTTTAAAATGAACAAGAATTTTTTTTTTTACATCTAATAAAAACCCATTTATAGTACGTAAAAATACAAACAAATATCATAGGTAAGTAGACAAATATCTCTTCTCGACGTAGGTTAAACTCACTTGTTGCATATTTATTTTTATAACCCCGTTCTCGTTAGTTTTTTGGACCCCGTTCGCGCCTCTGCTGAGCGTCGTAACATATACCCCGTTGTTTATGACCATTGGCCACGAATTCGGAATAGGGGCGGGCAAGCTAGATTTTCAAGGAGCGTACTGATCATTCTAAAAGATACCCAAATTTGGTATTGATCAAATACAACAGCACCTTTTTTACATTAATTAATTTTATAAATGAAGATTAAATCAACATTTAACAGCAGTTATAGTTTAAGAATTTGATTCAATTAATAATTTAACGACCAAACGATAACACAATAATTATATTTAACTTTCAAAAATCATATTAAAAAAAAAAAAAAAATCGGTGCATATTTATATATCAATATTTTAATTAATGTTTTAGGTTTAACATAATTAGTTTTTTCGCTTTTTTAATATTTTTGCAAAAATAAGAAAATATCAACAAAACAAAAAACGGTTTTAATTATTTTTTTTATAGAATTGCAAAATCTAAATAAAGAAAGGGCTTTAAAGGGTTTTACCGACTAAAATAAAAACCATTTCGCGTCCGAGAGAATCGACCGATTCTTTTACCAAGAAATGAGTAACCAATTGAAAATTACTCACCGACCGTGAAATAACTGTACCATACTTGGTTAAATAATGCAATAGAAGAACCAGGATAAATATAAAAGCGGCGAGAAACATGACGGCATACAAGTTTGTATGTCAGCTGCCGGCTTCTCCGTTGGAGAAGATGGCATGAAATAGGAGAGCGCAATGGTCCAAGGGGAGACAACTCTGCCTGAACGCGTTATCCCCAAGAGATGTTTTAAAAACCGGCTAGATAGGAATTAATATTTCTACCCGGTATCACGTTACGAGGATACACGTGTAATATCTGTTCTGTCTCTTGCAGCCATCCTCCCAGGAATTATCTCCTTTCGGAGGCGGTGAAATATTTATTTCTTTTGTCTGCTCCTTTCGGAGAAGGAGGAGGGAGGGGGTATAGGTTTATTGACTGATGCCTGAGGGTTCTTCATCCGGGATGGAATCCTGACCAGGTTATTTTTGTATTCAGCTCAGAGTGTCCCTTTTGGGGGGAGCTACCGACAATGTAGATGTGAGAAGCGGGTAAAAAAAATCCACGAGATAGAGAAAAAATTATCTGGTTCTTTGGGCCAGGATCAAAATGTAGTATCTGTTGTTTTGAAGACAGGGAAGGGTCTATAGCTTTTTGTCTCCTCCGTCCGACGATGGATTTATTACCTGTCGCCTGAGGGGCCCTCATCCATGAGGAGGTGCCAACGGAACCGATAAGGCTATTTTTGTAGCCAGGTCAGATTGTCACTCTTTTAGGGGAAGTTGGATTCCCACTTTAAACTCATTTTGTGCGTTAACTTTTTTTTTATTATTGGGTTACCACTTATCAAGGCCAAGAGTCACTCGAGGATAAGGGTTAGTAGCCTTTGTGGAAGGCAGGTAAACAAATCCGGCCTTTGGGCTAGGATCAAAGTGTAGTATCTGTTTGGTCCCAGGAAGCCATCCACCAAGGCATTACCTTGAAGAGGATACAACATTATCAAAAGAAAGGAATAACAAAGTCTTGTAGCAGACGCTACTCCGGGCCAAGCAGATATTCAGAAAGCAAATGACCTTTTATTGCGACTCCTTTTCTTTCTCTGTATTGAGCAACTCTTTCTTCGTCTCTGAGATAGAGGAAGAGGATATCTCGTAAAAACACGTTGGCTGAAGATTCCGATCAATCAGGGACCGACAGGCCAGCTTGACCACGTGTGATTTGACTCCATATAAAAAACAAAGCAACAAGTCGCGTTCTTTCTTTTTTTCCCTCTCTTCCCCTTTGGTTCCAGGCGATCACGCACGCAGAGATTGTTGCCCCCCCCTTGGCTCGATCGGGAATAGGGGGGCATAAGTCAAAAAGAAGGTAACATCTTCCATTTCTCTTCACCATGAACAAAGAACTTTACTCACACACGCACATTACAATAGCCAAAAATATACATGCATAACTTTACATCAACCACTCTCGCACATATCCATTCATACTAACATGGACAATATGGCTGAACTTTTACACTGAACATTTCACTCCTTAAAAATGAACTCAAGCATTCTCTGTAACTGATAGCTTTACAAAATGTCTTATCCCAATAAATTGTTTTGTTAATATAAATGTTTTAGTCTAATTGTTGATTTTACTAAATACTATTCGTGTTTGTAGTCTTGTTATTCCTTCGCTTCTTTTCCAATATAATAATAATGTTTCCCATCCCAAGATGAGAACAAAAAATGTAAATAATAAAAATAGAAATAATCAAGTAACTCATTGGCAGACATCAGAGAGTGTTCGCTGAAAACAATTACGCTAAAAGTAGGAACAGAAAAAGTTCTAAAGTTTTAAATAATAAATGTTCCTATGTAACTGTATTAGAAGTAAGGGTACAGACTACTGATTTTCGGATGAGTAATTATCATGCCAGATAAGAGCAATGTGAATATGTATGGTGCTTAAAATAGAGTGATGGTGTGTCGTTCCGGTCGATCCTTCTTCATGCAAGAAATCTTTGGTGACACAAGTATCCAGTTAACAGCTGTTGTTTTGTTGACACAGAGTAGTAGTAAGTTCAATCAATTGTGATGTTGTGGGGATGTCTTTGGTTCCCTGTTTGAGTTCTGGTATTTTAGACGACAGTCGCGTCTTTAGGGATTACCAAGCACCACACTATAGTGACAGCGATGACCGTAACAGCGTGTAGAGTTGGTCTGTCTCTCTTTTTCTTTCGCTTCTTTTTCGTTGTTTTTAACAGCCGTAGTCGTAGCAATTAAAAAAAAGCAATAGAATTCTTTTTGCTCTTCGGCTTTCATGTTCTTTGTTAAGATAAATTTTCTTTTTACAAATACGTAAAAACTTACCAAGTGAAAGATCAACAGACCACCACACACACTTTGCAAGATTAAAAGGCCTTGTGCCTAATTGTATGTATTTTAAACAAATATAATTCATTTTTTAAGTTCTCATAAATTCTCCTGTTTCAAGGAAGACTATTCATCCAAAAATAATTCATTTTTATTGACGATTCGGTGATTCTCCAAATGCATCCCTGTATGGAATATTGAAGAGTAGTAGTAAGTTCAATCAATTGTGATGTCTCTTTGTAGTAGTGACAGCGATGACCGTAAGTAACAGTGTGTAGAGTTGATCTGTCTCTCTTTTTCTTTCGTTTCTTTTTCGTTGTTTTTAATAGCACAAAATCTTTATAATGCACTTATCTGTATATCATGCATAAGCAAACTCTTTCGTATCGATGTAGTACGTTAGCTTTAACTAAGATGGTGATTCGGCTTTGTGCATGTGTAATCATTGACTTTACTGTATAGGTGTATGACACTTCTACGTGTAGCAAGATTCATATGCGCCGACAATTTAATTAAGACAATGCAAAATAAGTGTTCACATAAAAGATGAGAGTTCAAAGGGTCCGAGAATGTTCTAGTAAGAGGAAGGTGTGTTACAAGTACTTTAATGGAATGTGCGTCAACAAATGTACTGCATTGGTGCCCCCTCTACATAAATACCCCCGATCAACCCGTCAATCAGCAAAATCCCACCTCATCACTGTGGAGATCCCCAGATGCCAGAGCTTTTTACTGTAATAACTTATTTCCTTGTACTGCTAGCCATTGGAATTCCCTTCCTGTTTTCCTGACCGACCGTACTAACATGCAGACATTTAAATGTAATGTGAACAAGCATCTCGCTGCACAACTCCCTATGTAGGATTCCCCTAATTCACAGTAACCCCTACGTCTCAGTGGCATTGTGCTTTGTTAGGGGTGAACTTAAGTAACAAAAAAACAAAAAAAGCAACACAAAAAATGTACTGGAATGTATGTTAATGATCTCCCAGATGAATTGACTGAAGAGGTACTACTCTTTCCACGTGAGGTTAAAATTAATCAGAGAATGCCACTTTCACTCGGATAGTAACCCATTGGTTTCAACCTCGGATATTCTTCTATGTTGATAGCGAACATGCAGGCCGCCTATCTATGGCTGGGAGATGTAATCGAGCTCCTGTAATCTAGATTAGAAGCCGGTTGTGGTCGCCATGGTGAGTTGTGTGAAGTTCTGATCTTTTCCGGAAAGGACTTTACATGCCTGCCTAGTGATAGGCTATATGTCTTGTAGGAAATATATATTGAAACGTGAGTGAAAGTGACAAAAAAGCATTTACATTGAGAGGATCTATTTCCTTTTGCACTTGCATGCAATCACTAGCGAAGTCATTAGTACGTGGTTCGGTAAAATAAAAACACACAGGCATGTTTTCACTCGCGTAGTGATACGTCAGGTGATTAGAACACAGCCTTTTTCCATCTTCACCCAAACTGTTTCCCACCCATTTATGAATAGTACAGTTCGAGATGTCGCAGTGACAAAACGTATGACTCTCTTCTCATCTCTCGCAACGCCATTGTGATATTAGATGGAACTGAAGGAGTCACTTCCTCTTTTATAGTACACACATATACTTCTTTTATAGTACACACATATACTTCTTTTATATTACACACATATACTTCTTTTACAGTACACACATGCCGGCTAAACCAACCTGTCTTATATTCTGGTGTTTCTAACTCTTTCCAGACAGCGTTTCGTGTTGAAACTGTTGAATAAAGTTAATATTAATTGTAGATTAATTATAATTTAATATAATTTAATATAATTTAATAGTATAATTTAAGATAATATAATTTAATTTAATATACATTTAATATAATTTATACATTTAATATAATTTATATAATATACATTTAAATACATTTTAATATACATTTAAGATACATATAATACATATACATTTAATACATATACATTTAATACATATACATTTAATACATATACATTTAATATACTTTTAACATAATTTAATATAAATTTAATATAATATAATTTAATTTAATAATATAATATAATTTAATATAATATAATTTAATATAATATAATTTAATATAATTTAATTAATTTAATATAATTATAATTATATAATTTAATATAATTTAATAAAGTTAATATTAATTGTAGAGAAGAAGTTTGTCTTTTTAAACTGAAACCTGGTGACACTTTTCTTTCTTATCAATCAAGGTCATTAGAATGGATACCAACGCTGCGAGCCTACTACACAATGGCGATACAACAAGCTTCTCGCCACAACCCTACAGGTGTATAGGGAGAAATTGAGTACACATTTGTTTCGGCTGGTTGCTTCGGACACCCATGCATGGAGCATCTGTGCTGGGGCATCATCCACTAGTCTCTCCCTCCTAGACAAGGTCCAAAAAAGAGTCACCAACTTAATAGGTCGCTCACTATCCACCAATCTCCAGCCCCTGTCCCATCGCCGCAATGTTGCTTCCTTGTGTTTGTTTTACAAGTACTTCAATGGATTGTGCTCTGATGAACTTGCTGCTCTGGTGCACCCATGATGCAAATTCACTAGACGAACCCGACAATCTGCAAAATCCCATCCATACACTGTGGAGGTCCCCAGATGCCGAAGAGCTTTCTACTCCAAAAGCTTCTTTCCTCATGCTGCTGGACTCTGGAACTCCCTTCCTGCTCCATGCTTTCCTGACGGTACTGACATGCAGAAATTTAAAACTAATGTAAACAGACATCTCTCTGCGCAGTTCCTAAATTAAGTTGACCCCCCCCCCCCCCCAAAAAAAAAACAGTCACCCTTTTTTTCTCAGTAGCCCCTTACGTCTATAGTGGCGGCCTGCCTTGTTTGGGGTGAACTATGTTAAAAACAAAAAAAAACAAAGACAAAAATGTTCACCGAGCAGCACTGTCACTCTGCTGTTTAATGACCGATTACGCTAAAGCATATTTTTACACTATACGTTTTATCTTGGATTGAGAGAGAGAGAGGGGGGTGCGGTGGCACGTAAAAACGATAATTTATTTTGAATGTAAATTTATTTATACGAAATAATCACGTTGACATACCTCATTAGATCACCAAACTTAAGCGACGTTGAGTTTAGTTAGGACAAGATGGGTGACTATTTGGGAATACCAGGTGCTGTATGTAGGAGGACCTGGATACCTCCCTGCAAATACTAACACTGTCAAAATTTGATTGCCGCTGACAACCGCAAAATAGAGACTTTTTTCTTGGTCTTTCTTTCTCATCAAATCTTTCCTGGAGTTCATATATTGGATCCATTGCTCTTTCTGCTTCTCGTAAAGTCGGTTCTCTCAATCGCTCCAAACACTTTCTCACGCCTGAGGCTATTCACTATCTCTACAAATCATGTGTGGAGTACTGTTGTCATATTTGGGCTGGTGAATCTTTGTCCCATTTGAGGGTTCTTGATAAGGTACATAAACGTATCTGTAATTTGATTGGCCACACTTTTTCTTCTTCTCTGCACCCGCTCTCTTACAGACATGATGTTGCTAGTCTCAGTCTTTTTTATAAAAACTATTATGGCATGTGTTCTTTAGAATTATGTGATCTATTCCCCATTTCTTTTGTTCCAGCTCGTTTGACTCATTGGTTTAGTGGTCTCCATCAATTCGCTGTTTTGATACCTCATTGTAATACAACTTAATTATTCCAGTAGCTTCTTTGCAAGAACTTCAGACTTGTTGGACTCTCTTCCTGCTAACTGTTTTCCTCCTACCTATTTGACTTGGTCTTTTCAATACCAAGGCAAATAGGCATCTGCTGTCTTTGCGATAATCATATTTCGTTCTTGTTAGCTCCTTACATCAGGTGGCTTCATGCCTTGTCTGGAGCGATTTCAATTAAAAAAAGAATTGGGCAAACATGTTCATATTGGCTGATGCTGTGTGCATTTACATGCGTGTAAATTGAATAGGCATGTAGATATTTGTGTGTGTGTTGACGTGCCTGTTTTATTAGCGAGTATCTATGAAGTTGTGTATATGTGCGTTCGTTGAGCAACAGATGTATGCTTCGCCGAGCATTGTTTTCAGAGGTCCATAAAATGTCTCGTTATGTGTGTGCTGCTTGCCGAGAAGCCCTTCTCCCTTGCCCCCCTCAGAGAGTAGGCTGGATTGTGCGATTGTTGTCTGAAAGATAACAGAAAAAAAGAGGAGCAGATTAGTTTATTTTTCTTAAGTAAAATTTATCTTGCATATCTTTTTTTCTGTAAACTTTACTCACTTATTTGTTCTTTACTCACGTATTTGTTGTTGTTTTATTTGTTGCAAATTTTACCTCGATTAGTTGTTTCGGTTTTACAATAAGGTTTACCTTGCGTGTGACAACAGTAGGAAATCAATTGTTATGTGATAAACATAAATTACTTACTACTTCGCCGGGCAACGTCGGGTAGCCCTGCTTGTTTCTAAATAAATACATCGTTTTGAAAAAGATATTTTGTAAAAGAATTTGTGGAAAAGTTTTTTGGGTTTTTTTGTTGGTCGTTTATTGGATGACGTATTGTTTATTACCTTCTGTTATAATTATATAATTTTTATAACCTCGTAATTTAGGTTAATTATAAATAATAACTTGTAAATAAATGGATGAACTATCAAGAGAAACGTTTAACAGATTTATTAAAACTGAACACAGAATGAATTAATGAGTTAATTGGCCGCTGGACGCGATTGATATATTCACAGTCTGACGCCGTGGTCTTTGTTTTCTTTCTCTCCGGGCAGACGACCCTTTTCCAAGGGCGATAACTCTTAACTCCCGAAATGGTTCAAGGGAAGTAATTCCGTTTTCGTTAGGTGTCCTAACAATAATAATTATATTTGTTGATCTATACAGAAGCGTTTTCATCCAATTTAATTCTTCACAGTAACTCTTTTGAGGTTTAAGGTTCAGTCTTTACTACAGGAAATACTAACTAAGAATAAAACAAACATTACTTAACTTCTACCCGATCATAGCTGATGGAACAAGAACAATCTACCCCATAGATTAAATAAAGGGTTAAGTTCAAAATTCCGTATAGATTCCCAAGTTCAATAGGACCTACCTGATTATGACCGGAGGTTACATCGGCTGAAACGCTGTGAGAATAACATCCAAGATGAGAATAGTAGTCCGAATAATTCAAATACAGAAACTTTATTTACAAATGCAAATGGTTTCCAAAATCTAATCGCTTTGGAAATACTCACGGAAAAAAGCAATTTTATCCTAATCAAACAAAACTACTAATTTACACCATTAACTCATGTGACAAATCCATTACTTTATACAAAAAAACAGACGTTGTAGAAGGAAAGGCGATATAAAAAAATGACAACATCGATACTTACTTTTAGATGGAACAATACTTAAATATTTAAAAAAAGAAATTGAATATTTTCATCACACATTCAAATCGGGACAAAAAAGTCTTAGCAAAAGACTATCAAAATGGCAAACGAAAGTGTTTTGGATTCGACATTACAACTCTCAAATCCCACAGAAACCAACATGCAAAAAAGGCAAAATGATACTTTCCCACTGGGGATACTATTAGACACATTCGAATTGCCTCAACAAAGTACTCCAGTCATACAGAAGGAACAACCTAGGACTCAACTGAAGATATTATCAAGTAGTTCAGTTTGCATCTTAAAACGTGCAAATCTAATGTCGACCAGGCTGCAACAAAAACATTAATAGCACAAAGCTCAAAGGGGAGGTGTTAGATGGAACGTTCCATCTAGAAAATAATAATGAAATATTTAAAAGAAAAAATTTTATAAGGAAATAACTTTGTACCCCAAAAATGTCTCTCTTGCCTCAAAGAGATTTTGAGCAGAGTTATGTCCCTTGCATTCGTCCAGCTGACATTGGGAACAACATTTAATGGACGTTTCGCTCAGCGGCCACAATTGATTTTGTCCTACTTATGAAGTAATTCTTTTTCAGTTGTAATTATATAATAAATAATTATATTTGTTGATCTTTACAGAAGCGTTTTCATCCAATTTAATTCTTCATATTTGTGACTTACCACTCACAAGACCACTTTATTTCACTTACAAAAATATGTTAAATTTTATTGACAAGAAATTGGCAGTTTGTTAGAATAATCGAAATAAAGAGTTAGTAGTAGTGAATGAGGGTTCAGTGCTTCTTAGAACATTCCAAATGAAGAAGGATTATTTAGTCTGTGTAATGTAGGCATGTTTGTTTGTTGTCGCTGCAGAAGTTTTCTGCGTTCAATATCATCATCCTATTCGGTTTAATGGCCATTTTACATGGTGGCATGTGTTGGACGGCTTTTAAAAATGGACTTCCAAATTAACCTACCTCTCACCAGGCATTTAACCCTTTTTCTCGCAAATCCATCCGTATTCCTTTCATGTTTTTCTTGACCATCCCCTGTCAACTGACTCAACTGTTCTACATCTACTAACCTAAGAACTCTCATCCACTCTTTCAACGTGACCATACCATTGAAGTCTCCTGTTCTGCACACATCTCCCTATACTGTCCAGATTTAATATTCCTCTAATTTCTTGTTGCGTGAGCTGTATGCCTCCAGCCAAGGGCCGGGACCGAGTTTTTTTAGTGACATGCTCCTATGCGTCAGGTCTGAAAGAAACTGAAAAAGTAAGAGAGAATGAGCTGGTGTATTTGGGTTTTATTATTTATTAGGTGAAAAATATTGTAACGATTCTTTTTTAAATATGCAGAGGTGTATATTTTTTTTGCTTCTGATTAGCTGAAAGAAGATGTTGATTGAGATCTTATCCAATCGAGAGTCGATATTTTTAAAGCGACATTTGCAGGCTGCTGCTGTTGTTATTGTTAAGAGAATCAAACTTTTGCACCGAACCCACAAAGATCGTACCTCAGGATTGTCTAGTCTGCATGGAGTTCTCCTCATTCGTCGCAGCTATTCGTTAGACCTGTAATATTGCAGGTTTTTACCCCCTGCACTGAGAACAGTAAGGCTCAGCAGTTGAATATGAAGTCGGGAAAGGTTTAGCCCCGAACACTCAAAAGAATGGTGCTTGTACATGCGCAGAAACAACGTGTCTACCCTCACTCTATTGATTTGTGCTTCAGTACCTGACACGTCTTTGCTTGCCACAAGCAGAGGCAACCAGAGGACAACGAATCCTGATGCAAACTCCTTCGAGATTTTTACCATGTTACCCAGGTTGCAACCTTAATACTGCTATAATACGTCCATTAAATGTTGTTCCCGATGTCAGCTGGACGAATGCAAGGGACATAACTCTGCTCAAAATCTTTTTGCGGCAAGAGAGACAATTTTTAGAGTACAAAGTTATTTTCTTATGAAAAATTTTTCTTTTAAATATTTCATTATTATTTTCTAGATGGAAAGTTCCATCTAACACCTCCCCTTTGAGCTTTGTGCTATTAATGTTTTTGTTGCAGCCTGACCGACATTGGATTTGCACGTTTTGGCATAGATCTCTTTCAGCAACAAAAGTTTAATTTTAAAGACTACACATTTCATTTTTTTTTTATTTAGCCATTCTATGAAAATTGTTTTTATTTTCATTTTTATTTTTTTGCTCGCATAACGTTAACTCAAGTTTGAAATAACATTTTATCAGTCTATGAACCCCACACGTGCCGATCGTCGTAGTGGCAATAAAAAATATATAAGTCCAAATTCCTCTAGGCTGGGATGGCGACGATGTGGATGATGACGTCGCCGATCTTGTCGTTTCGTCCAGCTACAAATACAGTCCCACATTGAAACTGTTTATATCAGCGAGCGATCACTGGGCGAACAGCAACCGGTTGGCTCTGTGGAGGAGAAAGATCATTCAAAGCAGAACAAACGGAAAAGAACAATGTTCAACAACTCAGTCGGTTTTTTTTGTATAGAAGAGTAATTATTAATAAAATAAAAGAATTGATTTTACATTGGATTAATGTCTACCGTACTCGTAAATGTCTTTAGCAAAAGTTGTGTTTTCTCAAAGTTATTTCGTTGGTTCTCTGTGTGTGCAAATTCTTTACACAAGTCATTGTTTAGTCACAAATTAACTGGCGAAGGCGATGGCGAGAATTTCGTCCGGTTTGTTTTCTTCGGCGCACGCCATCTTGGCGCGCGCCGGACAACCGTCCAACTCTGTCTGCTGACAATTCAACTCTAACCGGCACTCTCTACTCGTGCGTGAAAAAAACACATTCTTTTATTGAAGATGTCTATCGTCGTACACCCCCTTCTCTGCCATCTTTCTTCCTGCGTGTCTTCCTATCTCAAGGAGGGTGGGGACGGGCGCCTATCTCCCCCTCCCTAATATAAATGGGATCTTCTTTTTAGCTGGGCGTTATCACCAAAACAAACGCTTTCTCATTCTGTCACACAGCTGGAGGCGCTCTGCCGACCCGGCTCATAATTAACGATGACAGACCCAAATAATTTTTTGCCAAGTTAAAACAGCCCTCCCAGAATAATATCGCTTTATTGATACTTCAGAATTAGATTTAAGATCATCGAATCCCATAATCTTCACCTCACATCTGGCAACTGTTACCTTGCCTTCGGAGATAATGAATTCTGACTATCCCAAATGACTCTGCGAGACCAACCAGCACCTCGTTCTGCCGCCTGCATAAGTTCGTTTCTACCTCAAATATATATTAGTTTTATATCTCCACTTTGTCTCGACGCAGGGCCCTCAGTCGGCATAGCATCATCACCAAGATGCATACTAGTGTGTAACCAGGGTACCCGATCCCCATGGGGCCCCGGATGTTTTGTCACAAGTCTGTCACACTCAAGTTTAAAATAACATTTCATCAGTCTGTCACACTCAAGTTTGAAATAACATTTCATCAGTCTGTCACACTCAAGTGTGAAATAACATTTCGTCAGTCTGTCACACTCAAGTTTGAAATAACATTTTATTAGTCTGTCACACTCAAGTTTGAAATAACATTTTATCAGTCTGTCACACTCAAGTTTGAAATAACATTTCATCAGTCTGTCACACTCAAGTTTGAAATAACATTTCGTCAGTCTGTCACACTCAAGTTTGAAATAACATTTCGTCAGTCTGTCACACTCAAGTTTGAAATAACATTTCGTCAGTCTGTCACACTCAAGTTTGAAATAACATTTCATCAGTCTGTCACACTCAAGTGTGAAATAACATTTCGTCAGTCTGTCACACTCAAGTTTGAAATAACATTTTATTAGTCTGTCACACTCAAGTTTGAAATAACATTTTATCAGTCTGTCACACTCAAGTTTGAAATAACATTTCATCAGTCTGTCACACTCAAGTTTGAAATAACATTTCGTCAGTCTGTCACACTCAAGTTTGAAATAACATTTCGTCAGTCTGTCACACTCAAGTTTGAAATAACATTTCGTCAGTCTGTCACACTCAAGTTTGAAATAACATTTCGTCAGTCTGTCACACTCAAGTTTGAAATAACATTTCGTCAGTCTGTCACACTCAAGTTTGAAATAACATTTTATCAGTCTGTCACACTCAAGTTTGAAATAACATTTTATCAGTCTGTCACACTCAAGTTTGAAATAACATTTCGTCAGTCTGTCACACTCAAGTTTGAAATAACATTTTATCAGTCTGTCACACTCAAGTTTGAAATAACATTTTATCAGTCTGTCACACTCAAGTTTGAAATAACATTTTATCAGTCTGTCACACTCAAGTTTGAAATAACATTTCGTCAGTCTGTCACACTCAAGTTTGAAATAACATTTCGTCAGTCTGTCACACTCAAGTTTGAAATAACATTTTATCAGTCTGTCACACTCAAGTTTGAAATAACATTTCATCAGTCTGTCACACTCAAGTTTGAAATAACATTTCGTCAGTCTGTCACACTCAAGTTTGAAATAACATTTCGTCAGTCTGTCACACTCAAGTTTGAAATAACATTTCGTCAGTCTGTCACACTCAAGTTTGAAATAACATTTCGTCAGTCTGTCACACTCAAGTTTGAAATAACATTTCGTCAGTCTGTCACACTCAAGTTTGAAATAACATTTCGTCAGTCTGTCACACTCAAGTTTGAAATAACATTTCGTCAGTCTGTCACACTCAAGTTTGAAATAACATTTCGTCAGTCTGTCACACTCAAGTTTGAAATAACATTTCGTCAGTCTGTCACACTCAAGTTTGAAATAACATTTCGTCAGTCTGTCACACTCAAGTTTGAAATAACATTTCGTCAGTCTGTCACACTCAAATTTGAAATAACATTTTTTCAGGTTTAAGTTTAAAATAGCATTTTTTCGATTTGCCATTGATTAGTTGTAAATAGCATTTTGCTTTATTCATCATGCTTAAGCTTCACGTAGCATTTTGTCAGTCTGTCACGTTTAAGCTTGAAATAGTATTTCTATTGCTATACTCATACACCATTTATTTCTATGGCAAGTGTACACCATCGTCCTATATACTAAACATGCACTTTTGATAAGTTGTACTTCACCTGAGCACTGTACACTATGATTTCATTATTATTATAAAGATCCGTTTTTTTGTTTTTCATTAGTCTTGTAAGAGTATTTATTTACCTCCTCTCCAGGAGGTTAGGCACAAGGCCAGTTTTATCTTACTTCCACAAGGTAAGATGTGACCCAAGGTCGGGTCGGGAAAGTGGGGTTTGAAAAGCCAGCGTCTGAGAAAGTGAGCACTCTGGCCATTAAAAATTGCCTGGGCAGCCCCGTCGGCATTCCCCGGTAGGGGCGCCTCAGGCAGTAAGCAATAAACTTACTCCTCCCCAAAGAGGGGA
The DNA here is from genome assembly GCA_963556195.1 of Sepiola atlantica. NCBI lineage: Eukaryota > Metazoa > Mollusca > Cephalopoda > Sepiida > Sepiolidae > Sepiola > Sepiola atlantica. Next base: position 35,521,245 of record OY744517.1, read on the forward strand.
GGCAAAGCCTGGGAGGGTTGACCTCCTAGAACTGCACAGGACCGACCCATAGACCGGTGTAAATCAAGCCCCGAAGGCCAAGACAATACCAGTTTATGGGGTGTAGTATCCATCGGAACAGATACTACACTATTAGTCTTGTAAGAGAACCTGTGTGAGGAGTTAATAATGAAACAAGGATTGCGCAATCACTAACCGACATCACTTGAGTTCAGTGGCAACGAAAAATCCAGGGTGACTTAAAACAATGCCGGGGTGAGCAGAGAAAGACTGATGTTATTTTAGAGATTTTCTTCTCTTAGACTAGTTGCAATTTTGTCAGTCTGTCATGCTTTCCCAGGAGTATTAGTGAAAGTGATGCAGAACTCGAACCTGACACGCCGCACCCATAGTCCGCGCCTGTAACAATCACACCACACCATTCACATACCAATTACCAAATAATAGGGAACAGAAAGTACAGTTTTGTACTGTTTTAGTCTCATGGCTTAAGAATTGGAGAGCTAGATAAGGAGGGGGGGTCGAAAGAAAGAAAGAAAAGTAGTAAATTGTAGTTTTTGCGTAGGTATGTACTGTGAAGAAGGTGGGGGGGGGGGTGAGCTAATTGTAGGGTTCTCTTTTGAGACTTTCGTCTGAAGTCAAGGTAAAGAAAGGTATATTCGTAAAGAAGTGTTCTAGTAACTACGAAACGAACTGAAGAAAGAATATTCTAGCAGGAGTAGCGTTTATAAAAAAACGTAAAAAACGTAGAACTCTAAAAAGAAATTTATCTCCCGACAGTCTTTGGTTAAACAACGCGGACTTAGGAGAGAGAAAAAAAGTTGTTTTTTTTAACAGTTCCAGTTGGAATCATTCTGCGAGCGATATTATTATTATTATTATTATTATTATTATTTTATGTAATTATTAATCGTAAGAGTTCTTTGCGATTAAAAGAACTGTTCACGTGCGGCTTGCAGCTGATTTCTTCGATTGGTAGAAAAAAAAAGTGAGTTTATCTTTTTGTTTGTTTGTTTAAGCTAAAAAAAAACTTGTGTTTATTGGGGTAAGTAGAGTTGATCAAAGTTTTTATTTTTATTTTTTGGTCTCACCCTTTTTTTTTTTTCCATAAAAAAAATTGTTTGTACTTTGAGATTTGAATAATGCTTTTCTAAAAACCTTTGCATCTAGAGACTTTAAGTAACACAACCCTTTTTATTTTTACATAATATCCCTAGTTTCATACACCGATATCAGAAGAAAAATAACTTTCCACATTGAAACTGTACTTGTTTCACAAATACTTCAATAGAATGTGCTCCGATGAATTGGCTGCTCTGGTGCCCCGTCCAAATCCCATCCATTCTTTGTTGAGGTCCCCAGATGCCAGAGAGACTTCTACTCCTATAGCTTCTTTCCTCGTGCTACTGGTCTCTGGAACTCCCTCCCTGCGCTCTGTGTTCACGACTGTACCGACATGCAGAGGTTTAAAACTAATGTAAACAGACATCTCGCTGCACAGCTCTCAACTTAGGATGGCACCCTAAACCTACACTCTAACTCTCAGTAGCCCCTTACGTTTACAGTGGCGACCTGCCTTGTTTAGGGTGAATTATGTTTTTAAAATTTAAAAAAAAAAAAACTCCTGAAGATCTCTCTCTTTCCTCACACTTTTGATAGCCTTGTGCCTGATTTGTAAAAAATTTCGGTGCTTAAGCATATCCGCCCCGACATTAAAAAATTTAAAGAATGTATAAACGTTATTATGTACTTACGTGTTAGCTGAAAATAAGATTGTGCAGAAAAAATTACGCAAATTCATTCAGTAGTTATTTAATTATTAAAAAAAAACGATTTTAACAATTTTTTCACTCGGTAGATTTTCCACCATTTTGTATCTTAGATTTTCCAGTGGTCAAGAACGATAACTCATATTTTCACGATTTCTTGGTTTGTTATCTCCCTTGTTTACAAAAATGTCAAAATCTACGTAAAATCATTTAAATCATTTTTTTTTCTTTTTCTTATAATTAAATAACTACTGGATGAATTTGCGTAATTTTTTCTGCACAATCTTATTTTCAGCTAACACGTAAGTACATAATAACGTTTATACATTCTTTAAATTTTTTAATGTCGGGGCGGATATGCTTAAGCACCAAAATTTCTCTCTCCATCCCCCTCCCTCTCTCTCACTCACTCTCTCACTCCATCCCTATCTCTCAAAGTGCACAACTCCAAGACAAACGTAAAGTGTAAAAATACGTTTTAACAGAATCGAGAATTAAATAGCAGAGCGACAGTGTCACTCGCTAAACGTTTTTTTTTTTATTGTAAAACTCTTCCAATTACTATCGATTAAGCCCCACATTTTCAGATTATATTTTTTTCTTGTAATTAATCTACTTATTTAAGTAATTTTAATAAAATTTAAGCGGAGGTTTGTAATGAGAATGCATCGTGTTGGGTCCTCAAACTAAGGAATTACTGGTGAAATTGACTTTTAACCCAAGTTAACGTACCTGATCAATAGCACCACTCAGACATGTGTAGCAATATTGACTCAAATGTTTCTGTAGGAGTAAGATCAACGAAGTTTAATTGCTGCCTCGGAGTTAGGGTTAGTGTTTGGGTTCAATGAATGCTATGTTTTGTTTTGCTGCTGAAAAAAACAACAACAAACAAACATGCACTTCATTAATCTAAACACTAATTTTAAGTCCGGATTAGCAATAAAATCCGGGATGTTTGAGGAAAATCCGTCACCCCTCCTCCTCCTCCAAAGGGACATTCTGGATTGGGACAAAAATAAAAATTGGGCGAAATTGACTTTTAGCGGTCCCGTTATACCCAGATCGCGCATACCTTTTTTTAAAAAATTATTTTTAAGAATTTAGCTTTTATTTATTTTTCGTATTGCCACCCGGACTTAGGGTTAGTGATAGGGTTAACTAAGGGCATGTTTTTTATGACGCTTAACATTGGCATTTTGGCGCTTCTGCTGTTTCACAATGTATACACTTTGTTATCTACTTACGCGTTAGCTGAAAATAAGATTGTACAGAAAAAATACGCAAATTCATCCAGTATTTATTAAATTATAAGAAGAAGAAAAAAGAAAGAAAAAAAAAACGATCTTACGTATCTGTAGACATTTCAGCTTATTAAGTAGGCAAGGGAGATAACTCGATTTTTTTTTTCGGAAAACGTCAAAATATAAGAAAAATAGCGACATATAGATAACATCGATTTTTAATTTTTAATTTAATAAATACTGGATGAATTTGCGTAATATTTGGCATACAGTCTTTTCAGCTACCACGTAAGTACATAACAAAGTTTTTATATATATTTTTTAAGCTATTTTTTTGTTGTTTAAAAGAGGCCTAACATGTCATTATTAAACCGCAAAAGCATCGTATTTTTTTTTTTTAAATAATCGCACAGTAAAACAAAATAAAGCAACTGTTGTATATTAAGTACTTTTTGGAAATCTATTTATTTTGTTTCATTGGCGTTCGACGAAAAAGGAAAGTACGTCGAAAGACATGTAACTGAAGCCGTCGCATATAAAAGGGTTTTTTAATGCTTCTTATTTGGTAATAAGATAGAAGAAATCTAAGCGATGGTGGAGGGGGTCGTATCAATATTCGACTTGTTCATAAAACTGCTATATGTGCTCCAAAATTGAATGTTTTCCTCTTTCTCATAAAACAAAACCTGTCTTGAATCAGATTGAAGTATGGTACTGCTCGGTCTCAAGAGGCAATCATCCCAGGCATTACCTCGTCCTTCGGGAGAGGGAGCTTTTGTTTATTATCGGTCGCCTAAAGCGCTCCACCGGGAAATGTCGACTGGGCCGATTACGGTAAATTTTGCACCCACTTACTGGAATCCCCCCCCCCCCCATTAAACTGACCCCTGTGTCATATCAACTCTACTCTTAGCGAATGATAATGGTTATATGGTAACTATTACATTTACTTGGCACAGCGCCCTGGGCGTATATCCGAGTGGAGTATAGTTCTCTTGGGTCTCAGGAAGGAGGGAGATTCTCCCAGGCATTACCTCCTCCTTTAGGAGGACGGATGGGTTTAATTGCCGATCGCCTACAGACGCCTTCACCGAGGAATGCCGATCATTGTAGAAACTAACCACCCATGGTCCTTCCCAAGAAGAGGGGGGGGGGAGAGTAGATTCCCGAATATAAACCGACCTCATGTCATACCCAGCCTTTGTGAAGACGAGGGGGTAAATTTACACTTGCACATAAAACATAAAAGCAAGCACGTGTTTGCTGTGCGCTAATATCGAGTATGTCGGGCGTATAGTTGTTCTGCTTTTACTTACGGCCGACGGTTTCGGAGCTATTCCACCGATTTTTACAATTTAAACGAGAGATTTCAACTTCATCGTATAAAGGTAAGACCAACATGAACAGATCACACCCCGTTCTCCTTATTAAAGTTTTTAGTTATTATCTGGGCCGGATCAGCCTGACTTGGCAGAGTTGTGCACCTTTTTTGTTGGTGGGGCTCGACTTGTCTGAATAATAATAATATCTCAGAAAGACCTTAGTTCTTCATTAATCCGGGTTACGGAAAAGTGTCGCTGTTTCATACGATTCTCTGCAATCATTTCAACAAACTAGACGCTAACTTGACAACACCAGGCTCTCTTTTGTCCGGATGAGGTATGACCCGGCTCTGTATAGATGCATTCTCCCAGGCATTAACTCCTCCTTCGGGAATAGGGAGGAGGGGGGGGGGGATATTGCCGATCGCTGAGGCGCTCATACCAAGAAATGACGATTTTGGATATTTTTGTATCCAAGCAGAGGTATTATTGTAGATTAACACTCACCTCTCCAAAAAATGAGATTCTACTCTTTTTTAGGCGATTACGTGCTGTTGTGATGGAATACCGGACCCCTGTAAGTCACTGAATAAGTGAACTAGTCTGGACGATAAATACGAATACGAACAGTATTATGGGGGATTCGATTGTATTCTGTTAAATCCTATTGGATTACCTGTAGTTACTATTGTTTGTACAAGATATATACGTTGGAATAAACCATACTATTTTAAGACCTTTACACTCTGGGTTATTTTGTTATTCATAACTATTTATCAAGTTATATCACGTGCGAACACCCCAAAAAAACTTATCGGAAAGAAGAAAAACAACAACAACTATTTTAGAATTTAGAGTAGGGGATCCAATTTCAGATATGAATTTAGCGTAAAATGATCCATTTCCGGTTCATTTTAGCGTTTTGGGGCAGTTAAACAATTTTTTTGTGCGGTTTTGGGGGGAGAGAGAGGTCTACCTTTTCAGGCGAATACTTGTAGTTTTATGAAGGTTTCTGTTTGGGAGGGGCTTTGCCACTTGGACTAAAGGTTAGTAGTAGGGTTAAAGGAATTTTCTTGGGGTAGCTTGTCATTCGGACTTAGGGTTATGGGGGGGGGGTTGCCACTCGGATTTAGAGTTAGTGGTATGATTAGAAAGGTTTTGCCACTCAGACTTAGGGTTAGTGGCAGGGTAAGTAATTTTTTTTTTTACTAACATGACAGTATAGAAAAAAAAACTCCTCCCCCCCCACTAAAAAAGATCTGATTTGATTCTTCAAATATCAGGTGGGTACAAGTTGCGGTTTATGCATACGAAAGGGAGTCAAGTATGCTCTTACCTTGATCGATGGTGGTAACAATCTGCTGATTATTAATGGGAGAAGATTCCTGAATAGCCATTCCTCATTCTTGCAATCACACTAGCACCTTCTCCTCCCTGTGCTCCAATGTTATCACCAAGGTTACAAAACTTCTGAACAACTTCAATCGCCATCCAAATATACTTTCTTATCCATCTTTATTGTCTTGCACTTCTTGCACATGAACTAGTTATCATCTCTCAACCGACCTGTGATTCCATTGAACTTTCCTCTTTCTGTGGGTTTTCTAACATTACAACAACTGATCATCACTTTGGTCTTGGTAACATTCATTCTCAGACGTTTGCTTTCCATAGCATTCTTCTAAGTCTCCAACCCAATAAGTAGACCTGAAACAGGCATAAATTAGATTTACTTTGTATTGCGTATCAGTGCCCCTGTGAGTTGGTTTGGCCAATCAGCTCGCAGGGTGCATTGATATCATTAGTTCCCTAAGGGACTACTTGAGCTCCCTTAGGATATTGCAGACGATGATCAGACAGTACCCTGGCACCAGCCAGGAAGGATTGCCTCAGCCTCTCCCTGCCTACTTGGACGTTCACGGCGCCTGCTATCTTTGCCTGAAGATGTTTGAACTAAGGGCTTATTTTCTTTTTTTTTCTTCAGACACTGTCCAAAGTTTCTTCCACCTATACCAAATGGTATAGGTAACCTTTATATACGAATACACCTCTTTCGTTATTGTTGTAAAAAGGTGTCGTTATTTCGTTAATTCATTTCGTGTGTTTAATTAAGTAAGGGGATAACAAATCCTCAATTCTTACAGACCTTCCATTGTTTCACAGGCTAGCACTAAATCATCCACATACAGCATCTCTTCTGTAATATGACTTCGTATTAGAACTGTTCTGATGAAGAATCCTTTGACCGGTAGAAAAGTGCTATGCTGAGATGGCTAGCTATCTGGGGGTCCAGTCTAAACTGACCAGAAGTGAGATCTGATGACATGGTGTCGGTGGTGTGAAAACCATGGAAAATCGTAGATCTAGAGTGAAACATGTCCATCAAGTTTAAGGCCACAGCCCAGAAAGAGGGCAAGTCTCAATTTCGAATCTTGCACATGCATAGTGGCCTTGGACAGCCAAAAGTCGTTGTTTTCATGACGTTTTTTAAAAAACAAATATCATCAACAACAACAGCAATGGCGTGCAGTCATGTTTTGTAATGTTTCACATCTTTACTTCTTCTAAAAACAGAAAGTGGATCTTTTCGTGGCTCTGAACAGCCAAAAGTCGTTTGTTTCATGACGTTTTCTTTAAAATAAACAAAAACAAATGATAAAAACAATAATAACGGTGTGGAGACGTGTGTAATGACAAACGAGAACAGACGTAACTTGAGAAAGCTTTATTCGGCATACAATGTCGGTACAATATTAGTGCTGCTATTTATATTGTTTAGTAAAAGCATGGAGAGTTCTCCAAAGGGAGATAATTCAAAATAGGGAAAGTTATTTGTAATTGTTCATTACAATGTATTTGAAATTTTCGCATCACTTTGAAAACAAGAAAGTCAATATCTACCGGAGACTTCTCCACTTACAGTCTTCTTTATAAATGTTAGTGGTTTGGCTTCAGGCTAGCGACCTGTCCCTGTAAAAGATTCTTGCTACGAGATCAGTCAATAGTATGCCAAATTCAAATTCTTATGAATGTGACGAATCACTCTGACTGCCTCATGTGTCTCAGGACATGGGACCACCTAAGTCTAAGTCTATACAGCTATAGTGCAAGTCGTTTTTTTTACTTTAAAATTGAAGAGTCATTCATCAAATTGAATATGGTTCAAGAAAAGTAACTTTGAATATATACTGAGCCAACAAAGGTGTATATTATACCAAAACGTCATATGGAATGAATAAAGCCTTGTTTACATAAAAAGATTTTCTAGTCATCATCATTAACATCATCATCATCATCATCATCATCATCATCGGTTTAACGTCCACTTTACATGTTGAACAGCTTTAAGAAATAGACTTCTGAAGTAACCTATTTCTGGGCAGGTCTTTATTTATCTCTTTTTCCCTCAAGTCAATTTTTATCACTACCTCCCATGTTTTTACTTCCCCCCCCCCATCCTTTTGAACTGAATCTAGTACTTCAACTGTTCTACATCTACTAACATAAGAATTCTCATCCATTCTTTCAACGTAGCCATACCACTGAAGTCTCCTGTTTTGTACACATCTTCCTGCACTGTCCAGATTTAATCTTCCTCTGAAGTCATCGGAGCTAAACCTGTCTTTAAAACTCACATTATACATCGATTGTATCATTCTCATACCATTTCTCTCCATGCAACGCATGTCCTCAACTCTCACTGGCCAGGTTTCACTTCCATACATCATCACACTGCCTGATAGACTCTTCCGTTGGTCGACAGTCGTAATGCTCTGCTGTTGGATATTTCCCATGTTTTTCTAGACATCTATTATTATACTAATGGTGAGTGAATCAACATTTGGTTTCCTTCGGGCTTTTTTTTTCAATACATTTAAATTACTCAAAATACATGCTAAAATATATCTTAGTTCTGGGATTTAGTTATTCTCAAAAAGAAACTCTGTTTAAATTTTTCTAATTACGTGTAATTTCTGATAAACTGAACAAGTCACAAATCTGTCACTTAACTATCGATGTATTTCTCTCACCCTAAACCCTAGGTATGTAGCTTTAACCTCTAATATGTTTTAATGTCTGTGAGCATTTAGAGAAAGAGTGACTTTCTTTTTTCATTGTTGCTTCTTAATTGCTTTATTTTGCCATCTGATTTACATAGTGTGTTCTGTGCACACCGTAAACACGTATGTAAAGTAGATAGCAAAATAATAAGTCTCTTTACTTCTATATTATCCATGAGAATAATATAGAAGTAAAGAGAATTTAGTTATGCAAGAAGGATGTCTTCATGTATCGTGTATATATATATATATATATATATATACGATACATGAAGACATCCTTATGCTTAAAAAAAATGAACTTTCCCAAATTTATACCTACCGGCGACCATGCGCGATTTAAGTTCAAATTTAAAAGAGACATTTACACCGTTAAGTCCACACAACATCGGACGTCACTTCTACAAGATCAGGAAGGATTGTTACGAAAAAAAAATAAGGTTAATACCTTTTATTTGTCTAAATCTCTGACGAGGCTTGTTGTATCAAGTTAAATTATTAGATAAAAAAAGTCAAGATGAAAAAAAAAAATATATATTATTTTGATTTTAATAAAAATATCTGCATCTAACACATGGTTTTTTTGAAGGCATTTTGCCTCTTTCTTCAAGTTATATATATATATATATATATATATATATATATATATATATATATATATTCAGGCAAATGTAAGAATTTAGTTATGCAAGATATGTCACATGTTAAGAATATTCGAATGAAATCATTGAAATAAATAATGATAGTGGTTGTGACCCAATGGATCACATGTAGTCTTATATAAATAAAGACTTTGTCCGTCCGTCAATCACAATTTTTTTAAAACGTAATAAAAACATTGCAGAGTGTGTCTCATTTCGAAATATCAGAAATCTTAACTACTTTTAGAAATGGAGAATATTGCATTAATAGTAAATAATAAATTCCCAACAAATGAAGCGGATGCCATGACCGCAAAATCGAAACCGCAAACTTGAGATCTTCAGTCTAACGTTCTACCAACTGAGCTATTTGGACTTTCTTATAAATAGAGCTTAAAACATTACCATAATAAAATAAGTATAGTTTCGGCGTGACGTCATAGATCTATGATTTACATCATGTTTGAAAACATGAAGTTTTTAATTTTCTTAATAATCGAGCACTCTGATGGAGTTCTCTCCCACTAACCTTACATAATCTTGTGTTAGTTGAAAAAAAAGTTCAAAGTGCTCAATCATAAAAAATACAAGAGACAAAATATGTATTTTTAAAATCTAAATACATATACATTATGCGTCCGTTAAAGGTACCCAGGTTTTGTCCATCCGGTCACCTGGAATTTAATCCAGAATTTCGGGTGACCTTATAGACAAAACCTGGGTACCTCTAACAGACACATAATGCATTGTGTGTGTGTGTGTGTGTGTGTGTGTGTGTGTGTGTATATATATATATATATATATATATAGTCAAGCAAATGTTATTAAATAACAGGTTTTTTGTTGTTTTATGAGGCTTTTTTTTGTTTGCAATTTTTCAAATTGTTCATTTAGTATTTCGGTCAAATTGGTGTTCCGTGGGTTTCTTGTTCCTTATTTCTCTCTCTCTCTTGCGAGTACTTTTCTATTTGATTCATCAAATCGTCATCATCACGAAAGCACACCAATTTGACCGAAATACTAAATGAACTATTTGGAAAATTGAAAAATTAAAAAAAAACCCTCATAAAACAACAAAATCTCTGAATATATATATATATATATATATGATACATTAAAGTAGAGAACTAAAAGCGAACTTTTAGGAAAGGTAAAACCTATTGTGGAAAGTATACAGCTCAATATACCGGATAGAGCAGATAGATAGATAGAAGGATGAAAAGGAATTAGAAAATCGATGGAGGCAGATCTTTTTTCAATTCAGTTGCTCAATGCAAGATATATTCTGCAAAAAAAGCAATTTATTCAATTAATTTTTTCCTTAAGCCAGGCTTTTCAAAGATCAAAATCTTATCAGAGGAAATTGCTGGGATAGATAAGTTGGCAAAAGCCAAGATTTAAAATCTGAAAAAGTAAAACAAAGATGGTGGGGGAAAAAGATCTGCCTCTGCTTTTCTAATTCCTTTTCATCCTTCTATCTATATGATATATTAGGTATCTGTTGAGGTATCAACGTTTCATCTATCCAGTCATCCGGAATTTAAAAAATATTTTGGATTAAAACCATTATTTAATGACATTTGCCTGAATGGAAACAAGTTTTATAAAATGACGTGAATCTGTCCTTCATAACATTGATATGGTATAAAATGAAATCAAAATTATTGAATATAACATAGCTCTGGCGTTAAAGTAATTATAATAGCTCAATAGTTTATGTTATAAAATTTATATTTGAATATACGATATATGTATATAAAATACGTATATAGAAATATGTATATAAAAAATTCTAAATATAAATAAAAATATGTATATATAATATATATATATATATATATATATATATATATTCTAATATCAATAAATACTTGTCATAAACTGTTCATCAAATTTTATTCATTCCATTCATCATTACAATACCGACTTCATGACTAAAAATGCACCAAACATTGATGTTATTGTTTTTTTTCCTTTCCCTTTTGCAAAACTCAAATCATGTTCTGCAAAGCAAAAAACAAAAGCAAAATGTGTCCTCTACAAAACAACCAAACAAAACGCCATGAATAAATACTTGAACATATAAAGAACCAGAAGCATAAAAACTTTCACCAAAATGACCAGATTCGGCATTAAATAACCCCCCAAAAGGGTTGATATGCCGTAAAGCAAAACAACCAACCATTCAGCATTTCAATCCTCTCATAATATTCATCATCATTCAACTGTCAATCATTCCATCTCTTTAACCTTTATTCTGACTGACGTTTACTCTTAATAAGTCGGACTCATTAGTAAAATATATATATATATATATATATATATATATATATATATATATATATATATATAATTACCCACACAGTTCATGCCATAGGAAGAAACCAAGGCGCTACAGATTTGAAACAAAGTAAACTTCCATTGTATCATTTCAGGTAATTTTATTTGAGGGCATATGATAAATCTTTGGACGGAAGTGCCACTCACCGAAACAAAGCAGTTAATGGCTGCTAATCAGCATTCTGCCATTTGATAATTAACAGGTTAAACATGAAAGGCATTGTCAATGAGTTCACTTCTTGTGGTGGCTTTGTGTAAGTGGGGATCTAAAAAAAGGGGCACTTACATGTATATCAGAATTAATATGAAAGACGCCTGTCTGTCTGCCAACTACTTTTAGGTCATTAGACCTAGGAACGGGAAATTTAGTAGGATTGATCCTCCTCTTCCTAAGGTTAAGCTTATATGAGCGTTTTTCCGAATAGTCCATTTTTCTATCCTCTGATGAAAAGAGTTTATCTTTGAAAATCCATGGATTAAGGATATGAAGCTCCTTGCTTTTAATTTTTGATGTTCTAATAAATATTGTATCTTTACGATTTTTTATTCTCATCTTTCATCTCTAGAATTTAGTAAGGTTACATACAGTATTAGAAGAATACCCGTCCTAGGATTGGTAAAATTAATTCCCCAAACATAACAGTTTTGCACCACTTTTATGTCTTCTTACGAAGATTTAAATCAAGATATAATGATACTAAATCTTATATCTAGAATCCCTATTCCAATTTTGATCAAAATCCACGGCATGATTTTAACTTTAGAAAATGTCTAAGATTTAAGGCTTAAGCTTAAGGATTCTTAAAAAGAAATAGAAATTCAGGGAATCTTGCTAAATTGGTGTCTAATGACTATGGATAAATTTCAGTGAAAATTTAATATATTTGTATTTTCTAACGGGGGGTTGTGTCCATATTATTCCCTTAAAAACTGCTTAAAATAATCCAAAAAAACTGAAATTTGGGAAATATTTATTAATTGATGTCTAATACTTATTGTTAAAATTTTACAAAGATCAGAGGTATCTGAATGTTTACAAAGGGCTTCCACTTCCTTTTTACCTCCTTTGCATAAAACTAAATTAAAATAAATATAGCCCACATTTGGACCCCTTATGCCTAGCAGTTATGCCCCAAAATACATAATGCTCGGTTAATTAGCTAGAGAGCAAATCGTGTACATACCAATATATAAACATAACTAAGTTTATAAAGATATGGTTGGATTGCAGAAAGTGTTATGAATGTTATTACTGATTTTATGGGTGGCATTTTTTGGCAGTGACCCTGTATTTTGCACTTAAGTGTGACAAACTGACTGACGATGTGTTCATTTTATCTGCACATTCAACAATGAAAATGTTATTTCAAACTTAAGTGTTACAGGACCTTTTCTCACTGCTGATGCTATTCTCTTTCGTTTGTTTGCTCTGGCAATACATGTTTTCCCCTTTGTTTGGATTTGAAACCGACGGTACCGATGTTGTTCTGAGCTTCTGTAATACATATATAAATAAATATTATGCTCTTATTTTTTAATTTCCTTAATAATCGAGCACTCTGGAGTTCTCTGCCACTAACCTTACATAATCTTGTGTCAGTTGAAAAAAAAAAAAAATTCACAGTGCTCAATCATGAAAAATACAAGAGACAAAATATGTATTTAAAAAATTTAAATACTATACATTATGCGTCCGTTAAAGGTACCCAGGTTTTGTCCATCCGTTCACATGGAATTTAATCCAGAATTCTGGGTGACCCGATAGACAAAACCTGGGTACCTCTAACGGACACAAAATTCATTGTATGTGTGTGTGTGTGTATATATATATGTATATAATTTCGAACAAATTTTATTAAATAACAGAGGTTATTGTTTTATGAGGCTTTTTTTTTTCTTTTTTTTTTGCAATTTTTAAAAATTGTTCATTTAGTATTTCGGTTAAATTGGTGTTCTGTGGGTTTCTTGTTTCTTATTTTTTGCGAGTACTTTTCTATTTGATTCATCAAATCATCATCATCATCATCATCACAAAAGCACACCAATTTGACCGAAATGCTAAATGGACTATTCGGAAAATTGAAATTAAAAAAAACAACCTCATAAAACAACAAAAACTCTGTTATTTAATAACATTTGCCTGAATATATATATATATATATATATATATATATATATATATATATATATATAGTGTTACAGTACCTTTTCTCACATGGTTTTCACACTGATGATGCTATTTTGTCAGATCTTGCTTCTGATTGCAGTTTAGACGGGACTTCCAGATAGTTAGTCATTTCAGCATTTCCCTTTTCTACTTATCACAGAATTTGTTATCAGAGTAATTCCCAGATAATACAAAGTAAGCCGTATTCACTTTACATAACCCATGCATTCTCTTTCATTTGTTTGCCCTGGCAATACATGTTCATTTCGTTTGTATTTAGAGAGTTTTACAATGGACTCTTTCTTTAGTAAATACGTCTGTTATCATCACCCCTTGCATGGATATGTATACAAACATAAGTTTTAATATCCCATGCCTAGCTTTGAACAGTGTAACATCAGTTGTGTGACTATCTTTCGCCCTGTAGTGTTGTCATTGTGAGTTCATACTATGCGTTGCGAATAAGCAGAAATTATTTCCCCAACTAAATTGTGATTGAAATCCAAAGTGGGCAAATTTGTTGGCAGGAAATATGTTTTTAGCTTTGCTAAGTTATCAAATTTTATTTATTCAATTCATTATTTTTGATCTGCTCATAATATTATCATTCAACTGATAATCTATTCATGCCATTAACTCTTATCCTTGAGTGGCTTTTAGTCTTGATAAGTGGTGACTTAGTCGTGAAAAAATAATTTTTAATCCCCCCCCCCCTTCTGAATGTAGATTGCTGTTTCATCTAGTATCATTTAAACTAATAATGTTATGGCTATTATCATTGTAACAAAATAAAAATGAAAAATAAAATTTTCGTTTGGGATACCTAATTAAAGATAAATATATGAAAGGTTAAACAAGTAGAACCATCCAGATAACATGAATTTATTTGCAAGCCATTCCTCCAGGTAAATTTCTCCTCCATTTTTTTTTTTTTGTTTCTTTCAAAATAAAATTTTTTTAATTTCTTTTTTATTTTTATTTATTTACTTTTTATTTATTTTTTTTATTTTTATTTATTTTTTAAATTTATTTTTTAGTTTATTTATTTATTTTTTAAATTTATTTTTTAGTTTATTTATTAATTTTTTTTTATTTATTTATTTATTTTTAGTTTCTTTTTTATTTTTATTTTTTTATTTTTTAGTTTCTTTTATTTTTATTTTTAGTTTATTTATTTTAAAAAAATAAAAATAAAAATTTTTTTATTTATTATTTTTTTTTTTTTTAGTTTCTTTTCTTCCTGACAAAAAAAGAAGTCGTGTGTTAATTGGTTAATTCATCCTAGTTTCATTCTTCCCATTCTGTCATTATTCTCTTCCTGTTCGAACTTTCTACGGTCAAACGTGGCAGCCGACCTTACATGGTGCGATCTGACTCATACAGCGGTGCCTCTTCTTGTACACTACCAATTAGTTAGAGGCTTATTCAAAAGAAAGGAGAGGGGAGATAAATGGCGGAAAGTCTGTAGATGAATCGTAGAGGATAGTATTTAAAGGAAAGGAGAAAAGACTTGTTTTATTTGTGTGTTGTGGTAGGAAGGGTCATTATGTCGGTAACATTTCTGTTTTGAATACGACCAGGTGTACTTGTGGGAATTCCACAGAATTAAGACATAATTAAAGGTAACTAGCAGGGATATCCAGCGTCGCCCGGGATCCAAATTTCTGTAAATTATGTAGATTACAAAAAACACACAATAAAAAAAGTAAGACTAAACAATCTACTTAATATTGTCATTTGTATCAAATATGGTTAGGGTTAGGGTTAGATTGCACAAAGGATTGTGAATTTAATTAATGTTTTCATGAGTGACATTTGGGGGTGAGGTTGTATTTCAATATCTGCCTGAATCGTTATCAAAACATAACTCTGAAAAGAATGACAAAGAATTTAACAATTTTTAATTTGTAGAATTTGGTATATTCGGACTACTGTTCTCATCTTGGGTGTTTTTATCACAACGTTTCAGCCGATGTAACCTCCGACCTTCTTCAGGTTTACCTTGTCGAATATACCAAATTCTACAAATTATCAACCCTCATCTCAAAAATTCCGAAACATAATAATTTTTAATGCTTCTTTATTTGTCAGTATCATTTGAAAATTATTTAAGACTTTTTTTAAAAAAAATTCTTCTTTTGGTGATATTAATTTTAACTAGTTGGACCCCATGAAAATTTCACGGTTCTTTCTACATCAATCTGTATAATTTACTGGTAATAATAATAATAATAATAATAATAATAATATTCTTTTGAATTAATAAATGTTTCTCAGGGTCAATACTATTAAGGCAACAAAAATTTTCTTCCATAAAAGTAATTAATTATCATAAAGAAATACAACGAAGATGTCTCTTTTCTATTTAAATTTGTGGAAATTTCATTCTTTTTAAAACAATAAATATTCTCTATCTTCTTACCATAAAGATAATTGTCATCTAAATATTCTTCAAATTGATAAAACGAATGTCAATTTTTGTTTTGTCATGTATTTATTTAAAATTGTATCATTTCATTTTCAAACAATTCGTTTTAAAATGCTTAAAGTCGGGATTTTTTTACCGACTAATGTCGTTGGGGACAGATTGTAATAAAAATTGTGTATAGGCGATAAAAATGTTTGTTTTTTAAAGATTATGACATGATAAACCTTTTGGAGATAACATCTATTTAGTATTATGCATGAAATCTGAAGAAAAACACTTTATAAATGAGTAAATATGCTAGTATTATCGACTGATTTCCAAGATGGCGGAATGTGTGATGATCGTTTTATGTTATCGCTAATGAGACAAAGCGTTAAAATGTGTTTTTCTCCCCCTATTACTACGCAATACTAAATTGATTTGAACTTCAAAACGTTCATGTCATAATCTTTAAAAAAAAAAAAAGAGTTATTATAGCCTATACACAATTTTCGAAGAATCTGTCCTCGATGTGGATCTCAGCATTTATTTTTTTTTTACATTAGCAATCACCATATTTGCTGATCAGACGATCTCATTTTTTTTTTATGTGTGTGAAAGGTGATAACATATTTACGAACATGAAATGATTTAGCTCATCTAAATATAGATGATCTGAGTTTCATTTTTTTTTTTTTTTTTTTTTTTTTTTTTTTTTTTCCCAGGTTGATTCAAGTGTTAAGATGTCAAACATGAAATGATTTAGCTCATTATTATATAGATGATCTGAGTTTCATTTTTTTTTTTCAGGTTGATTCTAGTGTCAAGATGTCAAACATGAAATGATTTAGCTCATTATTATATAGATGATCTGAGTTTCATTTTTTTTTTCAGGTTGATTCAAGTGTCAAGATGTCAAACATGAAATGATTTAGCTCATTATTATATAGATGATCTGAGTTTCATTTTTTTTTTTCAGGTTGATTCAAGTGTCAACATGTCAAACATGAAATGATTTAGCTCATTATTATATAGATGATCTGAGTTTCATTTTTTTTTTCAGGTTGATTCAAGTGTCAAGATGTCAAACATGAAATGATTTAGCTCATTATTATATAGATGATCTGAGTTTCATTTTTTTTTTTCAGGTTGATTCAAGTGTCAAGATGTCAAACATGAAATGATTTAGCTCATTATTATATAGATGATCTGAGTTTCATTTTTTTTTTCAGGTTGATTCAAGTGTCAAGATGTCAAACATGAAATGATTTAGCTCATTATTATATAGATGATCTGAGTTTCATTTTTTTTTTTCAGGTTGATTCAAGTGTCAACATGTCAAACATGAAATGATTTAGCTCATTATTATATAGATGATCTGAGTTTCATTTTTTTTTTCAGGTTGATTCAAGTGTCAAGATGTCAAACATGAAATGATTTAGCTCATTATTATATAGATGATCTGAGTTTCATTTTTTTTTTTTTCAGGTTGATTCAAGTGTCAAGATGTCAAACATGAAATGATTTAGCTCATAATATAGATCTGAGTTTCATTTTTTTTTCTTTTCCAGGTTGATTCAAGTGTCAAGATGTCAAACATGATAGACCAATGGCGCGATGAGTTGATGTCAAGGTTACAGAAGAATGATGAATGGGATTTGTGGCTGGAACATTTTCTTGAATCCATCACGGATGCTGATCGTATCAAGTCTGTCTATGAGCTACCATTTATAGATGATGTCATTACGATTGCGATGCCGGAATCATCTAAATGTCCTGATGATTCCACAGAAATGCGAGAGATGGGAAACGATGAATTCAAGCAAAAGAATTACGGCGAGGCGTTTGAGTACTACACTCAGAGTGTACTGAAGGCGCCGGCTGGGAGCGAAGAATTGGCGCTTGGTTATGCCAATCGGTCAGCGGTGACGAAAGAAGAAAAGAAATATGAAATCTGTCTCAAAGATATCGAGCTCGCCCTCTCGCATGGATATCCCGTAAAGCTGAAACACAAACTCCTCGAAAGACAGGGCCGATGTTATTACGAACTCGGCTTATATAGCGAGGCGGCTAAGAGCTTCGAAAAGGCAATCTTCAAACTCGGAAAGGCGAAATTAAAAAAAGAAGAAATGGAAACCCGCGAAAAGAAACTGAACGCCTTGCTTGAACATTGCAAGGATAAGCCTGATGATGAAAAATTATCAAAGAGTTTGAAATATACGGATCCACTTCCGGAAATTACTGACATAAAAAGTGAGAAATTTCCATGTGCTTCGGATTCATTTTCCCTGGGGTATACTAAAGAGAAAGGAAGATACCCTGTTGCAACTGCTAACGTCAAAGTAGGAGATATTTTGGTTGTCGAGGAGCCGTATTGTTCAGTCGTAAATCATAAATACCTTGCGACTCACTGTCACTTTTGTTGTGAAAGAGCCGAGGTTCCGGTTCCTTGTAGTGAATGTTCAAACGTTATTTACTGCAGCCTTAAGTGCCAAGAAGCATCATGGGAAGCGAGTCACTCTTTCGAATGTTCCATTCTTCCTTTGGTCATTGAATTGGAGTCTGATATCGTACAATTGTCTTTGAGAATGGTCGTAAAGGCAACTTTCAAATACCTAAAGGAATTTAAAGAGAAGCACGGTGACTGTAACGCTCAAGAGACGGATGTAGAGGATGCCTGTTCGCTTGGGTTTAACGAAAATGGTATTTATGACTCTCACGATTACTGGGCTGCGTATAACTTGGTCAACCATACCTTTGACAGGAAGTTTCCCGATCTGTTCCGCCGTACAGTGATGGCAGTTTATCTGCTCAAGTGTTTAGAGAAAACTGAATATTTTCCGTCGGACGATGAAGAATGCAGCCAAACCGATCGCATCGAAGTAGGCAGCCATATCTTGCGTCATCTTCAGATGCTGCCATGCAACGCCCACGAAGTCACAGAGTTTCTTATCGAGCCAGGAGAGATGCTCACTTCCAATTCCATTGGGATCGGATCGGCCATCTATGCCACACTCAGCCTTTTCAACCACTCCTGTGACCCAAATGTGGTCAGGCACAGCTACGGAGACAAGTGCGTCGTCAGGGCGATCCACAACATTAAGAAGGGAGAAGAGATTGTCGACAGTTACAGCATAATCTATCCGACAATGGAAAAGGAGAAACGACTGAGCGATTTGCGTCGGCAGTACTATTTTGAGTGTGCGTGCCTCGCCTGTAAGAAGGATTGGCCTATGTATGAGGAACTGATGAATGTTCTGCCGTCTTTTAAGTGTGATAAATGCGATACTCCGATTGGAAGTCTCGAAGGAGAAGGAGGAGAAGAGCAGACTAACGACTGCGAGAATTGTGGTCACAGTAACTACGTGGCAAAGAAGGTACAGAATATCGTGAGCTACGAGTCCGATTTTAATACGGTCTTCAGCCAGGTCCTCTCTGGTGATATCACAAAACAAAGTTTGAGCTTTTTGATTGAACACCAAATTAGATTGGAGAACTGGATGAGTCGCCCGTGGCAAGATATCAACAAATGTCAAGAAGCCATTAAACAATGTTATAGCATTCAGTCCAATCATTACACTTTAAGCAAGAAAAAGAAGTAACTCTGAACCAGAAAAAAAAAGAAAAGTAACTCTGAACCAGAAAAAAAAAGAAAAGTAACTCTGAACCAGAAAAAAAAAGAAAAGTAACTCTGAACCAGAAAAAAAAGAAAAGTAACTCTGAACCAGAAAAAAAAAAGTAACTCTGAACCAGAAAAAAAATAAAAGTAACTCTCAACAAGAAAAACATTTGTAAATTTAAATGCAGATTAAAGTGTATTTTTACCAATGTCGCATCTCGCCTGTTTTTAACTCATTAGTTAAGCAGTTAATAAAATATTTGAAGTGAAATATTTTGTTCATTTTTTTTTTTTTTTTTTTTTTAAGTATCAGAATTTTTTAGATGAGGATTGATGATTTGTATTATTTGGATATTCAGACTACGATTCTCATCTTGGTTGCTATTTTTACAACATTTCGGCCGATGTAACCTCCAACTTTCTTTAGGTGCATCTTTTCACACTTGGGAATCTTTATTTCGAACTGGGTACCCTTCATTTAATCCATATGTACGCGTGGCGCAACAGATAAAGTGCTGAGTAACAATCAGTTCTAAGTGACAGCCTTCTAGAGATTGAAGGTTCAATCCTTACTACAGGTGATAATAATTAATTATTATGTAATTTTTAGTTAACACTTCTATCTGGTCAGGGCTTATGGGACAAGAACAATCTACCCCCGTGGATTAAATTTATGGAGAGTAGAAAGTGAAGCTTAGGTTTACTTTCGGCAGCCTCGTAACTTTCACTTCCTAACATTTTTTGCTTTAGTTCTCTCGTTCCATGAGCGATGTTTCTGACAAAGGGGAAAGAATTGCTGTTTTCTGTGTCGGCTGTTATTTTAAGTGGGTGGTACATGGAGAGTTTCAATCTCCTCATAGTATTCATCATCATTCCACTTATCAAGGCTAAAAAACACTCAAGGATAAGTGGTGATTCATTAATTAAAAAATAAATAAAGTATTCAGTTCAAAATTACGTAAAGGTTTCTGAGTTTGACATAATGATTCCCGAGTTCGAAAAGATACACCTTAAGATGCTTGGAGGTTACATCGAGTGAAAGGTGACGCTGAAGTAGGATCAACGGACATAGCCAGTTCTAGAGCTGTGTGTTAGGGTTACGGTTACGGTTAGGGTTAAGTAGGATCAATGGACATAGCTGTGTGCTCGCATCTAAAAATCAGAAATCCTTTCAATTAACCCGCTTACAATATTTATATTATAAAATAAAATATTACTAGTGTATAGGTAAAGGAGTTATCTGCCCATGGTACAAGAAGTGCCATGAGTTACCTGCCCCTTATTACTATATAAGAAACTGTGGGGGCAGCCATTTGCAATTCAGTAGTGAACAGTGAGACGTTGGAAGAGACATTTTCCATACTTTACAACTAGGTATCCCAAACCAAAATTTTATTTTCATTATACCTATTAATGTGTCCGTACAGACCTTTGCAAAACAATTATAATAAATTTATTTTGATAGCCAACCTATTATGATTGTTCAAATTTTGTTGGAAATTGGAATATTTGTATTATTCGTCCAGAG
>OY744517.1:35554842-35557342 GCA_963556195.1 Sepiola atlantica
GTGACGGGGGTGAAATGTCGACACCACCGTTCCTGGAACACATCGGGTCACCAATCTAGGTCCATCATTTTCTTCCCTAAACCAACATTAATTTGACTGAGGCACCCTCTCTTAAATATAAAGCTTAAATCTATTCCACTTCCATACACGGTCTACCGACGTGATTGGGGAGCGGCCCTGGGTCACGAAAATTAATCACAACTTCAATATCGACCACCGTTATCGTGGCGCACCAATACGACTGTCCTGTCGTCTAACCACCGGTTCGCAGTTTTAACGCGTGTAGAGTTCGAGCACCTTTGCCCATTCTTCTCCGAGCCAAAACCCATGGCCGCCTCGTTTGCGAAAACCACGCGAGCGAACTTTATTCATCCCGCAGACCCAACTGGGCTGCACATACTCTGTGCACAGGGATATTCTTCGAAATAACCTAATTGACCCCCGTCCGGGGTCTCCATAAACCGACCCAAACCTGCTATCAGTGCCCCCCAAACAACTCAAATACAAGATCACTTTAACCCTAACACTTTGCTGACCCACGTCACATTCAATTTAAGAACTGTTTTTTCTTTTTTTAATTACATTTTTAAATTTCTCCATCCCCTAAATAGTAAAATATCATTCACTCAAGCATTAGGAACCCGGAATCCTCCATGTAACAAATACATCAATACAAGAATACAAAAAAAAAATTCATTCCACCCAACAACAACAAAAAAATCAAACCGAAACCGACAGAACCAATGGAGAACATATCTCCACAATACAATACAACATAATTCAAAAGATAAAGGGAAAAGAGAACAGCGCCCGACACCATAACGTATTGACATGTCGTCAAACTCCAACCCGGACACCATCAGATCACCCGCCGCTGTCGTCGTTATTTTCCTGCAACACTTTTTAGCAGTTTTCAAAACCCACGGGCGCTTTCTTTCTCTCTCTCTCCCTCTCTCTTCTCTGTCTATGCGCTCTCGCTTCTCCCTTCCTTTCTAACAAGCATATTCTGACCACGCGCGCACATTTTTTTTTTTAAACAATCTCTTTTAACATTTCAATTCTTCTCTCTCTCTCTCTCTCTCTTTTTAAGACGCATATACATTCTAAAAACAAAAGATTTCGGCCACAGAGTGGCATATCAATCCCTTTCTTTTTATGCTCTTTCTGTCTCTGTCTCTCTCTTTCTAATACATTCTTTCTTTCTTTTTCCTAAATCCGCATATTCTGCCCTCGCGTGCACATGTCATTTCAGCACATCCACCCTTTTTAACATTTCCATTCTTCCTCTCTCATACTTCCCTCGTTTTTTTTTTTTTCGTTTTTTTTCGCCCGTTATTGCTTTCATCTTTGTCCCCCACCAACACAAACCAGAAAAAAATTACAGCAACAAATTCCTAAAACACAACACAAAAAAAAAACATAATTACGGCAAATCGTCCTTTTTTTTCTAACTAGAATGTTCTTTTCCTACAAAGTGTCAACAATTGTTTTTTGCGTGTGTGTGTGCGTGCGTTCTTTTTTCTTTTTTTTTTAACAAAATGTGTCTTTCTTTCTTTTTTTTTTTTGTGAATCTTATCAACTAACAAAATGTGTCTTTTTCTCTTTCTGCGTAATTTAATGATTGTGTGTGCGTTCCTCTTTCTTTTCTTTTTTTAACAAAATGTGTCTTTTTTCTTTTCTTTCTTTTCTTTTTTTCTGTGTCTTTTAATAATTAACTAAATGTGTCTCTCTTTTAAGTATCTCAACAATTTTCCCCTCCGTGTTCGCTCCTTTTTCCTCTTCCTTTTTCTATTACTTTGGACCACACGATGTGTTCGTACTTCATGACAGCACCAGATCGATATCGAACCGTTTCATGTTGGAAACGGCAGGTCACGGCTACCAAAACAACCCATATGTAACGATACACGCTTCAGATCTTCTCTTTCAATTAATTCTATACGTTTCAATTTACGGCCCTTCAGGCCTTTTTAAAACCACGAATCTGTTCACGGCATCTCAGGCCTTTTTCAATTACGGCCTCTGTTCATTTATACGTATCTTAAAGTCTCTAAAAAGTTCTCAAATAAATCTCAAGGTTTACCTTATCTTCTGTTCTCCTCCTCGGCCTGTGATTCGTCTGGTCTTCGCTGGCCGTGTCGTCTTGATCGAAGGAAGAGGTCTGTCTCAGACAGAATGAATACACGAGACACGAATTTTTTTGAAGGGAAATTTCACACAAGTTTCTTTATTCTCACACAATCTTCTTACTTCTTGGTTCGGTTGCTGTCAGGGGGATTCCGGTTTCGACTCTCTCATACTTCGGCTATCTTCTTTCCTTTTGGGATATCTTCTGCCCTCCCAGAATGGGGCCTTACCAGTTTACCGGCTACATGCTCGCACCCGGTCTGAACGGTATCGCCTCTAAGCTCAGACTGATTCTAAAAAGCTAAGTTTTTGTTTTCCGTGGTGACGTAATCATCATTCCCACGCACGATATGGGGACAAAAACGACTCACTC
>OY744517.1:35562342-35566949 GCA_963556195.1 Sepiola atlantica
ATAAAAAAATTTAAGTATGTGTTGCACACTATTTTAGATGCTTAGCGTGAAATTTTTAGTTCAATTTTCACTTGAAATAGTCATTAATTAAGTTTTTGTTTGTTGTCTTCTGTAAATTTGAAAATTTGTACAGATTTTTGATAAAAAAATTAGCAAATTCCCAGCATAATTTTTTAAGTGTAGCAAATATGCCAAGAACTTCTTTACATGTTTTGAATAATTTTATTATATGTTGTTCTTTGAATAAAAAATATTACTCTTTCACGCTATCACAGTTATGTAATTTTTCAATTTTTCAAACTCTTTTGTGCAGCATTTTTCAAAAAGTCTGCACAAAATCAACATGGAGTCTAAAAATGATTTTCCCTTCTTTTTTAACCTTTCTAAGTATCACTTTTTGGAATCATGATCCTAAAAAAACTTACATAGTTAAGTTTTCAAATGAATTCATTAAGTTTTTGTAAACTACTATCGTCAGATTTTGGTTTCATTTTCACTGGCCTAGAAAATAGGGTTCTACTAGTCCAATGGTTCTGATATTGAACATTTCTCTTAATTGTTAGGTAAAGATGAAATAGTGTTAAAAAAAGAAATATGAAGGGGGGGGGGTGTCAGGCCTGGATGATTTGACAAGGAATTTGCTTCAACAATCTCTCTTGATCTTCCAACTGCACAGTCTGACAAATTTACTTTCGTAGACATTTCATTAACTGACGCCAACCCAATTTGATCAGATTAACAACAGCAGTAGTGGATGTTACGATTTTTAGATCACATTTGCTTTGGTGACCGCCATCAAAATATTCCTTATTTCTGTGATTCCTAACTGCTTAAAAGGGGAATTAGGTACACTGAGATCTGTTCTCTAGTCGCCATGGTCGCACCAGAGTTGAAAAAAAATGGATGAGAGTTCTTGGGTCAGTAGACGTAAAAGAGTTAAGGTAGTAGGTCTAATTCACAGAGGAAGACCAAGGAAAACATGAGAGAGAGTAATAAAAATGAACTTGAAAGAAAGAGGGATAAATAAACACCTGGCCAGAGATAGGCGAGTTTGGAAATCTTTCTTAAAAGCTGTCCAACATATACCAGCATGTAAAACAGACGTTAAAACGAATATGATGATGAAGACAAAGAATATTTATTGTTTTTTTTATATCATAGTTCACCTCAAACAAGGTAGGCCGCCACTGTAGACGTAAGGGGCTACTGAGAAAAAAGGGTGATGGTTTGGGGGGGGGGGTCAATGTAAATTAGGAGCCGCGCAGCGAGATGTCTGTTTACATTAGTTATAAATTTCTGCATGTCAGTAACGTCAGGAAAGCAGGGAGGGAGTTCCAGAGTCCAGCAGCACGAGGAAAGAAACTTTTGGAGTAGAAAGCTCTTCGGCATCTGGGGACCTCCACAGTTTATGGATGGGATTTGGCAGATTGTCGGGTTGGTCTAGTGAATTTATGTCGTGGGGGTACCAGAGCACAATCCGTTGAAGTACTTGTAAAACAGGCACAAGGATGCAACATTGCGGCGATGGGACAGGGACTGGAGCTTAGTGGATAGTGAAGGACCTATCAAGTTGGCAACTCTTTTTTGGACCTTGTCTAAGAGGGAGAGACTATCGGATGATGCCCCAGCCCAGATGTGGCAACAATACTCCATGCATGAGCGGATGGTGACTTTGTAGAGATATAGGATAATGTCAGGTGTGAGAAGTTTACTGGCACGGTAGAGAGAGCCCACCTTCTTTGCAGCAGCAAAAAAAACTGCTAAAATTTTTAAATAAATAAAAAAGACATATTCGTTTTATTTAAAGAATATTTAATGTCTGATGACAATTATTTTCTTGGAAGAAAATCATTTTTCGTAATAGTGTTGACCCTGACAGACAAAATAAATAAAAAATATTATTATTAACAGTAACTTATAGAGATTGATGTAGAAAGCACCATGGAATTTCCACCGTTAGTAATATTAATTATTATAATATGCGATAACTAGTAATGGCTATGATGATGATAGTTGTTTTTCCTCAGAAAGTGGATTATAAAAATATAGTTTAGCGAACATGGTAGAAGCGAACAGGAAGTCGCTTTACAGAAGTGACGGATGATAGTGATGGTGGCGGGAGGAAAAACTAGTATGGTTTTGTCTGACAGGAAGCGAGCAGGTTTTGAAAGACTTCTGCCCTTTCTACTTATGGGGGAAGACTAATGTGTAATGTAAGGGGAAAAAATATTATGACCCAAAAATGATGATGTGTTGGTGTTATTACACGTAACTGCTATTACAGACATGGCAAGAAAGAGAGACACAGACAATCTATATTCGCTGCTACTGCTACATGACATGCACCGGCCAGTTGCTTATGATTTAAAGATTTTTGCCTTTTAAACAATTTTGTAAATAAGTTAAAGGGTATTTTTGGGAACTATTAGATGAAATATTCATACAGGTTTAATAGTGTAAACGTCTGTGCAAACATTTCTTTAAGAAAAAAAAAGTAAAAGAAAAATAATGAAAAGAAAAAAAGACGTTGCAAAAAATAATAAAAAAGACGTTGAAAAAAATAAAAAAAGACGTTGAAAAAAATAAAAAAAGACGTTGAAAAAAATAAAAATAAAAAAAGACGGTGAAAAAATAAAAAAAGACGGTGAAAAAAATAAAAATAAAAAAAGACGGTGAAAAAAAAAAAAAAAAAGACGGTGAAAAAAATAAAAAAAGACGGTGAAAAAAATAAAAAAAGACGGTGAAAAAAATAATAAAAAAAGACGGTGAAAAAAATAATAAAAAAAGACGGTGAAAAAATTTTTTTTTTAAAGATGGTGAAAAAGAAAAAAGGATGGTTAAAAAAACAAAAAAGATGGTTTAAAAAAACAGAAAAAAGATGGTTAAAAAAACCAGAAAAAAGATGTTAAAAAAAACTAGAAAAAGATGTTAAAAAAAAAACAGAAAAAAGATGGTTAAAAAAAAACCAGAAAAAAGATGGTTAAAAAAAAACCAGAAAAAAGATGGTTAAAAAAAAAACCAGAAAAAAGATGGTTTAAAAAACCCCAGAAAAAAGATGGTTTAAAAAAAACAGAAAAAAGATGGTTTAAAAAACAGAAAAGGTGGTGACCAAAGAGGGATAACAAACAAATCTCCAGTTTTTTTGTTCTTTATTATTAATTTATTGAATATTCTTCAGATTTTCCTCATTGAAAGATCCGAGACTTTTTGTTCCTGAAAATTAGAATATCACATTGAATCAAAGACAAAACGATTTTAGGCTTTGATAAAAATTTATGATATGCTTATTATTTACAGCATAAATAATCACAGAGTTAGCTCCCTTCCTTTGGTTACTTTCATTTTTGTTGGTAGCAATTGTTTATCCAAACTCGTTGTTAATCCCAGTCGATTTGAGGGTTGAGCTGAATACACGGCAGACATTAGGGCTGCGATATTATGGCTTTTAAATGCTGCAACATTATATTTCAATGATTTGTAGTGTTTGGGTCTAGCACAGACCAAGAGACAAGGAGGAGTGGATTAGATTGATATTTGGGAGGGGGAGAGAGAGGGGAGGGGTAGAGAAAGAGGAGGGGGAGAGAGAGAGGGGGAGAGAGGGGGAGGGGGGAGAGAGAGAGGAGAGAGGGAGGAGAGAGAGGGGGGGATAGAGAGAGAGGGGGGGGATAGAGAGAGAGGGGGGATAGAGAGAGGGGGGATAGAGAGAGGGGGGATAGAGAGAGGGGGGAATAGAAGGAGGGGGAGTGAGAGAGGGGGGAATAGAAGGAGGGGGAGTGAGAGAGAGGGGGAGTGAGAGAGAGGGGGAGAGAGAGAGGGGGAGAGAGAGGGGGAGAGAGAGGGGGAGAGAGAGGGGGTAGAGAGAGAGAGAGGGGGGATAGAGAGGGATGGGGGAGGGGGGAGAGAGAGAGAGAACGGGTAGGAGAATGTTTAAAATTAGAAGAGAAAGGAAAGTGAGGTGAAAAAAAGGGAGTTAATAAAAATAAAAAGGAAATTTAAAAGTTTTAATTATGTAGGAGAGAAAGGTAGAGGGAGCAAATGAGTAGTAGTAGTAGTAGTAGTAAGAGGAGAAACTCAGTAGAGAGTGAAAGATTGAAAGATTGTTAAATTGTTAAAAGTAATACAAAACATGGAGAAATGGCTGGGGAATAGAAATTGGCGGGTGGGCATAATACAAATAAAGAGTGTAAATAAAAGAGGAAATTTAAAAGTTTAAATTATCTAGGAGAGTGAGGTAGAGGGAGCAAATGAGAAGGAGGAGAAAGATAAAGAGAGAGTAAAAAAAACAAAAAGTTAAAGACAACTGAATGACAGATTTAATTGAAAAAGAGATAATTGAGAGGGTTAAAGGGAAAAACTATGGAGAAGGAAGAGAAAAAGCGAGAGAGATAAAAAGGGAGAAAGGAGAAGAGAGAGGGGAGAGTAAAGTGGATGAGAGAGAGAGAGAGAGTAAGGTGGATGAGAGTGAGAGAGAGTAAGGTGGATGAGAGTGAGAGAGAGTAAGGTGGATGAGAGAGAGAGAGTAAGGTGGATGAGAGAGAGAGAGAGTAAGGTGGATGAGAGAGAGAGAGAGAGTAAGGTGGATGAGAGAGAGAGAGAGAGTAAGGTGG
>OY744517.1:35567149-35749649 GCA_963556195.1 Sepiola atlantica
TGAGAGAGAGAGAGAGTAAGGTGGATGAGAGAGAGAGAGAGTAAGGTGGATGAGAGAGAGAGAGAGTAAGGTGGATGAGAGAGAGAGAGAGTAAGATGGATGAGATAGAGAGAGAGTAAGGTGGATGAGAGAGAGAGAGTAAGGTGGATGAGAGAGAGAGAGAGTAAGGTGGATGAGAGAGAGAGAGAGTAAGGTGGATGAGAGAGAGAGAGAAGTAAGGTGGATGAGAGAGAGAGAGAGAGAGTAAGGTGGAGGAGAGAGAGAGAGAGTAAGGTGGAGGAGAGAGTGAGAGAGAATAAGGTGGATGAGAGAGAGAGAGTAAGGTGGATGAGAGAGAGAGAGTAAGGTGGAGGAGAGAGAGAGAGTAAGGTGGAGAGAAGAGAGAGAGAGTAAGGTGGAGGAGAGAGAGAGAGTAAGGTGGAGGAGAGAGAGAGAGAGTAAGGTGGAGGAGAGAGAGAGAGAGTAAGGTGGAGGAGAGAGGAGAGAGAGTAAGGTGGAGGAGAGAGAGAGAGTAAGGTGGAGGAGAGAGAGAGAGAGTAAGGTGGAGGAGAGAGAGAGAGTAAGGTGGAGGAGAGAGAGAGAGAGTAAGGTGGAGGAGAGAGAGAGAGTAAGGTGGAGGAGAGAGAGAGAGAGAATAAGGTGGAGGAGAGAGAGAGAGTAAGGTGGAGAGAGAGAGAGAGTAAGGTGGAGGAGAGAGAGAGAGTAAGGTGGAGGAGAGAGAGAGAGTAAGGTGGAGGAGAGAGAGAGAGTAAGGTGGAGGAGAGAGAGAGAGTAAGGTGGATGAGAGAGAGAGAGTAAGGTGGATGAGAGAGAGAGAGTAAGGTGGAGGAGAGAGAGAGAGTAAGGTGGAGGAGAGAGAGAGAGTAAGGTGGAGGAGAGAGAGAGAGTAAGGTGGAGGAGAGAGAGAGATAAGGTGGATGAGAGAGAGAGAGTAAGGTGGATGAGAGAGAGAGAGTAAGGTGGAGGAGAGAGAGAGAGTAAGGTGGAGGAGAGAGAGAGAGTAAGGTGGAGGAGAGAGAGAGAGAATAAGGTGGAGGAGAGAGAGAGAGTAAGGTGGAGGAGAGAGAGTAGGGAGGAGAGAGAGAGAGGGTAAGGTGGAGGAGAGAGAGAGAGTAAGGTGGAGGAGAGAGAGAGAGTAAGGTGGAGGAGAGAGAGAGAGTAAGGTGGAGGAGAGAGAGAGAGAGTAAGGTGGAGGAGAGAGAGAGAGTAAGGTGGAGGAGAGAGAGAGAGAGTAAGGTGGAGGAGAGAGAGAGAGTAAGGTGGAGGAGAGAGAGAGAGAGTAAGGTGGAGGAGAGAGAGAGAGAGTAAGGTGGAGGAGAGAGAGAGAGTAAGGTGGAGGAGAGAGAGAGAGAGATAAGGGGAGAGAGAGAGAGAGAGTAAGAGAGTAAGGGGGGAAAGAGAGAGAGTAAGGTGGAGGAGAGAGAGAGAAGGTGAGAGAGAGAGAGAGAGGAAGGTGGAGGAGAGAGAGAGCAAGTATGAATTCTGTTCTTCTTCTCTCTCTCTCTCTCCTGGAGAGAGAGAGTAAGTAGGATGAGAGAGAGAGAGTAAGGGATGAGAGAGAGAGAGTAAGGTGGATGAGAGAGAGAGAGTAAGAGAGAAGAAGGAGGAAAAGCGAAAGGGAGGCAGCAAGAGGGAGAGAGAGAGAGAGAGAGGAGGAGGGAGAAGAAAGAAAGGAAGTAGAATTTTCTGCCCACTTTTCTTGTAGCTCAGTTAAAACATATTTATACCAAATAATGGTACATTTTTTTCTCCATATTTTTCCTTCAGTCAAATTTTTCTCTGGGAGAATATTTTTATTTTTATTAAAAAAAAAAAAAAAAATTGTTTTTAATTGTCTAATTTTCCAAAAAGAGAAAATACTTTTTGAAATAACCTTGGTGTCTGGTTTTCTTTTACTGTTTTCATTTTTTTCAAATTAAATTTTCAAATTTATTTATTTTTAATTTATTTTTTTTTTTTTTAAATTTATATACTAAAAGACATTTTTATTGATGGTCATTATTTTTAACAAGACAAAGGATCAGGGTGGGGTGGGGTGTGGGGAGAGATAAAGAGCAAAGAGTCTGAGTTTTTCTAGTGGACTTCCGAGTTGACTAATACAACTGACCAAGAAGCCTTTGTCATAGCATCATCTTTGTCTGCTTCATCTTTCGGAGTTTTCAACAAGTCAGCATCGGCAAGCAGATTCTGGATTGGGACGAAGAAGGGAGCGGGGGCCATTTTAGATTCCAATCTGCAGCCGAGCACCATTTTTTTCTTCTCTTTTTCATACAAATGAATAAAACCGGATTTTGCGCCTCTGCCTTCCGCGGAAGAGTAAAAAAAAAAAAAATAGATTCCAACTTTAATTTTCACAGCTTATCACGAGACCAAATCCTTTAAGCTCTTTTCATTTTTATGAATTTTTTCATTTTTATTGTTTCGACTGATTTTGGGAGATTTCTTCATTCTCAAGGAGGATGAGGAATCTTCCTTTTGAAGACTTTTTTCTTTCTCGTTCTTATTTTCCTCCGTACAGACACCGTCAACGTCACATCGGTTGGTCGAGATCTGCCCAGTCCTACAGTTCTCTTTCTGAGAGTCTCGTTTACTTCTCGACGGACTCTCCTCCAATTCTTTGTTCTCAACGTGGTTCTTTTCACTGTGCGAGACGTCGTCTTTTGTTGCCTTTTCGTCATCTTTTTTATGCCTGCCTTTTAAGATCTTCTTGTACACCCAATCCTCACCATCCTGGTAGAAAAACTGCAAAAAAGGAGAGAGAGAAAATTAAAAGATAAGAAACAAAAATTGTCATCACCCAACAAGTTTTTCCACATCAAGATGAACGGACATTAAGCAAGAAACTAGCTTAAAAGCCACATTCTTCATGGTCTTTAAAGTTGGCTCTTACAGCTCGTGTAAAAGAACAGAGTAAGAAGAAACGGTAAAATTTTAATATTTCCCCCTATTTTAGAATTTAGAGCGGAGAATCAGTTTCGCATATAAATTTAACGTAAAAATCATCACCCATTTTTGGGCCAACAGGCAGTAATAATCACCCACTTTCAGACCAAATAGTGTTTTTAACATATAACCAATTCTTTTTTAAAAGGGAGAAAATTTTTGTGTGTATGTTTGGGAGGGGGGGTGGGGAGATGGTAACAAATCTTGGGCATTTTTTTTTTTTTAATGTTGAAAAATTATCTTTCATCAATTAAAAAAAGTAGATATTGGCAAAAGATTATTTTAGGAAAAATGCAGACTCCACATATTACTGTACAAAGGCCTGTCACTATCTGGTAATGTAAACAAATGTAAAAACATTATGATTTTTATTACTTTTGTAATGAGCGTGGTGGCATGTAGGTAGGATTGCTGACTTTGCACAAGCAATTGAATTTTGAATCTTAGCTTGAAACACTCATGTGTAGCCACACATATTGCGAAACAGCTGTCTATAGATATATATATATATTTATATATGTTATCTCTTTGTAAAAAGGAGCTGGGATACAGCAAAGCAGTCTGCGATAACTATAACTATATATATATATATATATATATATATACTAGCAGGGCTACCCGGCGTTGCCCAGGGCGATAAAAAACAAAGTAGTAGAAATTAAAGAGTGTGTGTAACATCTTTATATAAAAACTTCAATCTCTCTTCTTTCTTTAGCCGTCTTTCTTTCCCTGGTCCTCATTAGTTTCCCTCCCTCCTTCAAACCTCTATTTCCCCTTTTCCCATATGATTCTTATCTTGTTTAAATGTGTTAAAAACTTATAAATAATGTAATTCACGTAAATTCTTTTACTAAATATGTATTTTATGTAACTGTGGATTTTCTTAAAGAAATATGCTCTGTAAACAAACAAACATTTTGGATGAAAGTTATTAATTATTCTTACATTGTATTTTTGATACCGAAATAAAATTATATTTTATTTTTTCAAGACTTTAAACTTGAATTTGAATGCAATTACTTAATCGCTGGCGGCCATGTTGTAATTTCTATAATTTTCTTTCGTAAAATACTAGCAATAGTTTGATTAGCGTTTGTCGCTTATTTAAAAAACAATACCAAAGAACTAAAAATTTAAAGGCGCGTCCCTGACGCTAAGAAACGTTAAATAAAATTAAAAGTTATTTCAAATTATTAGGTAATTAAATTAAAATATGACTCAGGATTTTCAAATTACTATAAAATATAATAAAAAATAACTGAAAAAGTCCCCCCTAATATGCCCCAATGGACCCCTCAGGGATGGGTTTATAGATTCGGGAATACTCTCATCATCTTACTCTGTGAATTTTACATAAGAATACACTTTTATATGTTATGTATATTCTCTAACCTTGTTTTAAAAAACTAAATTGTGTTTTTAAACATGAGTTATCGTTCTTCCGTAGCTATCTTCTAACAAATAAATTTCATTATCAACCATGAATTGTTTTATGAACTTGAGGTATTACGTAATTAAATTACAATATGACCCAGCAATTTCACATTACTATAAAATATAATGAACAATAACTGAAAAGCCCCCCCCCCCATGAAATATACCCCAATGGACCCCTAAGGGGTGGGTTTATAGATTCAGGAATACTCTCATCTTACTCTGTGAATTTTACATGAGAATACACTTTTATATGTTATGTAAAATTCATTGGCCCGACCCCTAACATTTTCCCCTGACGCCCTACCCGCATCTCTCTAACCCCACCCTCAGAATTTGCTTTTTTACTCTCCTCCAACCCTGAGAAATATTTTAAGTAAACAAAAACAAAAAAAATTTGGCCCGACCCTCTAAAAAGGTTGACCTGAGCCCTAACAACTTCCGTGCCCTCCAATCTCTCCAGTCCCCCCCCAACTTTATTTTACTCTCCTCCAACCCTGAGAAATATTTTAAGTTCAAAAAAAAAAGAAAAAAATTGGCCCGACCCCATAAATTTCCCCTCCCCCCATCTTTCTAACCCCACCCTCCGAATTTTTTTTACTCTCCTCCAACCCTGAGAAATATTTTAAGTTAACAAAAGAAAAAGAAAAAATTTGGCCCGACCCCATAATCTCTCCAGTCCCCCCCCCCCCCAACTCGTTCTTCACTCTCCTCCAACCCTGAGAAATATTTTAAGTTCAAAAAAAAAAAGAAAAAAATTTTGCCCGACCCCTAAAAAGTTCTGCCCGATCCCTAAAATTTTCCCCGACCACCTAATCTCTCCAGCCCCCCCCCCCCCAACTTTTTTTCACTCTCACACAACCCTGAGAAATATTTTAAGTTAAAAAAAAAAAGAAAAAATTTGGCCCGACCCCTAAAAAGTTAGGAACAACTCCTAAAATATTCCCCGACCCCTCAATCTCTCCAGCCCAACCCAACTCGTTCTTCACTCTCCCACAACGCTGAGAAATATTTTAAGTTCAAAAAAAAAAAAGAAAAAGATTTGGCCCGACCCCTAAAATTTTCCCCGACCCCTTAATCTACCCAGGCACCCTGCAACTTTTTTTTTCAATCTCCCACAACCCTGAGTAATATTTTAAGTTAAAAAGAAAAAAAAAAATTGGCCCGACCCCCTAATCTCTCCAGCCCCCCAACTTTTTTTCAATCTCCCACAACCCTGAGAAATATTTTAAGTTCAAAAAAAAAAAAAAAATTTGGCCCGACCCCTTAAATTTTCCCCGACCACCTAATCTCTCCAGCCCCCTCCCTCAACTATTTTTCACTCTCCCACAACCCTGAGAAATATTTTAAGTTAAAAAAAAAAATTTTTTTAAATTTGGCCCGACCCCTAAAATTTTACCCGACCACCTAATCTCTCCGCCCCCCCCCAACTTTTTTTAACTCTCCCACAACCCTGAGAAATATTTTAAGTTCAAAAACAGAAAAAAAGAAAAAATTTGCCCCGATCCCTAACTTCTCCAACCCCCCCAACTTTTTTTTCACTCTCCCACAACCCTGAGAAATATTTTAAGTTAAAAAAAAAAAAAAAAAAAAAAATTAGGCCCAACCTCTAAAAAATTTGACCTGACCCCGAAAAATTTTCCCCGACCCCCTAATCTCTCCAGCCCCACCCCCACCAACTTCTTTTCACTCTCTCACAACCCTGAGAAATATTTTAAGTTCATAAAAAGAAAAAAATTTGGCCCGACCCCTAATGTCTCTAGCCCCCCCCCCATTTTTTTGTTCACTCTCCCACAAGCCTGAGAAATATTTTAAGTTAAAAAAAAAAAAAAGAAAATTTGAACCGACCCCTAAAATTTTCCCCGAACCCCTAATCTCCCCCCCCCCCCCAACTTTTTTTTTCACTCTCCCACAACCCTGAGAAATATTTTAAGTTCAAGGAAAAAAAAAAAAATTTCGGCCCAAAACACCAATATTTTTAGGGACCATTATACTTAAGAAGCACCAACATTCGTTTGAAAATCAAGGAGGCCTCCTGAGCACTACTGAAATCACTCTTACCGGTGGCCAGGTGCGGATGTGATTGAACAACCCTTGTTTCACTACACACTCTTAACATAGCCTTCCTATGATGTTATTGATTTATCCGGACAGAAGTTATGGGATGACCTGATACAACCGGACACAATTTAGGGCAAGACCGGGTACATCCGGCAAGGGATTATGGGATGTTTTCAGTGACTCAGCATTTTTATCGGATTAGTACATAAATACATTAGATTATTTACAAATTATGACTATTTAACATAGAAAAAAGTCTGAAAAATACTAGAAAAATGCTACCCTCTGTCGGAAACTGGTCCGGTTGACCCTCAGCAAGTGAATCGTTTTTTGCGATTTTGAGATATTATGATCCCAAGATATGTACGGTGCTAAAAATATCAACTTTTTGACATGTCGCCGCTTAGTTTTTGAGGAGTAGCTGTACATTACATAAATACATTAGATAATTTCCAAATTATTACTAATTAACATTGAAAAATAACTTAAAAGGACCCCCCCCCTCCTGATGAAATCTGTCTCATGGACCCCTAAGGCGTGGGTTTATAGATTTGGGAATATGCCCATACACTTACTCTGTGAATTTTACATAAGAATACACTTTTATATTGTATCTATATCCTCTAACATTTTTTCTATAGGGCACACACAAACATACAGACATTCAATTTTATATAGAAGATTATATATATATATATATATATATATATATATTAGTTATACATATATATATTTTTTTTGTTACGTGTTGGCTTTCATTAGAACTACAAAAGCTTTTATGCAACACAATAATAAAAAAAAAGATAAAAAGTCAAGGTCCCAGGATTCTGATTTAAATGATAAAAAATAAGATTTAAAAAAAGAACACAGGTTCTTCAATTCAAGACACCGATGAAATTAAAGGAAAAGTAATAAACAAACAAGTGCTAAATAACATAAGACAACCAAGTTAGAGATTAAACTACAAATATTCATTTACATAAATACAGGTAAGAAATATAAAACAAGAGATTCAAATCTAACAAAGAATACATTTATATATATATATAATATCAGTTTATGAGAGAAAGTGGGATATCAACTTACACTATACTGGTGGACAGTTCAGAATGTAATCAACATTAGAATTAAATTCAAAATGCAATAAATATCTCTTTATACAAGAATGATGGTAAGATGAACAAGAATCAATGAGCTAAGTAGATGCGAGTCCGATAAGTATAGGACAAGAATAGGTTAAGTTTTGGATAACAGGGTTGTCGCTACACAATCTTCCTCAGAGATCACAAATCAGGATATCAGGTTGGTAACCACAGGCAGCAGGAAATGAGTTTGAGTATGAAGAGTGATCTGGTCTTGACAGTAATTTTTCTTGTCGAAGAACGACAGCATGTCCGACTCGAGTGGATGTTTCAACGTGTTAATCAGCTTCTTTACACCACCTTTGACAAAAATTCTCCTCTCCTCATCTTGTATGAAACTTAGCAGACGTCCTTGTGCACCACCAGATTAATCAGCTTTTTTTTTTTTTTATCTATTACTGGGTTCAATGTTGATGATTCTGGTATTCTGATGTTGTCAGATCATCGATCATGTGTTTTTCTATTTGATGTCACCTCATAATCGAATCCTTAATTTTTCAATTCTTTGCTGCCCTTTTCTCCTGGTGATGTTGAGGAAGTCGGAAATTTTATTTGTTCATCCAGCGGAGATTCCAAAGAGAACTCAGTGTCTTTTCCACAAATATGGAGGCTCAAAATTTTCCATAGTCAATTATTCAGAAACCAAAAACTATAGTCAGTTTTAATAGAAGACAAAACTCATAACAAAAGTTAAAAAAAAAAAAAATGTATCAAATTAGCAATCGAACAATTATGAACAAATAGCATTCATGCCCTGTAATATATATATATCTCTATTTATATAAATTATATATTTTTGTGTATCGAATTCACTCCTAAACTAATTAACCAATCATTATGCATTTTGGAACACAGCTCCTCGGCGCTAAAGTTGGTAATGTGGGCTATATTTAGTTTAATTTAGTTTTATGCAAATGAAGTAAAGAGGGTTTGGAAACATTTGTGGAAATTCAGATATCTTTGATTTTTGTGAAATTTTAACTAAGTACTAGACATCAATTAATAAATAGTCCCCAGATTTCAGTTTCTTTGAAGTATTTTAAAAGGGTTTATAGAGAGTATAAATTAGGTACCAACTCCTATTTGAAAATTCAAATATTTCAGATTTGCATTAAATTTCATACATAGTCATGAGACATCAATTAGAAAAGATTCCCTGAATTTCAATTTCTTCTAAAGACCTCTTAAGCTTAAGCCTTAAATTTTGAAATATTTTATAGAATCAAAATCATATAATGGATTTTCATGAAAATTGGAATAAGGATTCTAGACATAAGGTTTAGTAGTATTCTATCACACTTTTGAGTGTGAGTAGCCGATGGCAAAAAAGCTGAAATCGAGATAATTTCCCAACCTGTATGTGGCACAAAAACAACTTTTTTCATAAAATCTCCAATAAATTTCAACTTCGAAAGTCAAAATTAAGAGAAATACATGTAGTGTGTATGGAAGGGGATAGGGAGAAACAGGAAGTCATCTAACTCCCCTACCCCCATCATAAATGGCTTGAAGTCTTAGACTTCATAGCAAAATTAATATTTTCAGTTATTAGAGAGAACTGTCACGAGGGGAAAAATCAGCTTCTTATTAAAGAAAACAAAAAAAAACAATACTCTCTATAAACTCTTTAAAATACTCCAAAGAAACTGAAAAAAAAAAAATCAAATTTTGATAAAAAAGCTAAGAAATCACATCTCGTGATTTAAGCCGAAATCCAATTTTTCTGGATTAAAAAAAAAAGCTCAATTTTGCTAAAAAGCAAAGAACTCGCATCCCTGTGCATTATATATTTATTTTAATCTTTGTGAGAGGACATAAAAGTGGTGCAAAACTGTTCTGGCTTAAATCATTTACTTGAAAAATTTCATGGAGGAAGAAAAACTTATTGAGGCCCATCAGCAAACGAAAGTGTTCAATTTTGATTTTCATGTCACACGGATATTGAAAGAAAAATTTAGAAAAAAAAAAAGAAAAAGCCGCGCTTACTTTTGTTGCGAATGCTGTGTTCGTTTCTTTTCGCAATCGTTCACCTTCTCGTTGACGATCTTCCAACTAAAAACAAAATGGAGAGAAACAAAAACTCATCACAGACGAATTTGCACAACGAACATTTTACAAAACTAATAAGACTTTCACGAGTCGTTTAATGTTGAAACAATATATAATTCGTTGGAGACTACATTTTTTACCCATCGCTAGGGTGTGTGGAAGTAATGGTATTGATGAACAAATAAATGTAAATGGATCTGAAAGAATTTCAACTCGGCTTTCCAATTCTATAGTCTCCATCAACCAGTATTCCATCCTAGTAAAATAGGATCTAAAAAGCGTACATAATTAACAACCTATTTTAATCAAATTAAAAACTTTTATGCAAATTTTGCACAAAATTTTTCTATTCCACGGCTCCCAAAATCTCTATTCATTTAATGTAATTTTTCTTGTCCAGACGTTTTTTGATATTTCGCAAGCTCCCTCTCCGGTCCTCACGGTTCAGCGTGTCAACCGTCTCAAAATTCCACTTCGTATGGTCTTGTCTAATCACTTGCTTCAAACTTTTCCTTGGCCAGCCAACCTTCCTGCGATCCAAGACATCCATGCTTCTGCAACAGTTTATCTAAAAGGATGAACGCTCCACATGACAGTATGTACCACTGTAACGGATTCGACCAAATGTAGTGTTTTCAGCAAATCTTCCAACCTAGTATGTTGGCTTTGACCAGATTTTACATTGCAGATCCATCTAATCATGGATTTGTCATTGCAGTGCAGTCGGATGATAGAGGACTGGGTGAGGGCCAACCATATATAACATGCCGTTCCTGACACGCTACTATACAACTTAACCCGGATGTAGAGGAGGAGGAGGAGGAGGACAGCTTGTGATGTTATCAGAGGCAGCAGCTCACGAAATTGCATGACATTGCAATTATTAACGATTATCATTACATTCTCTTTAGAAATTGATGGATTGGACGTTGATGACCTTGACCTCCGCATTCTTCAGAATTAACTCGCTTGGATTCTTTTGCGTGATTTTTTTTTTTTATCGAAGCAAAAGTATCAGCAAAGTATCAGCAAAATATCAGCAAAACATTAACTGAACTTAAAGAACACGTACGTCATTCCGTGCTAGACATAACTTCCAAAATTCTTCATGTTTTCCGCAATGCAAAAGATCAATTTGAAGAGATACTGTTGAGGCTATCTTCCCAGGCATTACCTCCTCCTTTGGGAGGTGGGTTGGTTTATTATCGATTCACTGAGTCACCCTCACAGGGGAAGTGCCAATGTTGGTCGGTCCTGGCAAATTTGACACCCAGTCCAAAGTGCACCCTTTTTGGGGGCGCTAGATTCCCACTACAAATTGACCTTTTGTCTAACTTTGCCATTGTAGGACGATGGGAAATAATTTTTGTTAAATAAAATTTCTTCTTGATAAATACTTGTTTACTCTTTATCATTTATCTGATTATTTTGTTTTAAAACTACCAATAAAGGATTTTGAAATTTATAGGGAGACCCTGTACATAAAACACAAATTTTATGCAAAGCACAATTTGAAAAGGATATCAACAAATCTACACAAAAGTTTTTAATGTCATCAAAATAGGTTGTTAATTTATAGGGACACCCTGGATTATAAACAGCACAACTATATAAATTTATTAAAAAAAAAATGTGACTTGTTGAGTCACCAGTTTAAACTTGGGTTAGATTGTTTGAATCAGGAAAAATGAGTTTGCAAAGCAAGTTAAATATTAAAAAAAAAAAAAAATCCAATATTAGTCACTTTCTGCTTGCTATATCTCCCTTTCTCTCTTTCATTGTACAGCTACAGGTTAAATAATATTACTACCATTTGTGATATTCCCTTTTGTTTATAATGGACTATTCTAATCATTTTATTAATTTCTTTCTTTCTTAACTCGTTTGTTAATGAACACAGAGTGACGGCAGATTTGAGAGTGATAGATATGATAAGAGCGGGGGTAGGAGTTGAAACAACAGAGTGAGAGAGAGGGTGAGAGTGTTAGATAGAAGCTCAATAAGAAATGGGTTACTTGGTGAGTTAATTGCAAATTACGGCTAATTAGAACAATTAAAATGGAATTTTTTTTCCCAAACATAATTCAATCCAAAAACTAAGGAATATTTTAGCACATATTTTGTATGATTAAATTATATAGGAAAGAAATCCTTAGAGAAACAAACGTTTATTAATTCAGCGCGAGTATAATAATAGGAGTCATAATAGATTTGTCTTTCAGTTTTAAATTATAGGTTCTCGAGTTCGACTAGGTTCCCTAATTGGAAAAGATGCACTTGAAGAAAGTCGGAGGTTACATCGGCCGAAACATTAAACCAAGATGAGAATAGTAGTCTGAATAATCCAAATTTTGTAAGTTATTTACAAAAATGGAAATTTTGTACTTGTTCATGGCAAACAATATTAGCTCAATAATTTTTGTCAACAAGTTACGGGAACATTTAAAAAGCAATAATCACAAAACAAATATTAAATGTTCACTCCATTCTATCAGATATTGACATTATACCCTTTCATATGGTTTCCTTCCAGTTACAAATCGAACCTACTTACTCATTATTATCCAGGTTTATCGTCTATGTTCCCTTCAACAAAAGGTTTGATGCTGTTTGATTGTCCTTATGCTAAATCTCCAGTGATCATGATTGTAGGGATTGACTGTTCATTTGTAGAAATGTTTCTTACATCTCTATGCACGAAATTGAATCGAGCAAACAAACACTGTATAAAAACATACGAAATATAATTTATTTAAAAGGGTTACTTTACTATTTGGTATAGTAACAAAATATTGGACAGTGTCCAGAAAGGAAAATCAAAGAAGCGTCAACGTTGTGGCTGCAGGTGCAGGAGAGAGATGATGTTTCCTCGATCGCGTCTTGTTTCTCTCTGGCGATCTCGTCCCTAGACTCAACTGTCAAAGTAGTCCGTTTGGGGACAAGCCGATTGGTCAGTGTATGACCAATTTGCTCACAGGGGACAAGAAGAAATAGGTCCTATGTCCGACCGCTACACATTTGCCACTGTTTACGGTTTTGCCTGATGGTTTCTTTCCATGTCTTCTTAGGGTACCCAACTTTTTTTTCTTTCCAGTTCTCGGTCTTTGCAAGTGCTGATATACCCCTTGCTTCTTTCAACATGTCCGGACCAGAGAAGACGGTTGCCCTTATTAGGACATCAAGTATCGTGATGGCCAATTTCTCAAATAGAGTGACCTAATGTTCTGGATCTGGTTTGACTTTACATTGCATATCCACCTGATCATTGCCCTGTCATTTCTCTGGAGTCGAGCAAGTGAGGCCTGGGTGACAGCACAACACTCACTGCCATACAACATCACGCTTCTTATGCAGCTGTCATAGACCTTACCCCTGGTAACAATTGGGATGGCTCGGAATGTTAAGATTGGGAGAAGTTCTCTGAATTTTCCCCAAGCTGTCTTGACTGATGGTCGAACTTAGTTCGCAGCCATCTCCAGCACTCAGCAGATCTCCTAGGTAGCAAAAGGAGTCTACTACCTCTAGGGTGTCCTCGTCGAATTCAACTTTTGTGTAAAGGCGTCTCTCAATTGGTCGTGCTAGTCCTAGATATCTCTTACATCTGACGTCTAGATCTAATTACAAAATAAAATGCGTCAATTTAAATATCCAGTTCCAAATCTCATATCTACAAAAATTAAAAAAAAAAAAAAAAATAAATAAAAATGGAATACTTCGTAATTAAGTCAGTAAGTTTATATTATTTGGACTACTATTTTCATCCTGGTAGTTATTTTTCATGTTTCGGCTTATATAACCTCTGATCTTCTTCAAGTGCATATTTTGAAACTCCAGGTAAATTCAAATTTAACCCTTTATTTAATCCATGGGGGGGGGGGGGTGTAAGAATGGATAAAAGTTCTTGGATTCTTAGATGATGTTGAGGTATGGGAGGAAGTGATAAGGATA
The DNA here is from genome assembly GCA_963556195.1 of Sepiola atlantica. NCBI lineage: Eukaryota > Metazoa > Mollusca > Cephalopoda > Sepiida > Sepiolidae > Sepiola > Sepiola atlantica. The sequence continues at coordinate 35,580,727 of OY744517.1, forward strand.
GACTTAAGAGAAAGAGGGATAAATAAATATCTGTCCAGAGATAGGTTAGTTTGGAAATCTATTTCTAAAAGCCGTCCAAGATTTAACGGCATGTAAAACAGATGTTAAAACGAATATAATGATGATAGATTCTTCTCACTGGGACATAAGTATTTTTACTGATTTGTTCTAAAAGGAACTTAAACATCTAACATTACTGAAAAAAATAAAATGAAACAATCGATGCACTTCATGGAAATTTGGAACATGGGCAATAAAAACAACAAAATGCGGATATTAATGTAAACAATTTCTGAATTAAAACTACTGTTTATTCGAAACAAACAAGTTTTGTTGAAAGTCTCTTAAAAAAAAATCTTCACAGAATTACTTACAAATTTCTTATGTTCTGTGGCAATATTCACATCGCCTAATCTAAGAGCATTCGTGACATGTCGCCACAGTTTCCTAGATTCAAATTCTCCCTGTGAAGAAATTGGCCGGACAGATTTACGCATTATTTGAAGATTGTTCACATCAATAGTTTTCGTTTCACCCTGGAAAAAAAACAAAAAAAAACAAACTAACTTCATTCAAGATGTCTACGTCACATACAGTACAGCTCTTGCAAAAAAAAAAAAAAGAAAAAGAAAAAAAGCTGTAGAGATAAATTCAAAATCAGCCTGAAAAGTGATAAGACTGGGTGTGCTGTGTGCACTATGGGCAGAAGAGGGATTGGCAGATTCTGTTATGTAACCTGATATCTGCTCTACGACTTGAGAAGCTTAACTTTTTCTCCTTCGAGCGCCGACGTTTACGCAGTGATCACATCTTGGTCTACAATCTCTTCAATGGCCACTATGATCTCTCTCAGAACCTACTATTCACCAGAAAGGTCTGCGCAGGCATTACCAGAAACTGTTTCAGAGCCAATTTCGATTGAACCAGAGGAGGAACACTTTCTCAATCAGGATGCCTGGATCTTTAAAAAATTTTTTTTTTTTTTTAACATAGTTCACCCCAAACACGGCAGGCCACCACTGTAGACGTAAGGGGCTACTGAGAGATAGGGTGTAAGTTATGGGGGTCATCCTAAGTTTGTAGCTGTGCAGCGAGATGTCTATTGACATTAGTTTTAAATTTCTGTATGTCGGTTCAGTTGGGGAAACAGAGCAGGAAGGGAGTTCCAGAAGCCGACCGCATGAAAAATGAACTTTCAAGAGATGTAGTAAATGCACCAATGACGCAGAAATTCAAGGAGAAATCCTCTTCTGTGTAAATCTTTACCACCCTCCCTTTCCCTACATGGCCATTGAAGGAGGGTTGTTTTATTTTTTGCCAAATTTATTGACCTGAATTGAATCTTGAAAGTATACAACTTATCTAAGCTCTCTGCAACTATTACATTGTTTTTTCTCACGTCTTCTTTTTTGTAACTCTTCTTTTTCAAGTTGTTCAGCCATGAGCACTGAAGGATGAACAATGAACACCGAGCAATGAATAAAAAGAACAGCATCAGTGCTGGAACAACATCCATATTCACCTATCTTGCTCGATTGGTGCTGGAACAACCTCCATATATATATATATATATATATATATATATATATATTATTGAAATGTCTCTCCCCCTACCTAATGATCTTATAACACCAACTTCCACCATCTCCCACACTCTCTATTGGCAACTCAATCTCCTACTACCATTTGTATCTCATAATTTATCTTTTTCATAAGCAGCCCCAATGTTAATCTCACACCCGCCACCACCTTTTGTTTCAAACATTTGGTAATTGTATTTGTTTTTTTTCTTCAGACAATCATCCTGAGGAAGTCTTATAATAAAAACGAAACGTTGATGAATACATAAATAATATTTTTTGGTTTTCCTTTTCCTTTTTCAATTTCCATAATTTTTTTCATATTATTTTATAATAATTTATACCGAAACCAAATCATCCTGTTCACAATCGTTTAAAAAAATCTGCATAGTAAACAAAAAGTTCAGGTAGTTTACTATAAAAAAAAAAAAAATTCTTATCTTCAGAACTCAGTTGTAAACACAAAAAAGTTTTCTAGATGGAGAAATAGAGCTTGCTTTTTTAGGTAATTGAAACTCGATCCATTACGGAATCATTTTGATCTATATAAATTAAATATATATATATATATATATATATATATATATTAAAACCAAAACTTTGGGGTGCTCCTTGCTTGACAACAATCCTAAATAAATACGATTCTAATTTTATGTTGTTATTGTGTAGCAAAGTTTTAGTGAAAACAAAAAAGTAATGTTTTTTATAAAGATTTTCATATTGACAAATCTTATTGCCATTTTTAACAAACTGCCAAAGGCGATAAAGTGACTAAATGACTAAAAATCTTGATTTAATTGGATTAAGTTATTGTCCTTAATAGCTTGTTAAAAATGGCAGTCCTACTTGTTTTATTGACAAAAAAAAAAAAAAAGAAAAAAAAAACTATAAAGAAAAAAAAAATCTATAAAGAAAAAAAAAAAATCTATAAAGAAAAAAATCTACAAAGAAAAAAACTACAAAAAAAAAAAATTACAAAGAAAAAAACTACAAAGAAAAAAACTACAAAGACAAAACTACAAAGACAAAAACTACAAAGAAAAAAACTACAAAGAAAAAAACTACAAAGAAAAAAACTACAAAGAAAAAAACTACAAAGAAAAAAACTACAAAGAAAAAACTACAAAGAAAAAACTAAAAAGAAAAAACTAAAAAGAAAAAACTAATACACAACTAAGGCACAAATATTCAATTAAATATTGCTTTACAAATCACAATTCGAAATATTGTCCAACAAATAAATAAAAGCAAATGTTTTTCATGAAGAATAATTTCAATATAGCAGACATATGAATAGTTTTCTTTCTTTTGTTAGTGTGATAAACAAACAAGACAACATTGAAGCACAACCTAAATCTGTCACAAAATGTAAAGCACAAATAAAAAAAAAAAACTAAATATAAAAAGAAATATTGGGCAACTTCATCGAGAGAAAGATCAACATAAACAACTCAGAACGTGTCTATATTTACTTACATTTTCATATGTGAACTCTAAGAAGCTATTCCATTCCCCTTGGACTTTGCATGTAATATTGCCGGTGTTGTTATTTTTCACTTCAGCTGTCACTCGATGCAGCTTACCACCATAGAAAGGCTATTGAAAAAAAAAAAAAAAAAAAAAAAAAATATATATAATTATATATATTAGACGTGTCACGCAACCTCATTACAAAAGCATATATAAAGCACAAACACACTCTATAAATCCAGGTTAGCGAACCATCACTCCTTCATAAACAACAAAATCAAAAACAACATCTCTTTATTTAGTTACTTTTGGAAATAAAAAAGTGAGAACCAGACATCAATTGTAAAATGGAAGATTCTAAGAAAAAAAAATGTCTGCAGGTCACGAGATAAACCAAAGACTGTGCTCATTTGAATTTCTGTTTAGACTAGAATAATTATTTTTGTAAAGAAATCGAAACGAAATATCTTTTTTGGGGTCATCTATACGAGAACTTCATAACCCCTCCCCAATTTTTTTTTTAGACTCCACATTTCATGACCGATTTTTCTGAGAATGGGGGAAGAATTGCTGTTGTCTGAATCAGCCGCTTTTTTTTTTTTTGAATAGATGATTCCATCATTATTCAACTGTCAATCTATCCATCTCATTAGCTCGTATCTGTGAGTAATTTTTTACCTTGATAAATGGCGACTCATTAGTAAAAAAAGGGTGATGAGCCATCGTTCAGATTGAGGAATTGATCGACTGAAACACTACAATTTGTTAGACACAAAAGTTTCATTATATTAAAGATGGCTGTACAGAGTTCATGCTTATAAAATAAGACAGTATCAGCCTTTACACTCGAACATAGTTTCCTCCGTTTCTGAAAGATTTACAGAGTAAAAAATGACCAGATTTACAGCTTGATGCCATCAATACATACCTACCTCCTGCTACCGGCAGCTGGAACTCCTTCCCTGCTCCCTGTTTCCCAGATTGTACTGACATGCAGAGGTTTAAAACTAATGTAAACAGACATCTCGCTACACAGCTCCCAACTTAGGATGACACCCCAAACCTACACCCTAATTCTCAGTAGCCCCTTACGCCTGCCTTGTTTGGGGTGAAATATGTTATATTAAAATAAATAAATAAATAATAAAATAAATAAATAAATAATAAAATAAATAAATAAATAATAAAAAAAAAATTAAAAAAATAAATAAATAAATAAAATAAATAAATAAAAAATAAATAAATAAAAAATATATAACTAAAAAATATATAACTAAAAAATATATAAATAAAAAATAAATATATAAAAATATAAAAATAAATATATAAAAATAAATATAAATTTATATATATATTAATATTTTTATAAATAAATAAAAAAAAAATAAAAAAAAAAATAAAAAAAAAATAAATAAAAAAAATAAAAATAAATAATAATAGATAAATAAAAATTAAAAAAAAAATTAAATAAAAAAATTAAATAAAAAAAAAATTAAAAAAAAAAATTAAAAAAAAAAAAAAAATACCTTTGTGTGGAATGTGATAGCAGCAGAATAGCCAGACTTCTGGCAGGTAATATAGATCTTGTCACCCAGCTCCACCCAGGGAACCGTAAGGATGGATCTGGCGTAGGCACTCGGTAAACCAAACACGTATTCCTCATCATGCTTCAGCAAATTCAAACTAACTGAAAGACAATTAAATACAACCGTTCAGTATAAATTAGACAACGATAATTACGTGTCGATCTTTTAAGGAAGCATTTTTAATATGGCAAATACAGAGTACCCTTCCAAAAGAGATGCAATCTATGGAATCATTGATAATATTCAGTCCCTTTTGCAATCCAACCACATTTGGTAGAAATAAACCTTAGTCTATGCCTGACTTGCCCACCAAGTTTCAGTCATGAATGTCCAACAGTCTCTGTTTTATTGCTGTTTAACGATAAGCATACGTTGATACGATGTGCAAGATTGTTAATAACTCTTCGCACTGGCCTGAGTTTGGCTGTGCTACCGTGTGCTACGCTTCAGCTATTCCATCCTTGGTCAGTGAAGGAGTTTAAATTTTTCTCCCAGTCCAGAGTTCTCCGGTTTGAGGAGCTGGATTTACCTCACATTAAATTGACCTTGTGTCTAACTCTGCCCTCAAGTAAATAAGGACTGTCTTCAGTTCAGGAATAGTTTGGGGATTGTTTTGATAGACATTATCTTTGAGATAACCTCACAGATAAAATATCTTTCGGGTTATGGTCTGATCAGTATGAAGCACATTCAGGATATTACACCTACTGATTAGACGATCACCAAAATGCCCCTCCCATATCATTGAACATCGATAAAACAGACTGTTGGACAATCATGACAAACTTGGCGGACAAGTCAAACAAACTAAAATTTATTTGCACTAAATATGGTTGGATTGCAGAAAGGATTATTAAATTTATTAATGATTCTGGGGGTGGGGAAATTTTTTTTTTGGGGGGGGGGGTCACCCCATATATTTTGCTATCAATCTAAATATATAAAGTCTCAAAATAAAAGAAATAAATTTGTTTACTCACTTTTGCCGACCATTACAACACCGATTGACATTCCCATGAATTTGGATTTGGTCCATATTGATGCATTCATGTTGATTTCTTTTTCAGGACATTCAAAATAAAAAGCTGAAACTGAAAAAAAAATTTGGATTAGGTTAGTCAAAAAAAAAAAAAAAAAAAAAAAATGGTGGCTCTATACTGTAAACAGAAAAATTAAAAATGAGATTCTATTTTTTTCATGCGTCAAAGACAAAAGTGATGATCAGTGGACCAAAACTGCAACAGTTGTTGAAAGATTCCGGTACTGTATGTAGGAAAGGAGTGTGATTCAATGCCATAAAATGCCGTCTATGCGCATTATGTGTTCACAAAAGTGTGTATAGTGGCTTTCCGAAAAGCTGGCACAAGACCCCAACTATAAGCGTAGGTGTCTGAGGCAGGTACGTCCACTTGACTGCCGACTTTGCACTGAGCTCTATAGATGAAACAGATTTTCATCCAGAGAACATAAAAAAGTAACTTTGTGATCTGGCTTGCCTTAAAGAGATTTGGAGGGTAGAGTTATGTCCCCTGAATTTCAGATACAGACAATCTTAGATTAACACACGTGAGAGGCCTCTCTCCAAGTAAGATGTTTTGGACTAAGAAGTTATTCTTTTCTTCACTTGTAAATGGAGAATAAATGTTAACTGTTGATTTATACAAGAGATTTATTCAATTCTTTTTTATATTCGTCTTATATCTCACGAATACAACCACTACACATCAGAGATGAAGTTGGACGATGACCCTCTCGAAGTAGTGGACTCTTTTTGCTACCTTAGGGGTATGTTGAGTGCTGGAGGGGGTTGCAAGTTTAGGGTTAGGGTAAAATGAGCATAGGGTAAGTTCCGCTAATTATTGCCAGTCCTGACATTGTGAGCTATTCCTCTCACAACGAGGGAGAGGGTATATAGCAGCTGTGTTAGGTTTGGTTGTTTTGTTTTATGGCATATCAACCCTTATCGGATTATTTAATGCCAAATCCGGTCATTTTGGTGAAAGTTTTTATGATTCAAGTTCTTTATATGTTTAAATATTCATTCATGGTGTTTGGTTTGGTTGTTTTGTTTTGTTTTACGGCATATCAACTCTAGCTGTGTTAGGAGTGTGATGCTAGATGGTGGTAATCCTCACTCACTCGCCCGTCTTCAGCATAATGACAGATCAATAATAAGATGGATATGCAATGTCGGGTCTGATAAGACTTGGCAGTGCTTATGCTGTTCAGCGGCCGTATGAAAAAATTATTTTTTTATAAAAACAATATTATATACTTATTCAGCGTTATATTCTTACTCACTGTACAAAAAAGTAGAAAAAATTATTCACTAGAACTTTAATTACAAGTATTTTTCCATTCTGCATATCATAACAGCGATTCGTTCAGTAAGCCTCCATCTTCTTTTTTAAGAAGATTTCAAGGGCAGATAACTGAAATCTTCTTAAAAAAGAAGATGGAGGCTTACTGAACGAATCGCTGTTATGATACGCAGAATGGAAAAATACTTGTAATTAAAGTTCTAGTGAATAATTTTTTGTACAGTGAGTAAGAATATAACGCTGAGTAAGTATATAATATTGTTTTTATAAAAAAATAATTTTTTCATACGGCCGCTGAACAGCATAAGCACCGACTTGGCATATCAGCTGATACCTTGTTGGAGAGGCTAAATATACCAAAGCTTAATGAACTGACGATCAATCAGCTACGTTGATTAGGCCACGTTGAGAGGAGCGATTCTTGGATGAGGTGGAAGCCCGGATGGAAATTGGATGTCCCAAGAAAACTTGGATGCAAGGATCTTAGACAATGGAATTTGAATGGAATCAATACTCAAGACAAGCTAAGCTTGGAAACTGGGATTGCAGACTGCCAGAAATCGTCAGACTCGTGATGATAAAATGGATGATGATAATGATGATAACACTTTAGAAAATTAACAAATACATAAACAAAACATTTTAGACTTTAAAATGGGGATTAACTTTACTATATAAATATAACATAAAATGATCACCCAGTTCTTGACCACCTAGTGTAGGACAGCACGAGTAACCATTTTCTTTTGTATTTCCCAAATGGCCGCCATTAAAACAATATTTTGAAATTTATTTTTCAGAATTAATATATTTTAGATTTATTTTTCAAAATTAATATATTTTAGATTTATTTTCTTCTCGTATTGTCACTCTGGACTTAAGGTTAGTGTTGGGGTTAATAATCAGCATGTTTCTTTTTATCTTTTTTTAAGAGTTCTGCTTTATTTTATTCTTACAAGAGGGGTGTATATGGGGCTCAAGAACTAGGTGATAAATAACGTTTTCTGGTCAGGAAGTGGGTGATCATTTTATGTTATATTTGTATAGTAAATTGAACTCGCTCTAAAGTCTAATTTTTTTTTTAATTTTAAAAATATATTTCCAGTGTTGACATGTAAGCTCACGAAAAGAAAAAAAAAAATCTTATTTTTATTTTTCTGTTGACAGCAAAGTGTAAAATTTTACCAAAAACACGGAAACACTATTAAAAAAAAATAAAATAAAGCTGTTAAACCTGACAGTGATATGAGAAAAGGAGAGAGTAGCAACCCTAGTTGAAGTCAGTGTTCCTTAATGAGGCTGGCTTAAACAGAGATGAGAGGGAGAAGATAAGTAAATACCAAGGTCTTATGTACGACATGAAAAGAAACTGAAATCTTAGGAAGATCTCCATCATTCCTGTAATCGGGCTCTGAAAAAGAATGTAAAAAAAACTACCTGGCAAATATACCCAGTGAACCAAGTGCAAAAGAGATCCAAACAATTGTGCTTAAAGGGACGGTTAGAATCCTAAAATGATCTCTCGGTTGGAGTCTCTGAAATAGCGAGTGAATATTTGGCATTCCTCACTTCCAGCAAAAACAAAAAAATAATAGAATTTAAAGAAAAAAAAAGAAGCACACTAATAAAGGATCAAACGAAATAACCATTTCCGTAGATAATTAGATTTAAATCTAAGTATTAGTATTGAAAACCAACTAAATTTAAAAGGTTTTAAAAATATTAAAATTAAATTTATGGACTTAAATATTAAGACTCCAACGTCTAAAATTTTTCTTATTCAATTAAAATTTTAAAAATTAAAAAAAAAAAATCTTTGGATTATTTTTGAATACATATGAAGTTCTCATAATCATTCAGTTTAACAGCTGTTTTACATGCTAGAATGCGTTGGCAAGGTAGACTCTTACTCTGTAGAAGAATAATTGTATTTGCAAAGAAATTGAAGCAAATTACAATTATTAGTGCTTATTTTTATTGACTCTCAAGTAAAATATGGTAGTTAAAAAAAATAAAAAAACAGGAAAACTTATGAATATACTCACTTATTAGTGAAAAATATTAGTGTACACCAAAAATTATGGAAAATAAGCGAGTAGAATTTTAATATAAAATAAAATTAATTTACTATTCAGAGTCTACAAACTCTGAACGACATTCGTGCCAAGCCAGCACATCTTAGAAGATTATCTCCCTTTTTCTAAAATAAAGACTCTGGCTTGTCGTTCTAGGACTATGAATAGTAAATTAATTTTATTTTTTATTAAAATTCTACTCACTTATTTTCTATATTTTTGGTGTACACTAATATTTTTTACTGATAAGTAAGTATATTTATAAGTTTTCCTATTATTTTGTTTTTTGAACTGACATATTTCACTTGAGAGTCAATAAAAATAAGCGCCCAGTTTTTCTTTTTTATAACATGGACCAACGCTAAAGAATATCAAATAACTATGCAGAATGAAATATTGATATTTTACAATGGAAACTATTTTGGTTTGATGTCGAAAATCCGTCTGACTTAATTTACTGTTAGATTTTCATGATACATTTAAGAACACACATCTTAATACCTTCTTTTATTTTATTTCACTTCATTGGAACATTTGATGTCGTTAAGACAAAATTTCTTTTTAACAATGTCTACCTTCTTAACATGTAAATTAAATATAAATAATAATAAATAATAATAATAATAATAAAATTTAAAAAAATTTCTTACTTGGCGGATGATGGGAAACTTGCTCAGCACAATAAGTTAATAAACAATGGTCATTCGTGGCATTTTCCGTTTTCGAATGTTCCGGAGATGGAGGGTATGTGTCTTGTTTGGGTATTCTCCAGGAACAATGGAAAGCTTCTCCTCGGATAGGATTGTAAGGCTTTTTTGCCACAGATCCCTGCAGAACAAAAAAACAAAAACAAAACTATGTCACATTTTCGAAAAGATCTTTATTCTTAAACTAGCAGTGCTAACTTGCATCGCCCAGGGGGCCCTAATTACTGTAAATTACACACATTACAGAGAAAAATAAATGTCAAAAAAAAAAAAAAAAAAAAAAAAAAAAATCGACATATTTGAAATGTTTAAGTACATTTTGGAATAAAATCAAATTAAAATAATTGTGCCACAGGTGAGGTTCGAACTCACAGACTGTCTATGAATGACATGCTGAACGATTTGTAGAAGCATGCTGCCCCTCTCGACGACCGTCAAACCCAACATGGGTTCGTGGTCTTCTTCTTGTCTTCATCGTCATTCTAGCCGTGTCATCAATCCACTGACAAATCGTCAAGGATACAGCACTGGATTACATGTTTACAAAACAAATAAAAGCAACGCAACTCACAAGAAAGAACACAAACTCAAATACATTTTGTATAAGTTAGTTGAAACTATGAGTGAGTGTGACACCGTCGCGGACTGTCGAGACCCACACTTGTTACTCAAGTTGTCAGCTCATCTTATCACTTGCTAAGTCTTGCCTAGCTCTGCATGCGATCTACACTCATCCAACGCTGACCCAAACTCCGATAATTCGTCTGTCTAAGCCACCACCGCCACTAGTTTGATCAGTTCATCTCATCATTTGCTCGGCTAGATCGGCTCTCCCTCGAAGCTGACACAAAACTGAATCTCTTTCCTCAGAGTCCAAACTCGTCAACTTTTGCCTGCCGTAAAACTAACTTATTGTCGTCAAACCTATCGGAAAACCCTATCATTCCCGAATATCTTATCTCCGGTCTTTTTGTCTTAGTCACAGACAAGCCCTTGCCTCTGAACAATAGAAACGGACCACTCCTTGTTGATTGTCCATCCTATTTCAGACCGTCTTTGTATGAGTTGGTGAATCATTTACCCCCCACCGTTTGCCCCCCCCCTCCCCACCGGTCTATAGTATCACAGATAGACCCATGAGGCAAATACAATACAGTGATGCTATTTATTCAATACATAAAGCAGACTGTCTATTTTTTTTGTCTCTCTCTAAGGCAAAGAAAGAAAGGAGGGACAGGAAGTGAAAAGAACATCAACACTTTCTTTTTCATCTGCAGTTTCATATTTAACTGCTGTAAAGAATTACGATGAACAAAGTTTCTTTCAAAGAACAACTTACCATGGGACTGCATCCCTGCAAGCTACAACATGGTCCTCTTAAAAGTATAATGTCAACAAATACTTGCCATAAAACATCCTCATAAGTAATTCAAATTCCATTCATCTTTTTGAATTCTTTCATAATAGTCATTTTCACTCACGTTCATGCAATCCATCTGATTAATTATCATCAAGTGGCTTTTAACCTTGATAAGTGGTAACTCAGTTTTTTTCTCTAGGACGCTCTGAGATATCAAATCAAATTTATTTGCCCCAAAAAATAGCAAAGTGCAACAAGCCATGTAAAGAGACAGATAGAAGATATTTACATCCACATACAGTCTGAATGTTTGTCCGCGGTTATTTTAAACATGGATATGGTAGGCATCGTCACGACCTCCACAGGGAGGCTGTTCCACAGAGCAGAAACCAGGACAGAGAATGCTGCCTTTTTTCTATTGAGACGAAGGCGATGGTAGTACGTCCTTTTCGGGTGCCCGCGAAACCACGACTTGCCGTTGGGGTTAAAAAATTCCGTAAAAGGTAGATTTACATTCCTGATGATGATATTGCCATATATAAATCAACCTTTGCCCAGGAATCAAGGTGTTGCATTTGTTTTGTCTTTGGTCAGAGGAGAAGTAATTCTTCTAAACCTGGAACAGTTATTACTTTTGTGCCAATCCAGAGTACCCCTTTTTTGAGGGGCTATAACCTTTCCACATTTAACCTATCTTGTGTCACATTCAGCCCTTGGGGGCAGATGGTAAATAGGTACACACACACACACACCCACAATATATGAATAGGAATATGCCTGATATTGAGAGACGCTTACCTGTCTGCCTGCATGGAAAGATGTTAAGTACCATTCGACAACGGCCAACATTCTTTGTTCTGGGGTTTCAAGTTCAGGTATTCTGTACAAAGAAAAATTAATTTATAATTAAAAACAAACAAATATCACTGTATAATCAAACAAAAACCTAAGATATTTGTGATACTGCATACCTTTGCCTGACAACATAACGATGGACCAAAGTTTTATCTGTGCCTTACTTCTCTCTATTGTATGAAGTATTCCCAAAGTTATGGAAACATTGGTAAGAAAGCTATTTATCTGATCAGGCTGAAAATTTGTATGGTGGTTACTCTTATCAAAATTTGTATTGTGGTTATCAAAATGTGTATGGTGGTTATCAAAATGTGTATGGTGGTTACTGTTATCAAAATGTGTATGGTGGTTACTGTTATCAAAATGTGTATGGTGGTTACTGTTATCAAAATGTGTATGGTGGTTACTGTTATCAAAATGTGTATGGTGGTTACTGTTATCAAAATGTGTATGGTGGTTACTGTTATCAAAATGTGTATGGTGGTTACTGTTATCAAAATGTGTATGGTGGTTACTGTTATCAAAATGTGTATGGTGGTTACTGTTATCAAAATTTGTATGGTGGTTACTGTTATCAAAATTTGTATGGTGGTTACTGTTATCAAAATTTGTATGGTGGTTACTGTTATCAAAATTTGTATGGTGGTTACTGTTATCAAAATTTGTATGGTGGTTACTGTTATCAAAATTTGTATGGTGGTTACTGTTATCAAAATGTGTATGGTGGTTACTGTTATCAAAATGTGTATGGTGGTTACTGTTATCAAAATGTGTATGGTGGTTACTGTTATCAAAATGTGTATGGTGGTTACTGTTATCAAAATGTGTATGGTGGTTACTGTTATCAAAATTTGTATGGTGGTTACTGTTATCAAAATTTGTATGGTGGTTACTGTTATCAAAATTTGTATGGTGGTTACTGTTATCAAAGAGCATCAGCCCCATAGATCAAATCTGGAAAAATTGGAAGTTTGTGACAACTGGCAGTTTTTTTTTAATAACTCCTACTTGTTCATATAAGATACTAGAGAAACATTTTAATGCAATATCTATTCTTACCTCCGTCAAAGAGGTTATGTTTTCAGTCGAATTTGTTTGTGTACATCGTTTGATCAATTGTTGAAAATGGAATTATAGCCGCCCATGGCTCGGGCGAGACGAGCCTGTTGAAAATGGAATTATAGCCGCCCTCAGCTCGGGCGAGACGAGCCTGTTGAAAATGGAATTATAGCCGCCCTCGGCTCGGGCGAGACGAGCCTGTTGAAAATGGAATTATAGCCGCCCTCGGCTCGGGCGAGACGACCCGCTGAACTAAGCGGAGAAATGAAAATGGAATTATAGCCGCCCTCGTCTCGGCGAGACGACCCGCTGAACTAAGCGGAGAAAAAGTAACCAGCCAGGAATTGTTTTTCCTGAGAAAAAAATGTATTTCAAAACTACATGTGCAAGGAGGTACGGCTACGACGACATGCCGGAAATATCTACTCTAAATTGAACAATGCATCCAGTTGTAAGTAACAACCTGAATATCTCTTCACGGACATTCGCCCCCTAGGGCTGTTATATATGTGTATATTTTTTGTGTAGAAATGAATCCTGCTACTATAGGGATAGGATAGACAATCCCCCCCCCCCTCTTCTTAAGAATATACTTTTGTTTTGATGTTTTATTTTGTTTTGTTTTATAGATACACTCCTTTTTTTCTAGTATACAATTTTATTAAATAAATGAATATAAATTTCATCGTAATGCCTTTTGTCGTTTCTTCGCATCTTTTGTTTGTTTCCTGACGGTATTTTATATTGGAGAAATCCCCATCCCATATCACGTTTTATTTGAACCTGGGATAATACGAGCCACTCCGGACTTTTTTAAAACTTTTTTTTTATCATTATCATTGTCACGTAATGTCTTTCGGTGGTCCCGACCGGCGGCATTCGTGACAAGATCAACCAAACCATTTCATTATCACATCACTACAGTATAAATCTCTATGCATGAGTGGATGAAGTGTGTGAGGTGCGCTGAAGAAAAATTCCTACCAGTAAAATACATAGCCCTGTTGTGCTCGCATACCCTTAATGACAATACAAGTGTAAACATTGGGGAATTTCCTTGCTTTTGTACATTTAGTGTATATGAATTTTCATCTTAACCCTATTAAGGGCATATGATTTCAGTATACTGGCATTTATCATGGAATGTCACTACTTTTGTAAAGGCTATGCTGACCTTCATTGGCTACTATACAATGGTCATTTTTAAGTTTAAAAAATTTTTTTCTGTGAAACTAAGGTATATGGTAAACTGAAATTAAAATGCCATCAACTAGACCCTGTATCTCTGCCAAAAATCAGCTGAATCCATCAAATAGTTGATGAGATACAGGGTGGCACATACGTACGTACGTATGTACACACAGATAACATGATTTCCTGATTGAACTTTCTGGATCTCTGGGTTGCCTTGACTAATGTTGCTGAAATTCTACACACTTATAGAACCTATCAAATAAAAGTTTTGTGTAAAGTTTTAACTAATTTGGTTTATTAGTTTTTGAGTTATGATTGATCAAAGAAATGAGATTTCCAGCATAGGCCGTTTTTGAAGTCTATTAAGGGATAGAGCGCTCTCGCGCCTCCCTTGATTTTGGGATATCAAAATCAATGAAAAGGTGAAAGTCACATTTTTGGTGATAACTTTGGTTCTGTTCACTGTAGAGATTTGCTACTTGGTTCATATAGTAGCCAATGAAGGTCAGCATTTCATGACTGACTGTTTACCGTGAAAAGTTTTTGACAGGCCAAATTTTGATGGAATTTCAACTTTATAACAGCTTTTTTGATGAACAGAAAATGTTACTTTTTTGAACAAATCGAGAAACAAACGAAAAGAAGAAAGCAACATTTTGATATCACAATGAAATTTACTTCAAACAAACTATTTTCGGCTTCTGTATTACAGGGCTGAAAAAATTTTTTTTATCTCTAATTTTGAAGAGTCAAATGACAGGGGGAGATAATTTAAAGTGTCCCCCCCCCCGGATTTATCGTCAAAGGCATTTTTACTATTATGCATTTTAATTAACTTAAAGTAAAGTTAAAAAAATATATACGTAAAAGGATTATGTAGGAATACAACAATCACAACATTTTATGGTATTAAAATATCTCAAGAAAGAGCTTGCTGATCTAAGAAAAAATCTTTAAATTTGTTTAAAATCTGACTAAAAACACAGAAGTTATAACTATTTTTGTGCCTTCTTTAAGACTTATATGCATTTCATCACATTTTTTACACTGCTTTTTCATAAAAATGTTATATCTTTGTTAAACCAAGATTAATCAATGAAATTTGCCATATAAGTATTTTTATGCAAGGAATCAGAATATGCTACTGGAAATTCCCAAAAATTAATAGTTTTCAAATAATCTGCAGTAAATACCCATAAATGTGTTACAATACCTTAAAAATAAACAGAGAACTCAAAATTGAATCGTAATTCATCTTTTTTATAATTAAATATTATTTGCTTCCAGTTTCCTCAATCACTAGAGTTGTATATGTGAAGATGGAATATCACAATATTTCGGGGATATTATCCCTTAATCAAGTGTATCTATTTCTTTATCTCAAGCTACTGTTTTGTGCAAATATATTTTTTTAAGACTGCAAGATTGTTGACATTACGAACGCAGCAAATGCTGCATCACAGCAAATCAAAGTATAAATGTTGCATTATAAGATATGCGGCATGTGAACGTTATATTTATTCCTTTTTATTTCTTGTATTTTGACTAATTAATTAAACTGTTTTCATTTTATACATTTTTGTATAGACCAGATTTGAAACTGATACGTTTTACTAGCGATAAATTTTATTGCTACTTTCCCTACTTGTTTTTTATTTTACAGAATTTCTACATTATTAAACTGAGTTTTTAGTCGTAGGATCAAATATTGAAGACAAGTTTGAAAATCTATGAGTGGGAAATTCTTGGAAAGAAACTCTGTTCATAGAAATGTTGTTCGATGTTAGAAAAGAAGATCTTTGCAGTGGCGGTAGCCGGACAAGTTTTTGCTGTGAAAGTTCTAGAAAGAAGAACCAGATTGAAGCTAGGTAGAGCACCTTCCATAACAGTATAGTAGAGAAAGACTAGCAACATCTTTTCTGTGAGAAAAAGGCTGTAAAGAACAAAAGAAATCATTCCCCCACGAAGTTGCAAAGTCGATTTTGAACTCAAGGCAAGAAAGAGTGCTTTAAGCAGAAGCAGTACTCCATCTTTGGACATATCTGACTCTTATATAGGTAAAGGATTGCATCAGGAGTCTGATACTTTCTGGAGCAGTGGAATGATCCAACTATCTTTCTTAAAAATTTAGCAACAGATTGGATATTATAAGTTTTCCATTTTACATCTGGAGTGACAGTAAGTGCTAGGAGGGCATACCAGAACATAACTCGATCACCCCGACTTTCTGTTTAAAAGTACTTCAACAGTCAACGGTGATGGGTCAAATTCTGTCTCTGTTATTTTACTTCAGACGGGTTCAAATCAAAAAAGTATGGATAAAATGGTAGAAATTGTAAATAATATTTTTAAACATATTTTCATAAAATAAAAAATACATCTAAATGAATAAATGTGAAAGTTTGTTTTATTTATCCCTCGCATATTACCATCAAAACGGGTTAGTTTTATTTAAATCAATAATACAACATAATATTTTGAAATATTGTATACATATATCGTAGAGACGAAAGGCACAAAGAACTTTCCATGCCTAATTTTCATAACTATTTTTTAAACACTTCATAATTAATGTTTTGTGTCATTTATTCGTAATTTTATCTTTCTATTTATTCCATATATATGCAGTATTTTTGCCGATATTAACAGTAATCAATTAAAATAATTTAATACAAAAAAGGATAAATTATTAAATTTTTCTTAAAATATTTGCTAGGGGAAGTAATTTAAACTAGAGAGAAAGATCGCGGCTTTACGACAGCCATGGAAAAATACACGGCGCATAAGAAATAGTTCTGAAAGAGGAAAAGGTTTACTGATTGACCCCCCAGCCCCCCTCTCCCATTAGTGTCACCATATAGAAGAAGGGGAAAGCGTGTTTGAATGCTTCCTTCCGTTCGCGACCAACGTCACATTATTTTTTTTATTGTTTTTAAATAAATAAAAATAAAAAAAACACATAAAGCAAATTGATTTTCTCTTTCTGCGCATGTTTTGGCAATTTCATTAAAAAGATGAAAATTACCAAAATGTTAATACGCGTGGTTACAACAACTTATGAATGAAATGTTTAAAATTTAACACTTTGGCTTCAAATATTTCGAGTAGCGAACTTTGTGAAGTGATAGAGAGCTGGCGAAGCCAGCTAGTATTTCAATATATTTAATAAAAAAAAAAAAAAATAAAACTTATTTTTTTTTTTTGTAAAAACAATATACACTACTTGTTTAAACATTTTTTTTTTATTACACAACAAAGATATTATCTCTTAATGAACTCACAAAAAAAACTAAAACACGTATTTGATTATTTTTATTTTTTTGATATTAGTTTAACAGTGAAAATACTTTAAAAATCATAATAATTTATCAAATAAATATTACCAAAGAAAATTTCTACAATTTTATTCATACTTTTTGATTTGAACCTGTCGGAAGTAAAATAAAAGACAGAATTTGACTTGTCACCATTGACCGCTGAAACACTTCTAAACAGGAAGTCAGAGTGATTGAGTTATATTCTGGTATGCTGTCAGGAGCTTATCAAAACGAGGGGATTCCTCAAGGAGAAAGCCATTCATTTCAACTAGAGCAAATTAAGGGTCTGAACGTTGGTGGTAAAAGGAGAGAAACTCGGTTTTAAAATTGTTAAAAATAATTCTTCTTCATTGTTAACCTGGTTACTTTATCATGCGTTTAACAACAGATTTTTAGTCATTTCTGCCAAAACACCTAATTTCGAGGATACCGATGGTTTTGTTCATGTCGTTTTCAAGATGATAGTGATTTGATTTCTTTGATCACTTGGTCGAGCCGTGTCATCTTTGGTCATCCTGAGGTTATTAAAAATTAACGAGCCATTTTTTTTCTCCTTAATTGAACCAAAAGGAAAGAAAAACAATGGAGAAACAAGAAAACACTAATAAAATTCACTTACGACAAAAACAGCAGTGGATGTGCCATGCAATCAGCAAACATTTCTAACAATGAACGCTTTTCCAAAATGAAGGTCGGTAAAACAACCTGAAAAAAAAAAAAAAATAAATAAAAAAGTCTCAAATTTGGATGTTTTAACAAACTTTCTAGAGAAGTAACTTTTACAAGTTTCTTTGACCAAAAAAAAGCAAAGTTTTCTCACTTGAATTTATAAAGTAACAAAGAGTTACTCATTTATATTACAGAAAGTTGAACCAACTTATTTCTGTTCGTACCAATCGGGGATTCGTCCTCGACAGTCAGTTCGACACTGACTTTGTTGCTGTCTGGCTGAGGTATGGTCCTGTTAAGTCTCGGGAGGTACACCCTCCCAGGCTTTACTTTTTCTTTGAGAAGGGATTAGTTTATTGCTAATCGCCTGAGGCACCCCTACGAGAGAATGCTGACGGTGCGGCTCAGACATTTTTTGTAGGTCAGAGTGCACTCATCCTAGTGCACTAGCTTTTCACCTGACCTTGTGTCTAACTTGCTGGAAGTAAATAAAATAAGTTATCTCCCTTTACATAAGATAACCAATGAGCATAATCTAAAAGACATTTTCAAGCTCAATATATATATATATATATATATATATATATATATATATATATATATATATATATGTATATCGAGGCAGCATTTTTTCCTTAAGACACGTATTATTAAAAATAACCGACAATTTTTGTCTGGTTATTTTAGTATTGATCAATTCAATTTTCCGGATTAAAATCTTAAAAATTGGCTGATGAAACTGTCGTAATGTACATGTTGGTCCAGAGTACTTTCTGACCACATACTAGAAGCTTTACTCATTAAAACAAAAAAACCTGCTATTAACAAGATTAATTTTAATACTAGTACTAATATACTTAAATGCTTATAATACCTAATAAATATAGTTTCATATTTTAATTTTCCCGCCATAATTATAGATCTCACTCCAGGTCTTTACCTGTTTGTCATTATTCCACTGACGATGGACCCAGACGGGTCAGAAAGTACTCTGGACCAACATGTACATTACGGCAGTTTCATCAGCCAATTTTCTTCCGAGATTAAGATTTTAATCCGGAAAATTGAAGGGATCAATACTAAAATAACCAGACAAAAATTGTTGGTTATTTTTAATAATATATATATATATATATATATATATACTTTGAAAAGTCACACAATTTGAAGCGCTGGGTGGGTGGCAATAATAACGAAGATATTTTTTTATAAAATATTTAGAAAACCTTGCACAACGCAGATTATTTGTTTTTAAAAATAAATTATTTATTCATCTTAAAAACATTTTTTTTTTTTATGAACTTGAGTACTTTCGGTAAATCTACCATCTTCAGAAGAATATTTCTTTTTCTTTTTTTTCTTTTTTCCTCTTGGTTGAGACATTCTCGTGGCCAAGTTGAAAATCTGTCTCGGTGTTATGACGGAGAGAAAAAAGTGTTGATATGGCTGTGTGTCACGTGGTCGGCGTGGAAAGGATACTTTGAAAAGTCACACAATTTGAAGCGCTGGGTGGGTGGCAATAATAACGAAGATATTTTTTTTATAAAATATTTAGACACACAGCCATATCAACACTTTTCTCTCTCTGTCATAACACCTAGACAGATTTTCAACTTGTCTCAACCAAGAGGAAAATAGAAAAAAAAGAAAAAGAAATATTCTTCTGAAGATGGTAGATTTACCGAAAGTACTCAAGTTCATAAAAAAAAAAAAATGTTTTTAAGATGAATAAATAATTTATTTTTAAAAACAAATAATCTGCGTTGTACAAGGTTTTCTAAATATTTTATAAAAAAATATCTTCGTTATTATATATATATATTCTTCTGTAATAATAAAAGACATTTTCAAGTGTGAAAATGCCCCCTGAACAATTTTGAGTTACCATTAAGTGTTTCCCTTGCCAGCTCGAAGAAGTGAATTCAAATTATAAAACCCAAATTCAAATTGATCAGACTTGCTGGGGGAAGGGAGTATGGTCTTTTTGGGGTTATTGTTTTTTTTCTCATAACATTTTTATTATTTAAAAATTTCTTTTGCTGTTTTCTTGTAGTTTTGACCTTGATTCGATAACATTTTGTTCCCAAATTCTAAACGGATGCTTGTAAAGACACCTTTCAAGATAAAACCTCCCCACTATATAATTTACGGCCTTTTCACATTAGGAGATTAACAAAACACACCGGTTCTTTTACACCGGAAAGTAAAAATACTAAGATTTGTAGGCAAAATTGGTGTGTCATCAATCGATAAGTGCGGAGCCACAAAACGAATGGTATAACATAATCCAATATGTAAGTATCGTATATTTATATATTCTTTTTTTTTTAGTAATAAAGCTTATTATTAAAAAAATTTATTAAAAACCGTCAAATATAAAACTAAAATTACATTGTTAAATCCTCATATGACCCTCTAAAAAAATGCAAGTTAAGCATTGAGACGCAATTAAACAGCAGTCTAAGATTAAACTAAAATTTAGGAATACAAATAGTGTTCATACATTCAAGTAAGATTGGGTGACTAGTTACACCAGGAAAAAAATAATTTAAGACAATTTTTCGATATTCACCATTTTGTTGGATACCCCTCCCTTTTTGATAAGCGATTGACCTACATTCAATTCTAGCGAGAGACAAATAAAGAGAGAAGAGGGGGGTGCAGTCTGGTTTATGTGTTTAATAATAGCATCACTATTTTGTACTTGCTCTCGTGGATCAGTCGGTTAGAACATTGTACTTAGAGACAGATGTTTTAAGTTCAAACCTTACATAGGGCATTATTTTTTTTACTCTGATTTTTTCTAAAATGAACTTAGACACTTGAGATTACAATATTAAGCAGATTGTTTAGTTTTAGTTTTTTTCTGTAATTTATGGAAATTAGAACCCCCCAGGTAATTTATGCGATTTAGAACCTCAGGTAATTTATACAAATACCGGGAATTAGAACCCCAGGTAATTCATGCAAGTTACGGGAATTAGAACCCCAGGTAATTCATGCAAGTTACGGGAATTAGAACCCCAGGTAATTCATGCAAGTTACGGGAATTAGAACCCCAGGTAATTCATGCAAGTTACGGGAATTAGAACCCCAGGTAATTCATGCAAGTTACGGGAATTAGAACCCCAGGTAATTCATGCAAGTTACGGGAATTAGAACCCCAGGTAATTCATGCAAGTTACGGGAATTAGAACCCCAGGTAATTCATGCAAGTTACGGGAATTAGAACCCCAGGTAATTCATGCAAGTTACGGGAATTAGAACCCCAGGTAATTCATGCAAGTTACGGGAATTAGAACCCCAGGTAATTCATGCAAGTTACGGGAATTAGAACCCCAGGTAATTCATGCAAGTTACGGGAATTAGAACCCCAGGTAATTCATGCAAGTTACGGGAATTAGAACCCCAGGTAATTCATGCAAGTTACGGGAATTAGAACCCCAGGTAATTCATGCAAGTTACGGGAATTAGAACCCCAGGTAATTCATGCAAGTTACAGGGAATTAGAACCCCAGGTAATTCATGCAAGTTACGGGAATTAGAACCCCAGGTAATTCATGCAAGTTACGGGAATTAGAACCCCAGGTAATTCATGCAAGTTACGGGAATTAGAACCCCAGGTAATTCATGCAAGTTACGGGAATTAGAACCCCAGGTAATTCATGCAAGTTACGGGAATTAGAACCCCAGGTAATTCATGCAAGTTACCGGAATTAGAACCCCAGGTAATTTATGCAAGTTACCGGAATTAGAACCCCAGGTAATTCATGCAAGTTACGGGAATTAGAACCCCAGGTAATTCATGCAAGTTACGGGAATTAGAACCCCAGGTAATTCATGCAAGTTACGGGAATTAGAACCCCAGGTAATTCATGCAAGTTACGGGAATTAGAACCCCAGGTAATTCATGCAAGTTACGGGAATTAGAACCCCAGGTAATTCATGCAAGTTACGGGAATTAGAACCCCAGGTAATTCATGCAAGTTACGGGAATTAGAACCCCAGGTAATTCATGCAAGTTACGGGAATTAGAACCCCAGGTAATTCATGCAAGTTACCGGAATTAGAACCCCAGGTAATTCATGCAAGTTACCGGAATTAGAACCCCAGGTAATTTATGCAAGTTACCGGAATTAGAACCCCAGGTAATTTATGCAAGTTACCGGAATTAGAACCCCAGGTAATTCATGCAAGTTACGGGAATTAGAACCCCAGGTAATTCATGCAAGTTACAGGGAATTAGAACCCCAGGTAATTCATGCAAGTTACGGGAATTAGAACCCCAGGTAATTCATGCAAGTTACGGGAATTAGAACCCCAGGTAATTCATGCAAGTTACGGGAATTAGAACCCCAGGTAATTCATGCAAGTTACCGGAATTAGAACCCCAGGTAATTTATGCAAGTTACGGGAATTAGAACCCCAGGTAATTCATGCAAGTTACGGGAATTAGAACCCCAGGTAATTTATGCAAGTTACGGGAATTAGAACCCCAGGTAATTCATGCAAGTTACGGGAATTAGAACCCCAGGTAATTCATGCAAGTTACGGGAATTAGAACCCCAGGTAATTCATGCAAGTTACGGGAATTAGAACCCCAGGTAATTCATGCAAGTTACGGGAATTAGAACCCCAGGTAATTCATGCAAGTTACGGGAATTAGAACCCCAGGTAATTCATGCAAGTTACGGGAATTAGAACCCCAGGTAATTCATGCAAGTTACGGGAATTAGAACCCCAGGTAATTCATGCAAGTTACGGGAATTAGAACCCCAGGTAATTCATGCAAGTTACGGGAATTAGAACCCCAGGTAATTCATGCAAGTTACGGGAATTAGAACCCCAGGTAATTCATGCAAGTTACCGGAATTAGAACCCCAGGTAATTTATGCAAGTTACCGGAATTAGAACCCCAGGTAATTTATGCAAGTTACCGGAATTAGAACCCCAGGTAATTCATGCAAGTTACGGGAATTAGAACCCCAGGTAATTTATGCAAGTTACGGGAATTAGAACCCCAGGTAATTTATGCAAGTTACGGGAATTAGAACCCCAGGTAATTCATGCAAGTTACGGGAATTAGAACCCCAGGTAATTTATGCAAGTTACGGGAATTAGAACCCCAGGTAGTCCTGCGAGTATTTAATAAAAGCTTCTCTGCTGAATGTAAATTTGTGATCAGTAATATGTATATATATTTTTTTTAAAGTATCATTTCTAGATTTTACTTTCAAATACACATCAAAAGAATGAAATTGAGTGGTAAATAATGAAAATTGTAATTATTAAAATAATAATGAAAGAAGTCATCATCAAATCCTGTGTAATGTTAATTAATGTTCTATGTTTTAGAAAGTCAAACTTTTCAGATAAAACATCGAGATTTTAACTTTTCCGAAATGTTTTTAAAGGAGATGTTGATTACCTTTGTTAAATCCATTCCCAACTTGAGTTGTGATAACAAATGCAAGATGATACTTTTGTGCTCATCGACAGCACCAAGTTCAGTGTCTTTGTATTCCTCTTCATCTTCAACATCTTTGGAATGATCAATGGGCTCTAAAAAATAAAAATGCAAAATAATAATTAAAATTCTATTTAAGAAAGATTTGTAAAATAGATAAAAGTTTTGACACGTTGAAAAGATTTTGTATCACTAAACATTTTATGTAGTATTATAAACAATTTAGCTGATTGTTGGGTTGATCAAGTGTATTTACGTCGAGGGGGCACTAAAGCAGCAAGTTCATCGGAGCACATTCCACTGAAGTACTTGTAAAACAAGCACAGGGATGCAATATTGTGGCGATGGGACGGGGTGGAACTTGATGGACAGTGAAAGACCTATTAGATTAGATACTCTTTTTTGGACCTTGTCTAAGAGGGAGAGACTAGAGGTTGGTGCACTAGCCCAGATGTGACAACAATACTCCATGCATGGGCGGATGATGGCTTTGTAGAGATATAGGATACTCTCAGGTGTGAGAAGTTTTCTAGTTCAGTAGAAGGAGTCCACTTTCTTTGCAGCAGCCTTGGCCATGTCTTCAATGTATTTGTTCCAATTCATGTTACCTGTGAATGTTAGACCGACAAGTTTCAACGTTGGATTCTCAGGTAGGGCGTTATTTGCCATGGCAATCAGTGGTTGAAGAGATTTCTTGTAGTTGTTGAAGGAAAGCTTTGACTTAGCAGCATTAAATGTTACCATCCATTTATGACCTCATTCCACGACAGACTGCAGGTCACTTTCTAAGGATTCAGCCATTGCCTCAGATATGTGTGTGTCAGTTTTACCCACATGATGAGAGTAGAGCGTGGTGTTGTCAGCAAATATACCCATCTCAGACACAATGTCATCAAGGAGGTCGTTTATGAAAATCAGGAACAATAAAGATCCAAGGATCGATCCCTAGGGTACACCTGCATTTATGTCATGTTTGGATGAACGGCTATCAAGTACAACCTGGATCTTTCTTTTGGATAAGAAGGATCTAATCATATTAAATATTCGTCCAGTAATACCATATGAATTAATTTTTATGAGAAGACCTTTATGCCAGACCTTGTCAAAGGCTTTGGATATATCAAGCGCTACCGCCCTAGCTTCACTTGCCTTGTCCAGTGTATGGTATATGTGTTCAGAGATGACCGTAGATCATGCTTGCCTAAATCCATACTGATGGTCAGAAAGAAGTTTCGCATTAACGAGGTGGTGGACTATTCCTAGATTGATTAAGGATTCTAAGATTTTAGCGAAGAACGGAAGTAAACTGATGAGGGCGATAATTGTGAGGGTCAGTTCTATCTCCAGAATTTTTGAAGACCGGTACCACAGAGGCAATTTTCCAGCTATCAGGGAAGCAAGATTCAGCAAGGCATTTGTTGTAGAGTTTGGAGAGGACAGGGGACGGTTCAGCAGAGCATTTCTCTATTACTATTATTGATCAGGCCCACATACATGCTTTGGCGATGTCAAAGTTTTTTATGATGTCTCGGACATGAGATGGGGTGATGGTCAGGTCATCAGTTTGCAATGGGAAATTTGAGGGAGTGATTTGTGGAGTCCAAAGTGGAGTTTAAGGTGACATGTGCTTCACTAACTGCTTTGACCCATTCAGTTTGTGCGCTGATCAGCAGGGAGAGAAAAAGTTTTACTCCATGGGGTGCCCCTGAGGTGATCTCTGATGGAATCTCGATCAGCGTGCTTGTAGATTCTCGTTGTTTTGAGAAACGCCTCATCAGCTTTGGGATAAGATTCTAGGGTGATATCAATCATTACTACAAGGTGATCAGCATTCCCAAGCGAACTATGGGAATTCTCACACAAGCCTCAGGCAGTGAGGTCAAAAACAGGTCAAGAAGTGAGTTTTGCTGGTCCACACAATCAGGGAGGCAGGTTGGGAAAGTGACAGTCTGTGAGAGGGAGTGCGCTATGGACAAACTATACAGCTGCGTCTGTATAGCTGGAGAATCCAAGTCCCGGTGATGTACATTGAAATCCTCAAATACCTGTATTTGGGCACACGTGTCATGAGTGCTGTATCTATGCTTTCAGAGACAAAGTTAATCAGGGTACCGTCCTGGGTCGAAGGAGAACAGTATAAGAAATATAAGTAACTAACGCTATACTGTAAGGTTAATCTAAAGCATGTGTAGACTTGATTCTAGCCTATATTCTCTAGTCAAGGGAAGGGTGTTCCGAACATAAACTTCTAGCTCGTGTATATGTTTGACAGAGTTTTTACGGTAGAGTAAGAGGTATTCAGTCATGTCAAACGTTTATTAGGAGATTGAGTATTGTAGGTTTGTTTCACTTATTTCTAGGATATCAAGGCAGTTTACTAAGAGAAAGGTGTCTACGTCATTGATGTTGGTTCTGAGCCCCCGGATATTTGTGAATGCTAGCCTCAAGGACGGAGGCGAATATATTTTTGGTGTGTGTCTTGTTTAGTTTTGTTTCTCCTTCTTTGTATTGTCATTTTGGTTGTAGATAGAGTGGAGAGGGCAAAGTGGGTGCTTGTTTGGTGCCAATAAGCTCACACAACTAGACTATTAGTCGAGACTTAGTCCATGGGGGTTGTAGCTTCGGGAAACCCCACCAGGGATAACTGTAGGGTCCCTTTCCATGCACAAAATAGCACATACAGTTACTGGCTCGAAAGAGAACAATATAAGAAATATAAGTAACTAACGCTGTGCTGTAAGGTTAATCTAAAGCACATGTAGGCTTTATCATCTGATTTTAGCCTATATTATCTAGTCATGGTAAGGGTGTTCCGAACATAAACTCCTAACCCGTGCATATGCTTGTCAGAATCTTTACAGTAGAGTGTGAGATATCCAGTAATATCAAAATTGTGTGAGGAGATTGAGAATTGTAGGTTTGTTTCACTTTGTGCTAGTATATCCGGGGAGTTTACTCGGAGAAAGGTTTCTATGTCATTGATGTTGGTTGTAAACCTCGGATATTTGTGAATGCTAGCCTCAAGGGCGGAGGTGAAGATGTTTTTCGGTGGGTGTCTGGTTATATAAGAAAGGAGAGAAAGAGAAAGAATACAAACCATCACGTTTGTCCATGATACCAGCAGTAACAGGATTGGGATAAGGCAAGGATGTTGTCGACGTATAACTTTCACATGGTGATGGTTCTTCCGCTGTTAATGAGTCAGAATGAGGATTGATGTGGGTTGATGTCGGCTGCTGTTGGGGTTCTTCTGGGTCTTCAGGTGGCTGAGGTTGTTCAGATTCTAACGACGATGCCTTGTGTTCTGGTGATGGTTCGGAATTTAGTTCTTTTTGTTGTCGTATGGAAGACTCTTTGCCCCTTGATGAATGTCTGAAAAATAAAAACAAAGGACATGTCATGTAAATAGTCATGAGTCACATAGATATAGATTTTACGCGACTCTCCAAAGGGAAATTTGACACGGGATTGGTTTAATGCGGTGAGCGCAGAAATTTTCAAAGGTCTGTAGTGGGCCCCTTCTAACTCAGTCTTTCCGATGATGTAGAGGAATGACAGGACTATAGTTCGGTTGATTTGTGGTGTGTGCCTTGACAACAGAGTTAGTTCCAACTCCCTGCTATTGCGACTGAAGTAACTCAAACTGGTCAGCTTTGCATTACAACTGCCTAAAGTGGTATGGACACGTTGAATGATTGGTTTCGTTTGTTTTATGGTATATCAACCATCTATGCGTTATTTAATGACGAACAAAGTTTTCAAATATGATTCTACAGGTATGATAATTATTTATATTCTCAAAATACACTATTCTTTTAATCCATTGCTCCCAGAATACATTACTTGTAGAAGGAAATTTTACAGAGAGGGTAAGGGCATTACTCTTAGAAAACACTACTCCCAGAAGAAAACGTTACTCTTTGGCATCGATAATCTTCTTTGTTCTCAAAATGATTGACTTTCAACCACCGCCTTCTAGTATTTATTTGGGGAGAAAATTAAAAAAATCAGATAGAATGATACGGTTGGGGGATGAAGTTATAGATACTAGGGCATGACGTGACCAGCCGATCACATGTTGAATGTAGCTCTGGTTGGTTATACAGATGTACACACATCTCAATTGAGGGTAAGCAAGGAAAAGGCAAGCAGAGAAAGACTTGGAATGACTGTCAAAGATGACTTCAAGCAATGGCACATCGAAACAAAGGGAAATGATAGTTTCATGGAGAGATTCAGTTCATACCGCCATGGTCAATGTGCAACCCACATCTGATGTGGAAAATAAAAAGAAGACGAAGGAAGAGGAAGACGAAGGAAGAGGAAGACGAAGGAAGAGGAAGACGAAGACGAAGGACGAGGAAGACGAAGGACGAGGAAGACGAAGGACGAGGAAGACGAAGGACGAGGAAGACGAAGGACGAGGAAGACGAAGGAAGAGGAAGACGAAGGAAGAGGAAGACGAAGGAAGAGGAAGACGAAGAAAAAGGAAGACGAAGAAAAAAGAAAAAAGAAAAGGAAGACAAAAGAAAAGACGAAGAAGAAGACAAAGAAGAAGAAGACAAAGAAGAAGAAAACAAAGACAAAGACGAAGAAGACGAAGACGAAGAAGAAGACGAAGAAGACGAAGACGAAGAAGAAGACGAAGAAGACGAAGACGAAGAAGAAGACGAAGAAGAAGAAGAAGACGAAGAAGAAGACGAAGAAGAAGACGAAGAAGAAGACGAAGAAGAAGAAGACAAAGAAGAAGACAAAGATGAAGAAGAAGACAAAGAAGAAGAAGAAGACAAAGAAGATGAAGAAGACAAAGATGAAGAAGAAGACAAAGATGAAGAAGAAGACAAAGATGAAGAAGACAAAGATGAAGACAAAGATGAAGACAAAGACGAAGAAGAAGACAAAGCGAAGAAGACAAAGACGAAGAAGAAGACAAAGATGAAGACAAAGATGAAGAAGACAAAGATGAAGAAGACAAAGATGAAGAAGACAAAGATGAAGAAGACAAAGATGAAGAAGACAAAGATGAAGAAGACAAAGATGAAGAAAACGAAAAAAGACGAAAAAGAAGACGAAGAAAAAGACGAAGAAAAAGACAAAGAAAAAGAAGACGAAGAAAAAGACGAAGAAAAAGAAGACGAAGATGCCAGTTTGCAAGAATCAATCACATCAGATCAGTTGATGACAACCTGATCCTCGTGGGTGGCACAAGCAAAATGTTAACAGGCAGAAGAAATTCAAAGTCATTCATGAAAAGTCTAATCTCAGCATGAGACAAGATGAAAAATGAAAATAAAAACCTTCTCATCTCTACCGGACATATAGAGCATATAAAGATTGATTCTAGCCACACCCTTTGAATACTGCCTGGAAGAGTGCTCCCACCCTCAGACTGTTTATTCATGCACAAACTTTTGCAACTGCATATAATAGAAAAAGTAATCAGCAGCCGACTGCTTGACCTATTTTCAGTGTTGTTTTTACAACATTTATCAGTAAGAATAAAAGAATACATATTTTTGAACCTGCCTGCCCTAAATTCGTCCACGGTAACACAAAGCAAATGAATATTGAAGTATTTTTTTACCGTCACCATTTTTAAGGATTTAATGAAGAATCATGTTCTATCCCAAGTCCATGATACTAGATTACCATTTTGTATTCTGAATTTTACAACATGCAATTTTGGGGATGAGGCCCAAGGATATAAGAGAGGTGGGAGAGTGCAAATAAAGTGACATTTATTAAAATGATATTCAGTAAATTTATAGTCTTCAAGTGCACCTGGCATTTTTCAGAAAATGAATGAGGACCTATGTGCAATCCTGCTTCAATCCCTGAACCCCATATTACCATTTCAATTAAAAAATATATATATTTCTATAATTTTAAAGTTATAACTCAAATAAAATAAAGTAAAAAGTCGTTTTTCCTTTTTATAGATGTCACGTACAAAAATGATCGTATCCCCCTCCCCCTTTAATCAAAATGAAATAAACTTATCCAAGTAATCTGGGTAATGTAGTTTCAGAATATATATGGTTATAAGGGTCTATCTCGCAAACCCTCTTCATTTATTGTCCTTGGTCAACAATAAATCTCTCCTTTCAATACCCTTTATTTCAAAGTTGTAAAAAAGAAAAAGGTATTTTAGTTTTTCTTTTTGAACAGATGACAATTAAAAATAATCTTCCTTTCACTCTCCCCCTCTTTCTATCCCTTTCACTATATCGCCACTGACAGTGATGAATCTCACCTAAAATATTTGATATAGAATAGTTAAGAATGTTTATAAAAAAAATTCTTCTTTGTATTCAAGTGCACCAAAAATGTTATTTCAAACAGCAGCGCGACAGACCAACCAAAATTGTACTTAAAACTAAAGCGTGACAGACTGACAAAAATGCTATTTCACACTGAAGCGCAACAGAGCAAGTAAAAGCCCATTTCAAACTGAAGCATCATATATTAACTGACGAACAATGCCTATCATTGAAATGTGAGGATGCATCTTAAACAGAGAGAAGGTTGATGTGAAAATAATTTGGCCTTGAACATATCCGAACATGTTAACTATAGAACAGGATAAACTAACGGATGGAAAGAAACCTATTTATTGGCAGCTGATGCTGTATATAAACATTCCTCGGCTTTAATATAGATTTACATAACCCACTTGATGTTAGGTTTGTCAGTTGGACATTGGTCAGTCGCTGGTGGGAGGAGAGAGAGAGAGAGAAACCAATTATTAACTAAATGTATACAAGATTATCTTGGCAGGAGCTAAAGTATATAAGTTATTTTAAGGAAGAGGAGGGGGGGGGGAGGAAATAAAAAGAAAAAAGAAAAAAAGAAAAAAAAAGGAAAAAAAAGGAGAAAAAAAAAAAAAGAAAAAAAAAAAAGAAAAAAAGAGAGATCAGTAAAACAAATATCCGCTTCACAGATTAGATGGTTTCACCAGTGACAAGCGTTTGGGTTTCCTTCACTTATTCCATAGTCTGGCTGACCACAGGTCACACAAGAGATGACCTGCTAACCATTCCATTCCCGTCTGTTTGCCGACTCCCTCAACATTAGGCATATCCATTTTGATATCCCCCCACCCCCCGCCAATCTGATTCACCATTTTTCCTTCTTGTATTCTGCCTAACAGGATTCTCTTGGCTGATTGTTGAGTTTTTGTCTTTTTACTGTGCTCAAGAGGTATTTGTAGGGCTGAATTACTTGCCATATTTCAATGAGGAAGTAATACCCAATGAGCACAATAATATTGTGGGTTTTATGTTTGTGCTGGACAACCATAAAAAGGAAGTAGGTCATAAACTTCTACAAATTTGGAGATCGAGAGGGAGGAAGAGAGAGAGGGAGGGAGAGAAGGAGGGAGAGAGAGAGAAACCAATTATTAACTAAATGCATACAAGATTATCTTGGCATAGTTGACACTACAGCCAATGTTGAAATTGAGTAGCACCAAATTTGTACGAAGACCACGGCCGAATGATCATGACCAGTTCACACAGTAAATTCATTTATTAATCAGTTTTTTCCCTGAAATTCCTACAAACATTAAGACTCCAGCAGAAATTCCCGTTGAAAATGAATAACCAAATTGTACCATTCATACCAACTTAAACTGAAATTTAAATGAATAAACTTAAACTTTAATGAATAATTAATGTTTAGTGTTATTCATTTGTAATTTTATTGTCCTATCTTTTCTATATAGATGCAATAGTTTTGTCGATATTAACAGTGATTAATTAAAGCGATTTAATGAAAAAAGATTACTTATGAAAACTTTTCTTAAAACATTATTCTTATTAATTTTCAAGGGAGGTAATTTAAATAAAACTAATATAGCTGAACTAGCTAGAAAGAAATACCGACTAGGCATAAGAGTTCATAGAGAGACGGGAAGGTGACTGATCCGGGGGGGGGGGGGGACATTTTCTTTTTTATTGTTTTTACATTCAATGATTGTTTTGATTTAAATATAAAAAAATGTTTCGTATTTGTGTTCAAATTTTTTTCTTCCGGTATTTTTTTTATGGGGACTGACTAGCTTTTCAACAAATTGTCATCCATTTCTAAGTTTTAAGCAAAAAAGAATAAAATAAAAATAAAATAAATAAATAAATTAAAAAAAAAACGACCATTATTCACCATCGCTCAGACGAATTGA
The DNA here is from genome assembly GCA_963556195.1 of Sepiola atlantica. Taxonomy (NCBI): domain Eukaryota; kingdom Metazoa; phylum Mollusca; class Cephalopoda; order Sepiida; family Sepiolidae; genus Sepiola; species Sepiola atlantica. Next base: position 35,612,566 of record OY744517.1, read on the forward strand.
TTTATTTTTTATTTTCATTTCTTTACCGTCTTATTTAAAATATAAATAAATTTTTATCAAAATATTAATGCTTATTTATATTATAAATTCGGAAAGCTTTTGTTCCATGTTTACAAACTTATTAAGAGAATGTTTATTATTTAAAATATTTGTTACAAGTAGTAAACTTGGAAAAGTCAGCTAGTAGATGTATATAAACACATGAAATACTTACAATGGTTGTGGCTGCGGTTGGTCATACCAAGTTGATGATGATAAGGATGAAGCATTTGGTGCACTACGGCTCAAGGCATTCTAAAACAGAAAATAAATGACAATTTAGTTCATCCAAAAAGACAGAAACATTTTTTTTTTTTTAATTGGTAGTCTTTTTTTATTTAAAATTTTTTGTTTTTAATTTCATCTTGGTCAAATATATGGAGTATGAAGGACAAATAACTCATAGCGACTGGATATTACTGGCTGGAACTTCCGGAGAATAATTTGGTTGTTTGATTTAATCGTTTTGTTTTACAGCATATCAACCATTTGTGGATTATTTAATGTCGAATACGGTCATTTTTGGTAAAAGTTGTTACGTTTCAAATTCTATATATCTTCAAATATTTATTCATGGTGTTTCGTTTGGTTGTTTTGTAGAAGAAAATTGTTGATTTTGTTTTGGGCTTTGCAGAACATGATTGAGTTTTGCAAATGGAAAAGAAAAGAAAAAAACAATAACATCAATGTTTGGTGCATTTTTGGTCAGGAAGCCAGTATCTTCAGACAGCCGTATCTGGTAGCACCAGGCCGGAGAATGAGTTTTAAAACAATACTACTACAATCGACGCAAATGCATCCAGTGTGGATATGATTCAAACAGAATGACATTTTTCTACTCTCTGAAGAGCCCCTGAGAGAATGATTAACTTACAAATTAATCCACAACATTCTCTCATTGCAGTCGAAATGGATGTAGGATATCAAAGAAAATAAAAATGCTTTAAAAATAAGGTAGGAATTTGTTCTATATCTCTCTCTCATATATATGTGTGTGTGTGTACACACACACACTACCAAAACTCTGTGGATTTTGTTATCTTGTTTGCCCTCGTGCACACAAGATGACATCATTGTTTGTGACATACCCCATTTAAACAGAGATGGGGATAACCGTGCACAGTGACTGATATCACAAAACAATGACGTCACCCATCAAACTAGAGGGAGGATGAAAGAGCTTTTATGATGTTTTATCTAAGCGAACTGTTCCCTTTGAGTAACCGGTCGTCTACTAGGATATCTCCCCCATCAGATCGTTTATAGGTTCGTCTGATGACAATGATAGTAGGTAATGCTATTTGCCTTTTCAGCCCGACTCAGAAGAGAGATTAAGTGAAATTTTTTGAATAAGTACCTTCCCATGAAATGTAGGCACCATTTGTAAGAAATAGTGAATATCTGTAAGCTTCTATTACTGAAATAGTCATTGGACCGGATAGAATATGTAAACAATGAAAGCAATGGGAATTTCAATTTTTTCTGGTAAATGTCAAAGTGATAAATGTGAAACATGAGTGGCTAGTCAAAATCTAACATCGATTTCATCGATTCATTGTGATTTAGGTTCAACTTTGAAAATCTGACTCACTTAAACATGTTAAAAGATGCTGCATTAATATGAACAAATAATGTAGATTTATTCTAGATGGATTAAACAGTTAGGATTATAGTATTATAAGTGGCAAGGTGTAGTGATTACAGGTGCACACTGTGAGCTCTGCGTGCTGAGTTCCATTGGGACACCTGTATCACTTTCACTAATACCCTTGGAAAAGTTATGAATCCATATATCCTCCTTCCAGCTATCAATTAAATAGTTGGGAAGACTAGATCCTCAAGCCTTGGTTATACAACTAATCTAGAAGGGAAAACTAAAAAATAACACTAGTCTTTCTCTGCTTATCTCGATATTGTTTCCAGTCATCCTGAACTTCATTCTGCCACTTGATTTTTAAAAATGCTGGTTCAGAAGATGTGCAGTTGGTGATTTGAGTAACCCTTGTTTCACTATAGAGGCTATTCATTGTCTCAAGAGTTAAAGAAGGCCTTTTCATGTTATTTAGAGAAAATATACAACAAATATCTACCTGTATGAGAAACGGTATAATTGGAAAGCTCTTAAAAAAAAAAAAAAATAATAATTGGCTTATTAAAAAAAAAAGTTTCTCATAACGTTTGTTTAGCGTAAAGTTTTTTTTTTTAAATCTGATTTATTATACTAAAACTGAGTCAATATACTTTAACACAAAATACATGCAAAAATATAGCTTAGTTCTGGGAGTGAGTTATGTTTAAAAAAATCCTTTTTAATCATTTGAATTAGCCGTAATTCAAAATTGAACAAGTCATCCATCTCTCACTTAGCTATCTATGTATTTCTCTTGTCTTCTCTTACGATATAGATTCAATCACTCTTTAAAATTTCATAATGTCTGAGGATTAAAAAAAGAACTTATTTTTTTCAGCATACCCATCTAATTTACATACGTGTGTCTGCACACCCTATAGACACATATGTAAATCAGATAACAAAATAAGTCTCTCTATTTCTATATCATCCATAATGATAATATAGAAGTAAACAGACTTATTATTTTTAGTTATGCAAGAAGAATGTCTTAAAAGACATGTCACAGTTTATGAATTTTCAAATGAAATCAAAGTAGAATAAATAATGGTAGTGGTTATCACTCAACGGGTCACAGATACGTCTTAACAATCATCATCATAAAAATAATCATTATTACAAGGTTAGCTTCACTAACAAAGAAAGTACAGTGATAGTTTTGTAAACAAAAAGTTTATATTATCAAACATTAATCAATACAAGAATATTTACATATCTATTTTTTTAAGTGGGAACTATATGCTTTCTTTTTTTTAATTATTTTTTTTTTAACATAGTTCACCCCAAACAAGGTAGACGTAAGAGGCTACATGTTTATAAAATAAGTCTGCATTGGAAAAACAATTTTGTTATATAAAACAGAAGACAACATTTTAATATGGGTTTAAAAAAAAAAAAAAAAAAAAAAAAGGGGAGACCAAGTGATGATAAAAAGCAGCATAAAAATAACCACAATGCAACAAGCAGGAGAACAGAAAGCAAGTCTGCTAAACAGGAGTGAAAAAATGTTCAATATACAAAGAAAAGGAGTCACATTATTCAGTTGTTACACTCATCTTTTCTTTTTTTCATCAGCATCATCGAGGGGGTGGGTAAACTTTTGAAAAGGAATCGAGGGAAAATTCACAGAAATAATTTTGCAATGTTTCCAAGTTACATAATTTTATTGTTTTGATATTTTTTTTCTTAGAAATCTTGGCTTTAATGATCATTAATTTGGCCACATATACCCATAATCAATCATTAATCTGGCCACATATACCCATAATCAATCATTAATCTGGCCACATATACCCATAATCAATCATTAATCTGGCCACATATACCCATAATCAATCATTAATCTGGCCACATATACCCATAATCAATCATTAATCTGGCCACATATACCCATAATCAATCATTAATCTGGCCACATATACCCATAATCAATCTTTAATCTGGCCACATATACCCATAATCAATCTTTAATCTGGCCACATATACCCATAACCAATCATTAATTTGGCCACATATACCCATAATCATTAATTTGGACACAATTTCACCATTCACATTGAAACTGACTTTTTAATTTCTTTTTAATTGGTCTTGTTTATATTAATTCTGATAATATCTAAATACCAAAATACTAGGCCTCTATAGTTTTGTTACATTTTACTTCAAAGTTCTTGGAAATCAAGGCTGGGTCTAACACTTGATTCATATATGAGATACATAGATATTCAGACATCCTATTAAAGTTCTCATTTATCTGTCAAACGTCGAGGAAGTTAAGATTAATTTTTCTTCTAAATTGACCAGCTAATTATGTTATAGTATATTTTTCTTTTGATCTCTTGGTCTTACCAGATTCCAGGACAAGAATTCATCTAGTCTGGTGGAGTATTATGCTAAGTGATGCTACTTGAGATAACATCACTAGGATAAGGTGCAGCATTCCTCGTATAAGCTAGCGTATCGCCGTGTCGAGGGGATCTTACTTGATCTTCGGATACTATGTTATTTTTAATATTTGGTCAGGGTTTACTTGTAGGGTAAGTATTTTCATATCAGGTTGTCCTGACAAACCCTTGTACAGAGAGACCGAAGACACTCGAGGATGGTGTCTAGTAGGTAGTTCAAACTCTCTTATAGTTTGAGGGTGTTCTTGTGTGCTCGTAAAAATATACCTATTTTTTAGCTTTAAAAGTTTACAAAATTTTCCACATCTTGTTCGTTTTCATCTGCACAACTCTTCAAAAAATATTTTTCAAGTTAGAGATTACTTTGGGGTTTTAATTCAGACATGAAGTAGAACAATTTGTTCAATTTTTTTTTTGTATTTCTCATAAAAAATGAGGATAATTAAAAAAAAAAAAAAAAAATGCTAATTTTTTCACATTTTCTTGTCACTGAGTGATAATCAACAAATTTTGACCCGCTCTCGAAATTGAACTGTTTTATATTTCGATTTGTGGTTATTTACTTTGTATTCACCAGGTCTTGAATTTAAAGAAAATACACACTGCATATATCAAATAAAAACTTATAAAAACGATACATTCCCACTCTGGATGCGATGACGAGATGAGTGCTGATAAAACACCGAGCATAAAAATGAGTGAACAGTTTGAATAAACACTGAAAAATATCCCAAAATATTTTAAAAACAAAAACGCTGATCACACAAAAACAAGGCAGCACAACAACACAAATCTGGGGGGAAAAAAGAAAATATTTAGAAATTGAAAACTCAAGTCAAATAAACTAAAAATAGGAAGCAGTTTGTGATTAAAACATTTCTAAAGTTCACGCAACTTTCTTGTTATTTTTGTTTTTACATTGTGAAACAAGACAAGTTGTTACAAATATTTGATAATTAAGTTATGTTTTGCCACAGGAAATCCATAAATGATTGGTTTTAAAATACTATTTAAAAATAAAAAGAAATAGTTACTTAAAACGTGAAGATTCATTTAGAAAATGGCGTCTACTTACAAATCATAAGTATCATTCTTAAGAGAATTGAATAAAGAAAACCAGGAGAAACTAGCAATTTTCCTAATTTAATAAAAGCATGAAAACAGAAAAGAGGCACAATGATATCTAAAAATGGGGCACAGTTATTAAAATGATATCTAAAAATGGGGCACAGTTATTAAAATGATATCTAAAAATGGGGCAGTCGTTTAAAATATTTAAAAAAAAAAAAAAAAAAAAAAAAAAGAAGAAAAGGCACCAGTTATTAAAATGATATCTAAAAAGAAACAAAAAGGACAATGATATTAAAGATGTATTTAATATCAGTTACTAAGATAAAATATCCATTGAAAAGAAAGAAAAAAAAGATAAATGAAAGAAAAATCAGTTTTTCATTGGTCGATTTGTTTAGAAAAACACAATATGGACATTATTTAAAAATAATTTAAATTAAAAAAAATAATTTAGAAAATAGAAAAATAAGTAGTTTAAAATAATTTAAATTTATTTATTTGCCCTCTTTAGACATCAATTGATTCAATCAATAACCACATCTCATCTTTTAATAAAATGCCCCACCTCTTTTGGGAACTCCATGCAAAACGAATCTACAGGGACATTTTTTTTTTTTGGGGGGGGGGGTCTATCTGATTAAATATTTAAGAGAATTTGATTGTTTGTGTGTGTGTGTGTGTGTGTGTGTGTAAATTCCACAGTTGTATCCTTCGTCTATTGTATATTGCTACCGTGCATTCTATGGACATCCGGCGCGAACACAGACCCCACAATATTATTGAACCACTTCTGTTCAAACTGAAACATACTTATCTCTGGTTAATGCAGTTTAAGAATATAGATCTATCTCCAAACCCCTTGTAAGAGTTTGCGATATATTTCCATTCTATGGACGTCCGGCACGAAATCAGACCCCACAATATTGTTGTACCATCTTTTGGACAGAACAGATACTACACTTGGATATATTATTTCATTAAAATTCTGATACAAAATTTTAACAAATTAGACACAAGGCCATATCATAGGGAAATTGAAGCGGGTCGATAGACTTGCTGGTCTATATCTACTCTTAACTAGTTAGTAACCACAATACCACATTTATTCTATGCCCTACCCTATTTAAAATATCCGCAACGTTTTGATGATTTTTTTATTTATAAAAACAGTATATACTTCACTTTGATCCCATCAAAGTGTATTTTAGTTTCACGTTAGACACGACAGCAACATCGGATGAAAAAAAAAAAAAAAAAAAAAAAAATGGTACTTTTCTATTTACATTACATCTTCGGCAATCCCTTCTTTTAAAAAAGATGGATAACGTACAAGCATATTATTATATAGATTCTGCAAGATTTGTTCGCACTTCTGCATTTCAACCGTCATTTGGACTTAATTTGCTTTCCTCTTTTGAAGGCAGGGGCAGACAACCAACCGGAAGTAATTATTCAAAATGACAATATTAACAGCGAAGAATAATAACAGCGAACAATGTATCGCTATTGAATATGAAAATATTTTATTTAATATTTTTAAAACTTATAAAAATAATAAATGTGTTTTTTTTATTGTATGAATTAAAACTTTCAAAATAGTCAGTGATTTTTAAAACGAAAATTTATTAAAATGAATAGTCAGTGATTTTTTTTATTGTATGAATTAAAACTTTCTCAAAATAGTCAACAGTGATTTTTAAAACGAAAATTTATCATTAAAATGAATAGTCAGTGATTTTTTTTATTGTATGAATTAAAACTTTCTCAAAATAGTCAACAGTGATTTTTAAAACGAAAATTTATCATTAAAATGAATAGTCAGTGATTTTAGTCAACAGTGATCTTTTAAAACGAAAATTTCCGATCGACTCGGTGGAATGAATGGAACTCTTTAGTTATTAAGTCCAAGTGACGGTTGAAATGCAGAAGTGCCGATTTTTTGTATAAAGTTGATATGTGATTATTGATTAAAAACAAGAGATCCCCAAAGAGGCGTAATAAATGAATAAATAAATAAATGCAAAATGAAAGATATTTGTCCCTCTTATCTACAAAAAACAATAAACAACGAAGAGAAGATGCAAATGGGTGTTTCTAAAAAAAAAAAAAAAAATTTTTTTTTAAATGAAAAAACGAAAAGGTTAAAAGTGTAAGCTGAGGAAATGAAGACAATTATTTGTGGATTTTTCTTTTACAGGAGTGTAGTTAGGGCGTGGGGGTAAATAGACGAACGAGTCAGAAAAGAAACGGTGAGAGACGCACACAAACAAATCCAAACTTGATTTTATTTTTGCTTTTCTTGTGAAGGGTGTGGTATAAAAAGAAAGAAAGAAAGAGAAAGAAGAAGTCTAAGCAGATAGATGTGCCTACCAGCATGAACAATCCTGGTTCCACATATTTTCCATGTGAGAGAACCTACGTGAAGAAAACATGGCAGTTACAAGTATCAAGACGGCTACAAATTGGTGGACACACGGTCAGAAATAATGGGAAGGATAATCTGGCTTTATATATATATATATATATATATATATATACATATATAGAGAAATAAACAGGGGCTGAAGAGAGTGTGGTAAAAGAGATCAATTATAGGTCTCCTTTGTTTGGACTTGAAACCGACGGTACCGATGTTGTTCTGATCTTAAAATAAATAAATAAATATATAGTATACATTTTTATTTATACAAACATTATTGGTTACATATGTGCATACATGTTTTGGTTGTACTCTTCACAGAGAGTCCACCTCTTCAGACCAAACAAGATAAGGAAGGATTGTAACCAATAATGTTTGTATAAATAAAAAAATTATACTAAAGAACAGTTCTACTTGTTATTGAGCACTTTTTATAAACACTTGAGTTTCAACGGATTTACATCTACAGAAACTAATACAATACATGTACTTATATATATATATATATATATATATATATATATAATAATCCAGGTAAAACATCCACAGGATAGTAATCCAAAGAATTTCAACCAGGTTTATAAAAAGTGCTCAATATCAAATAGAGCTTTTATATATGATTATTTTTATTTACACAAGCATGTACAAAATCTGCGACACTGGCATGTCGATGTTATCGATCAACAGCTATTATAAACTGAGATCTCATCAGCCAGAGTTAGAATCCGATCTTAACCGTAGATCATATTTGGAAAGAAAGGTTCTTTCCAAATATGATCTAAGGTTAAGATCGGATTCAAACTCTGGCTGATGAGATCTCAGTTTATAATAGCTGTTGATCGATAACATCGACATGCCAGTGTCGCAGATTTTGTACATGTCTGTCAAATAAAAATAATCATATATATATATAAGGCATTTATTGATCTTAGACAAAATTTCTTTATATTGTGTGTTGGAAATTTTGCGATGAGGATTGATAATTTGGATTATTCCAACTACTATTCTTATGTTGGTTTTTATATTCCCGTTTTTTTTCTTAATTTTTTTAATTAAATTTGTATTTACATTAACGAGTCACAACATATCAAGCTTAAAAGCCACTCGAGGATAAGGCTTAATGGGATGGATATGTTGACAATTGAATGATGAAGAATATCATGAAAAGATTGTAAAGGATGAATGGAATGAACAAAATTTGATTACTTATGAGGACAATTTATGACAAGCATTTGTTGACATTGGGTTTGCAGATGGCCATGTTGTAAGCAGCAGGGAAGTAACCCCATGGTAACGTGTTCGACAGATGAGAAGGCCATGGAAAGAAACTCCGTTCATAGAAATTCCGTTTGATGCTGAGCACATGGAAGATGACGGGAAAATTCTTTCCAGTTGTGGTTGGAGGACGAGTTCTTGCAGTGAATATTTTTACAAAGATGCAGCATCTCAAACTGGAGTACCTTCTAGTTAAACTCGGAAATCTGGACGTAACTAAAAACTAAAACCGTTATTTTATTCACGGGAGTAAATTCTTCTCGTTCCATAACTGTGTTAATTTTTATGCAATTTTTACTTATTATCGCCTGTAGTAAGGATTGAACCTTTAACCTCCCGAAGACTCATTTAGAACTGATTGCTAAATAATGCCCTTAATGGTTAGGCTATATGTCCACGTTCAACACTCCACTCTATAATAAAGAACTATGTGTATTCATTTGTAAATATATATCCGTCCCGTCACACAAAAGTTTGTCCTGAAGAATAAGGGAAGGAAAAACACAAATCTATTTTCATAACGCTTTCTTTCTGTGTCTTCCTTATAATCCTTCCGCTAACGTCTTTGATGTTTTTAACATCCGGCATCATTTATATAATGCTCAGTTATAAAAAACAATACAGGTTCTTCTTCTTACCAAGATACTTCCATTACATTTGTCTCTGGATAAATATAGCACCAATGCTCAGTTAGAAAACAAAATTGCATTTCATCTATGCTTCTGCTCAGTTATTCTTTCGATCACTTTTAGGATCTGATCCATCAACTTTAAACCTGTAACTACGTCTATCTCGAACTCCTCCTTTACCTTTGTAAAAGTTCACAATTTTATTATTTTTTTTTTTTTTTTTTTTATTATTTTTTTTTTTTTTTTTTTTTTTTTTTACTAATGTTTAAATTTTTAATTCATATAAATAGATAAACATGCATTTCAAAATTTGGGCAAAATAAGTTAATCACTTAATTTTTTGAGTTGGTCGGGCCAAAGTCTTTCAGCTGCAAGTCTGTTGTTCAGTAAATGAGTACCATTTGTAAGCTCTAAAAAAATAAATCTCTGTTAATTGTTTTTACACAATATCAAGAAATCCTGATTCCTTATATATAATTGTATCACAGTCCATAGTTTTCTTAGAATGTGGGATAGCTTGGCAGGCTGAGAGCAGACTCAAGGCGTTTCCATGAATAATGGCAATAGAGAGGCGCTCGTAAAGCCAAGACAATTTGCGATTGTCTCCGGTGTTGTGCGTCATTAGTTCATAATTGTATTAAGATCCTAGTCTTTTGGAATGATCTCTTATGATCTGACTTGTCAAGTCTGATAATCCCGATGCCTGTTCAGCTTTCAACATTTCTATAACTATGCCTGAGGTCCTGCAGCTTTACTCTTTTTTTTTAATGTCTAGTCCCTACCACCTCCTAATAATCAAAAGAAAGAAAATAATAAAAAAAAAAAAAGAAAAGTCAAGGTTGGAGTTTTCTTTTCTTTCTTTAGCTCATCAGAAATGACTCATTTTTTCTTTCTTTAGCTCATCAGAAATGACTTATTTTTTCTTTCTTTAGCTCATCAGAAATGACTCATTTTTTCTTTCTTTAGCTCATCAGAAATGACTTTTTTTCTTTCATTCTTTAGCTCATCAGAAATGACATTTTTTTTTATTTCTTTCATTCTTTAGCTCATCAGAAATGACATTTTTTTCTTTAGCTCATCAGAAATGACATTTTTTTCTTTAGCTCATCAGAAATGGCTCATTTTTTCTTTCTTTAGCTCATCAGAAATGGCTCATTTTTTTTTCTTTAGCTCATCAGAAATGACTCATTTTTTCTTTCTTTAGCTCATCAGAAATTACTTTTTTTTCTTTCATTCTTTAGCTCATCAGAAATGACATTTTTTTTATTTCTTTCATTCTTTAGCTCATCAGAAATGACATTTTTTTTATTTCTTTCATTCTTTAGCTCATCAGAAATGACATTTTTTTAATTTCTTTCATTCTTTAGCTCATCAGAAATGACATTTTTTTATTTCATTCTTTAGCTCATCAGAAATGACATTTTTTTCTTTAGCTCATCAGAAATGGCTCATTTTTTTTTCTTTAGCTCATCAGAAATGGCTCATTTTTTTTTCTTTAGCTCATCAGAAATGGCTCATTTTTTCTTTCTTTAGCTCATCAGAAATGACTCATTTTTTCTTTCTTTAGCTCATCAGAAATGACTCATTTTTTCTTTCTTTAGCTCATCAGAAATGACTTTTTTTTCTTTCATTCTTTAGCTCATCAGAAATGACTTTTTTTTCTTTCATTCTTTAGCTCATCAGAAATGACATTTTTTTCTTTAGCTCATCAGAAATGGCTCATTTTTTTTCTTTAGCTCATCAGAAATGGCTCATTTTTTTTCTTTAGCTCATCAGAAATGGCTCATTTTTTTTCTTTAGCTCATCAGAAATGACTCATTTTTCTTTTCTTTAGCTCATCAGAAATGACTCATTTTTCTTTTCTTTAGCTCATCAGAAATGACTCATTTTTCTTTTCTTTAGCTCATCAGAAATGACTCATTTTTGTATGAAAAATTAAATTACTGGTGAAATTCTATGATTTTATATGAATATTAGTGTGAACACTGGAGAAGCATAATTTTTTTTTTTCATCATTTTTGACTGAGGATGTACACTCGTAATAAAGAGTTCAGTTTAAAATTCCGTAGAGATTCCAGAATGCGACAGGAAGGTTCCCAAATTCAAAAAGATGCAGTTGAAAAAGGCATCAACCAAGATGAGAGTAGTCGTCGGAATAATCCAAATTCTTTATTCTTAAATATTTTCAATAAACCGGCAATGAGTAAAACATTCATTAAAATTCTTATGTTTATTAAAACGGTCAGTTTGAAATTAAAGATAGCAGTACTCAGCTCTGTTTTAAGATGACGCAGACTGCGTTGGTTTGAACACATGAATCGTAGTGATGTGAAAATTCATCGATGTATAAAGACCCCCCCCCCCCCTCCCCTGACATTCTGGAGAGATGCTTTGAAAGAGACGACCAAAATGCCCAGATAAACCAGACAAGAAAGTTAATTTCAAGATCGTCATACAGTGTTTTGTTATAAAATTATTATTTATTTTTTTTTTTTTTTAGAAAAAAGGTTTCTTGACCAGGAGAGTCGTCTTAGGGTTTCAAATGTTAAAGATAAGCAAACTCAAATTGATGTAAAACTGAACATTCAATAAAATACAATTCAACAGACCGCACATTATCATGATATTCGGTTTAACGTTCGTTTTACATGCTGGCATGTGTTGGACAGCTTTTAGAAATTGACTTCCAAACTAACCTATCTCTGGCCAGGTCATTATTTAAACTACAGAACCGGAAATCTGACAGATTTTATTTGGAAGTCATTTTCTTAGTTGAGGCAAGATTTCTATAGGTCGCATGCCCTTCTTGACGCCAACACAGTGTGGTGATGGGGACCAGTGCTTCTGATTGCCCACCAAGGCCAAAGAGCGCTTCACCCATCTTATACATCATATTTAATTTCAAAATTTAAATGAAAAAGAAATGAAATATTTGACCTTTAAACAATTACATTATTTGGATAAATAAACTTGTTTTCATTATAATCAAAATATTTCAGCTTTCTGCATCTAAACAATAAAGTAAAGTTAGATAACTATAACACACGCCTCTCCTGGCACTGCCCTGATTTGGACTGTGATGCGTCTCTTCAGTTCATGAATAGTCTGGGGATCTTTAAGATAACCCCACAGATAGGGGTTATGGTCCGGTGAGTGTGAAGCCCATTAAGGATCACACCTGGTACTGATAAGATAATCACAAGAGTGTCCCCACATATATCGCTGAAAGGATTATGAATTTTTTCCATGAATTAATTTTTTTTTCTTTGGGGGGGGGGGGGGGGGTCACCCTTTTAGAAAGATCAAAGGCATCTGGATCTTTAAAAAAAATATAATCAATGTAAAACTTTTTTTTTTTTAAATAATGCAATGAAAATTGACAAGACATCAATTTAAGTGTCATTTTTATCTGATATTCAAGGTTTTTCTTAACAATATCCCCCTCCCCCCTTCCTCCCCACCTAAAAACTGTCAAATTATTTTAAGGTACTTTAAATATTATACATTCCTTGAAAACCATCACTTTAAAATTCAGGTCATACAAGGCTCATATCAGCTGAATCACGGTTTTCTGAAGAAATACTTAAAATTTAAGGCTATTTCTCATTTAAAGTTATTCTTTATTTAAAAAGAAAAAAAAATAGATATGGTTATCTTCAATAGACTGACCAATCACCAGGAATCAGATAAGATTTCAAAGATTTGGCACAAGACAAAAAGTCGACGAAAACAAAAACTCAAGGAATTCAAAAAAAGGAGAAAAGAAAAGCCAGTCTCAAAAAAAAAAAAAAGGGTTCAAGCAATTTTACAAATGACTGAAAGCACAAAAGCCACAGATTTGTAATAAAAGCAGAAAACAAATGAACAAATTATGATTACAATTAAACCACAAAGATTTTGATTTTGATTTCATTTTAGATCAATAAATACTGATCAAATTATCCATTGCTGATGTGTAGGCAGATATAATATTGATCTAAATATCAATAATCAATATGAAACAATTAGTTGAACAATATTGCCATTACATACCTATATATAGTATAATTGTGTAATGAACAATTTTTAAAGTCAAAAACAAAAGATTACTCATGACATGAGAGGTGACAGTGGTCAAGTGGATAATAGCGTGGATTGATGACCCGGGTGTGCCATTGTCAAATCCAGTCAGTTCCATAGCACCAATTTCACTTATTGATGTTGGCAACCTTCATATGGAACTAAGCGTGGCAAAAAAAAAAAAAAAAAGTACCATGTTTGTTCATACATTTTTTTTTTCCACACAGGATATTTTTTTTGAAACTATGAAGTTTACTCAGTTTTGTTTCAAAAATATCTTGTGTAATGGACGAACTCCTTTGTTTTTGAGGTACAAAATTTGATCCTAAAATGTTAGTTCATTCCACAAATACATGATTATGGTAATTAAAAAGTGAATCCTATTACATTTTTAAAATAATGGAAAGAAAACATTTTATATCAAATAAGAATTAACAATAAAGTAAAATAATTTATGAAGTTTTTTTTAGTTTTTAATTCTAATTTCATAATTTTCAAAATCATGTTTCAGTTAAACTTTTTATACAAAGGTCATTTACAGATTTAATTGATAGACAAAGAAAAGTGATAGAAATTTGTACACACACACACCACACACAGACACACACACACACAATGTAGGATCCCATTGTAATTCCACGCTTGCTTTCTGTATCCATTTGTATAATATATTTACTGTTATAATATTTCTCTTCAAATATTAAATGTCTGTCAGGAATAATAATATTAAGAAAACATTTTTTCTTCTGTAAAAAGAATTGTCATTATCAGATAAATATTCTTTAAATAAATAAAACGAATTTCAGTTTTTTTAATTAAAATTTTAACAATTAGATGCATATTAAAATTACATAAAATGAAAAGGATGCAAAGAGCAAGTTCAAAAAAAAATATTAAGGCTGACAACAGAATTCGATTTTGGAACAATTCATTTAAAAAAAAAAAAAAATTACAAAGTAAAAAACAAAACAAAAAACAATCCTTTTGTAAAAACATTTTCTTGAAATTGTGTAAGTAACTTTAAAATGCTTTGTTGAATATCAATTTAAATAATTATGTATACAAATCTCAAACTAACCAAATAAATAAAACCTCTGAATCATATATAGTCCATTTAAATCCTTTTTTTCCTCATTATATAGAAATAGTTTTTAGACAATATTTTCACTGTCCTTGTGTAAATAAAATAGCCTCTCCATTTTAATAATTTTTACTCAAACAATTCAGTTTCTGTTAGGATTTAATTTTTAAAAACTAAAACTGTCAGTATATGTGGAAACTTCTGAAGATACTAGCATTGTCAGCAAAATGTGGCAGTAAAGACAATTTTCACATTAAGAATCTGCAACTGATGAACCAATTTTATTTCATACAAAGAGCAAAAAAATGAGTATCAGTAAAGTTTTTTGATTTTTATAATACATGATAATTATAAAAAAGATTTTTAAACAAATCAATTGCTTACTGCTTAAAAATGACAAAAGGAAACAGCTATATGATTTTTTTATAGACAGAAAATGGGTAAAAGTAAAGGAAAAGAGTAAAAAGTAAAAAAAGAAAAAAGGAATAGAGTAAAAAAGAAAAAAGGAAAAGAGTAAAAAAGAAAAAAGGAAAAGAGTAAAAAAGAAAAAAGGAAAAGAGTAAAAAAGAAAAAAGGAAAAGAGTAAAAAAGAAAAAAGGAAAAGAGTAAAAAAGAAAAAAGGAAAAGAGTAAAAAAGAAAAAAGGAAAAGAGTAAAAAAGAAAAAAGGAAAAGAGTAAAAAAGAAAAAAGGAAAAGAGTAAAAAAGAAAAAAGGAAAAGAGTAAAAATAAAAAAAAGGAAAAAAAGAAAAAAGGAATAAGTAAAAAGGAAAAGAGTAAAAAAGAAAAAAGGAAAAGAGTAAAAAAGAAAAAAGGAAAAGAGTAAAAAAGAAAAAAGGAAAAGAGTAAAAAAGAAAAAAGTAAAAAAGAAAAAAGGAAAAAAGAAAAAAGGGAGGGGGATGTAAGAGTAAAAAAAGGAGGGGGAGAAAAGTAGGTGTAAAAAAAGGAGGGAGAGAAAAAGTAGGTGTAAAAAAAGGAGGGAGAGAAAAAGTAGGTGTAAAAAAAGGAGGGAGAGAAAAAGTAGGTGTAAAAAAAGGAGGGAGAGAAAAAGTAGGTGTAAAAAAAGGAGGGGGAGAAAAGGTAGGTGTAAAAAAAGGAGGGGGAGAAAAGGTAGGTGTAAAAAAAGGAGGGGGAGGAAAGGTAGGTGTAAAAAAAGGAGGGGGAGGAAAAGTAGGTGTAAAAAGGAGGGGGAGGAAAAATAGGTATACAAAAGGAGGGGGGAAAAAGTAAGTGTTAAAAAAGAGGGGGAATGTAGGAGTAAAAAAAGGAGGGGGAAATGTAGGAGTAAAAAAAGGAGGGGGAAATGTAGGAGTAAAAAAAGGAGGGGGAAATGTAGGGGTAAAAAAAGGAGGGGGAAATGTAGGAGTAAAAAAAGGAGGGGGAAATGTAGGAGTAAATAAAGGAGGGGGAAATGTAGGAGTAAAAAAAGGAGGGGGAAATGTAGGAGTAAAAAAAGGAGGGGGGAAATGTAGGAGTAAAAAAAGGAGGGGGGAAATGTAGGAGTAAAAAAAGGAGGGGGAAATGTAGGAGTAAAAAAAGGAGGGGGAAATGTAGGAGTAAAAAAAGAGAGGTGTAGGAGTAAATAATGGGTTATATAGGAGTAAATAAGGGGGGTAAGTAAAAGGAGTAAAAGAAAATATTTTAAAAAATGTCCAAAAGACAAATCCAAATGAATTTTAAAAATGAAGTCAAAAGTTGAAATGCAGTTTTGAATGCAAAGTCTTGAATTAATACTAAAAATTATATCAAACAATGCGAACATCATAGCTTTTAAATTCCAACACCTTATAAGACTTATTTGTATAAATGTAAAAGTAAAAGTTTTTATATATCTTGCTGATTAAGAAACAAAATTTTACAAAATGTATGGTTTCAACTATTCATAAAACATAAAAGGGTGAACATATGTTGGTTTATATTTTCTCTAAATATCAATAAATTCATCGAGTAACAAAAAAGAAAATCCCTTATTTTTAGCTTGAAACTTAAAATACAAATCGAGACAAGCCAATGTCAATTTAGTAGAGCTGAACCAGAGAAAATCTAATTTGTCGATACATTAATAAAAAGCTTATGAGAGATGTTTTAACATTATTCTACAAATATCTATTTTCAATCAAAGAATCAGTATGAAGCACACAAAAATATAAGAAAATAATTTCATCACACATATTTCAATATATTAGTTTATATATTAAATTAGCGGCATTCAGTAATGTAATTTTAGTTTAACTTTTTGGATCAAATTTGAGATTCCCCATAATGAGCAAAAAGCACAAAAATACATTTTGCCGTAACATTGACTTTTTAAAAAAAATTTTTTATTTTTTATCCATCTTTAATAAAAAAGAACAAAATTGTTCAGGTTATTGGAAGGCTAAAATTGTCTCGTGTGAGATTGGAAACTAGAAAGTTTGCAACAATATTGGAACTGACCCAAACAAGGTCACAGATCAGACGAAAATAGTTTGTCGTTTTAATTTACTTACACTGTGTTTATAACGATATAAAATTAAAAATCTATTTTAGATAAAAAATTTTTAATTTATTTTATTTTTTTAACTTCTGGTTGAATTATAAACAAAACAATGTCGTATATGCACATTTGTAACTTTGCCATCACACTTTCTTTTATTTATATAAAAAGGGGGGGGGTTCATTTGCAAAGTTTTACTAATAGCCTAAAAAAATATATAATTTTTATTTACAATTTTATATTTTGTTTTATTTTTGTTATATGCATATGTTTAATTTAAAAAAAATAGATAGTTCTATTTACAAAACTTTATTTAAGCAAAATATATAAACAAAAACAAATATTAAAAAACATTAAATAAAAGTATGTTGTGCAGATTTGTTTTACAAAAATATATTTTTTTAAATATCTTAAAAAATATTGGATTGTATATGAAAAATTTTTTTTTTTTTTTAAATATTGGATTTTTTACTATAAAAATTACAAGTGATAAAACCAGAAGTTGAAAATAAAAAATTGGTATTAAGACAAAATGTGTCCTTTTGGTTGTTGCTAAGTATGGGGTGCCTCAAATCAACTGGATCCAACTTTTATTTTGTTTGCACATTTTTAAAGTTATACAGAAAAATATATGAAATGTTAGATACTAAAGTAAAAAAAAAAAAATAGCGTGTCAGTCACGTATAGGCAATAAACACACAAGTGGTCACATAATTGTATAAATATAGAAAAGATGTTAATGTCAGGGATATAACCCCTTTTTTAACATTCAAGTGAAAATAAGAGTTATCTCCTTTAAATCATTTAAGTTATTCTTTGAAAAAAAAAAAATCATGACAGTTTTTCTTTTTAGATCATTATCTAAATTCGTCTACATTGTAACAATCTTCCTAGTCGGATTAACTATTTTTCAAAGAAACTAACGCGAAATACGTTATTTTCTTGCAATGAGCATGGTAGAAAGAAAATGAAGACAAATTGTGTAGTCAGAATCAAATATCGATATATCAAATGCAATGTCATTTAGATCTAACATTTAGAATCAGACAAATTTTTCTTTCTATATTAGAAGAAATGATACTTGTAATGAATAAGATATCTAAAGAATTTCAGTACTTACGGAGTCAGTCCTGAGTATTGACATAGAATCACGGGTCAGTCTCGTAAAAGCTCAAACAGAGAACTTATTTAACGAAAACTGATTTTTTTCTTGTTTACTCAGAGGAGGGCAATGTTTTGAAGTGTTTAATTAAAGTTAGGATCAATTAACCTCCGTTCTATGTTAAGAATACGTTCGATAATTTTCTTCAAATCAGTAAGTAAATCAACTTTATTAAAAAAATTTGCTTATAAACAGGTGAAATATGGCAGTTCAAAACTCTTTGATATACATACGTATCAGGCAAAAGTAGGTATGTACACCAAAAATTTAAGGAAAATTATAGAATAGAATTTTAGTTAAAGTTTTTTCTGATTCTCCATTATATATCCCCTGTTCTCCCATGCCAATGGAGAATCAATGGAAAATCGGAAACATACGATAAAACTGACTAGATAATTTTCCCTAATTTTTGGTGTAGATACCTACTTTTGCCCGATACGTAAGTATATCAAGGAGTTTTCCTGTTAATTTATTTGGAACTGCCATATTTCACCTGTGTATTTCTGTATATAAGCAGCCCAACATTTTTTTGGAGGAAGTTTTTCAGCTTTTTGGGGGGGGGGGGGGGGGTCTAAAAATATTTTAACCCTAATCTGGTTTTGCATTCGTATGCTTTAGTATTGTTTGCTTTTTCACATTTGTTTTTTTTTTGTGGCTTTCAAATTTTGTATCGCTTGTCCAATTCTGGCACACGTGTAACCGCGGCTTTTTATTTATATTGCCTGTCTTCAGACTCGGGAATCTGTCAATACTCGGGATTGACTACATAAGTGCCCATTCCTTACAAGTACCGCGAAGAGGATATGAAGTAAAACAAGCAAGTTTGAAACGTTCAATTTGCTCTTATTTTAATACCTCCAAACATCACAAAATACATACATGACACATTTCTAAATCGATTAGCATTTTATTGACATTCTGTCTAGAAGGTTAGGCACAAGGTCAGGTGTGGGTTTTTATGAAAGTGTTTCTGTGGAATGAACTGGATTCGAACCCGGCACACCCAGGTCGTCAGTCCACGTCGTTAACCACTTAGTATATTCTATTTACTCAACGTACAAATAAAATAGAAGGTTAGATAGACAAGGTTGGCAACTAGTCAAAGAGAACTTTGATAAAATGAATAATTTATCGATATGAAGCTGAGAAGAATCACGATTGGCAATACTTTAAAGAAATACGACGCAGAAATATTAATGGAAATATAATGATGGAAATATAATGATGGAAATATAATGATGGAAATTATCCCATCCTCAAAGATGAAGGAAATATAAACTTCAATCTAAAAGTTGTTAAAGTATTATTTGTTTTATGAGAACAGAAATTATAATTTTGTTTATTGCATAACGTTTTTTGTGCATAATTATTTTCTTTATAAAAACAACACTTACAGGGTGACTCACCAAAAACGACATCTATAGAATCATTAATAACATCCGCAATCCAAATAAACTTCAGTCTATGTCTGGCTTGTCCACCAAGCTTCAGTCATAAATGTCCAACAGTCTTTGTTTTATTGTTGTTGAATGATAAGCACACCTGGATACGGCATGAAAAATTGTCCATAACTAACACATTCCTCTCCTGGTACTTCCCGGATTTTGGCTGTAACGGCCCTCCTCAGTTCAGGAAAAATCAAGGGATAGCTTTGATAGACATTATCTTCGAGATAACGCCACAGATAAAAATCTAGGGTATTACGGTCTGGTGAGTGTGAAGCCCATTCAGGATCGCACCTCCTACTGATGAGACGATCAAAATAGTGTCCCCCTGCTTATCCTTGATAAGCACACCTGGATATGAGATGCAAAATTATCAATAACTGACACTTTTTCTGTTCAAGAATGACTGTTTTGATAGACATTATCTTTGAGATAACCCCACTAAAAAAAATGGGGGAGGGGTGGGGTTACGATCCGGTGAGTGTGAAGCCCATTCAGGGTCACACCTGCTGTTTAGATAATGACAAGTTTCCCAGCATATCATTGAACAGTGATAAAATAAAAACTGTTGGACATTCATGATTGAAACTTGGTGGACAAATCAGGCATAGACTGAAGTTTATTTGTACCAAATATGGTTGGATTTCAGAAAGGATTTCAAATTTTATTATTGTGAATGTTATTTATTTTTCCATGAGTGACATTTTTTTTGGGGGGGGGGGGGGGGGGAAGAGTCAGCCTGTGTTTGTTGTATTGTAATTTCATTAGTTCTACAAATTACAGCTTATTTTTTTTAAGTTTACAAAAAAAAAAGAAGCTTTATAAAATACATAAGCAATAAAGAAAAAAAAAAGTTATATTATTTTTTAAAAAAATCCATGACAAGATTAATGAGTTATTTTGAAATTATGTTCAGTATGCATGATTATCCATATCTGATTTGTGAAACAAACTTTTAGTCATTTAGTTTATGCATTGATTACACCTTGATATATTTACATTGCTATATTCATTTACAAAATTAAGTCCACCATAATGCATTTCTGTTTCTTCATAAATAAGTCGGTCATTTTAATCTTTTATTAATAGTTGAAAAAAAAAAAAAAAAAAAAGAACTCATGACTGTTCAAAAATGATAAATTCAAAATGGTTACTTAACTAGTAGGGCTACCTGGCATCGCCTGGGATCTTAATAGAAAGGTTCAATTAGATTCCCCCCAACCCACCCATATTCTAAAATGTCATGGGCATAAAAAAAAAAAAAAAAAGCAAAAGCAAAAAAATTAAAAATTATTGTTTGGGAACACTGAAAGAAAACAAGAAAAATAAAAAAAGCAGTATAAATAAATTTGATAAAGGTTGACATTTACCTGCCGCATCTGAAGGATATTAAGGCAATCTTGAAGACAATATACGGTTGAAGACGACGTGGCTTTAAGAAGGAGTAAATTCTGCAAGAAAAAGTCATTTTAATCAGTTATGAAAAAACGAAAACCCCCAAATAATTTTATTACTTTTTCCCCCCCCATTTCCGATTCCCATCATTGCAACATTTTAATGATTAATCAATCCATAAAAGCACTAAGGAACAAAAAAAAAAGTAGAATCCAATCTTACAAGGTAGGCTCCATGGAAATCAAGTCCTCGATCTTAACAGCACCGACAGCCACAGTTATGTTTAAACATACAGCATTTATTTTTGCATAACCACCTGAACTGTCTCCATCCCCCAACCATTACTCGTAGGCGTTGATTAGATATCTGTCATGGCCAGCTGTTGCCTGCTGTAAACTATATGGCTTTAAAAACAACAGGATTGATTATGCCATAAAGCATCATGGCCTCCGCGTGTTCAGCAAGCAAGGAATATTACTCGGCTGGCTTTATTAATTATTCAGATCTATAATAAGAAATTAAAACAAATCTCAGTCAGTCCAAAGTGGACAGTTGGGACTAAGGGTTTACCTACAGCTAAGATGTTGTCTATTGTGACCATGTGATACGGACATTTAGCCGGACTTTCTAACAGTATTTAGATAATGATCAATGGCTATTTAAAAAACAAAAAACAAAACACTAATTTGTATTATTCTGTTTATTATTCTTATCTGTGTTGTTATTTTCACAATGTTTCAGCCGAGGTAACCTCTGACCTTTTTCAGGTGTATCTTCTCGAAACTATCTTTATATTAATATATATATATATATATTTGTAGGTTTTTGACGTTATAAAATGTTGCTACAATTCCAATACAAATTCTAATATTCTCTGAAGATTGACAAAAAGGCTATTGAACTGTAATTTTTGTACTTATCTGCCAAGAAACACGTGTAAGATTGAAAACATTGTTTTTTTAAAAAATTTTTTTATACATATGTAAGACGTAAATGATAACCATCCGAGGAGGTGTTGAGATAATTATAAAACAAAAAAAATAAAAAATTGTAAAAAAAATAAAAAATTGTAAAAAAAAAAATTAAAAATTAAAAAAAATAAAATCTCGCAAAAATTCTGACTTTGCATTGATGGTCATTGGAACGAATTTTTTAATTTTTTTTTTTAATGAAAATCGCTCCAGACAAGGCATGAAGCCACTTGATGTAAGGAGCTTAACAAAACCCCAAAAAACTAACACTTTAAGGTAAAAAACTAGCCAACGCTAAGTGTTAGATGGAAAGATTCCGACCCAGAAAACTAATTCTTCCCCCTTTGTCAGAAACATCGCTCATGAAATGTGAGGACTAAAGGACAAAATAAGGGAAGTGAGAGTTACGAGGCTGCCGAAAGTAAACCAATGGTCCACTTTCTACTCTCTATATATTTAAACAAATGTTTGGAGGTATAAAATTTATAAATACTTTTGAAAATAATTTGCGGAAAACTCTCTCGAGCTCTTTCGACTATCATCTCATCAGGAGAAACCGATAGTATAAATGAAACAACAATATTAGCGAAAATAAAGAGCTAAGGGGGAAATTAAAATGCCAGGGCATACTGATAGGCTATTAAAATAAATAAATTAGTCGTTTAAAAACGATTAAAAGGGCACAGTGGTGGATAAAAAAAAAAAACGGCAGGGGGGGGGGGGTCAAAGTTCCCCAAAGAGATTTAACGCTTTTACAAACTCCTAAAGATATCAAGTACGAAATGTTGATCCAGTTTCAAATATATTATTATTTAAAAGCTGAGTTAATCAACGTTTGTTTCCCTGAAGACGTCTTTTCTATATACTTTAATGACACAAAATACATACGAAAATATTCCTTAGTTTTAGGATTGAGATTAGTATGATAAAAAAAAAAACAACTTGTTTTTATTGATCTAAAAATAAATAAATAAATAAAGTGGCTGACCATAGTCGAGGGTGATCCAAAAACTTCCTTTTCATTAGCTACTACACCGAGATGTAGGGGAGGACGCCACTTCTATCCTAGGATTACTCCACTTACCCTTGATCCTCACCTTATAATGCTGAATGTTTATGTGAACAATTATGTGTTACATTGCAAATCAAACAACTTAGATAGCTAATTAAATAATTATGTACATCTGACTTTATATTGAAATGGTTCATCGAAGAAACTGAAATTGTGTTTTCCTGTCCAATGCTATAGTGCATTTCGTAAGTTACATAAAGTGGTCTCCCCTTCCTTTCACACCATTCTGTATAGTTTGTATATTTTATAAGAAAAAGGATAAATAGTTTTTTGTATTAAGTAAACAGATATAATTGAGACAAAAATCGGTGCTTATGCTGTTCAGTGGCCATATTAAAAAATTCTTTTTTTATAAAAACAATATTATATACTTATTCAGCGTTATATTCTTACTCACTGTACAAAAAAGTAGAAAAAATTATCCACTAGAACTTTAATTACAAGTATTTTTCCATTCTGCGTATCATAACAGCAATTCGTTCACTAAGCCTCCATCTTCTTTCTTAGGAAGATTTCGAATTATCTGCCCTTGAAATCTTCTTAAGAAACAAGATGGAGGCTTAGTGAACAAGTCGCTGTTATGATACACATAATGGAAAAATACTTGTAATTAAAGTACTAGTGGATAATTTTTTCTACTTTTTTGTACAGTGAGTAAGAATATAATGCTGAATAAGTATATGATATTGTTTTTATGAAAAAAATAATTTTTTAATACGGCCGCTGAACAGCATAAGCACCCAAAAATCTAATGTTTCAAGCATGAAATAAATGCCGTTTGTTTTAAAGGAAAATAATATTTGATGTCAACATTAAAGTCCACATCTATCGAAAACGGAACGAAAACGGAACGAAAGTAAACATACGCACATCAAAGCAATTATAACCATAAATGTGACCTACCTTATCGATTCCATTGATATACTGACCAGAATGGGGAAGGTCCTGCAGAAAAAAAGAAAATACACAAAACAAATTAAATAAACAAAGTCATAAACTTTTTTTTTTTTCATATACTATGAGTCACCACTTACCAAAGACAAAGGCCACTCGAGGATAAGGGTTAATGAGTGTCGGTTTGACGATAAACAGTACTATGAGTGAATTGAAAACGATGGGTGGGAGGGACAGAATTTGATTATTTAAAAAGACAGCTCAACAGCTATTTGTTGATATTTGACTTGAAAACGACCATGTTGTAGTCAGCCAGGAAGCAGCCCTGTGGTATTGTGTTCCAATGGGAAGTTCTCGGAAAGAAACTCTGTTCATGGAAGTTCCGTTTGGTTTTAGGTGAACAGAGGAAGAAAGGAAATTTCTTTGCAGTGGTTGTAGCTAGACGGGTTCTTGCTGTGAATGTTTTACAGGAATGGAGAACCAGAGATTGGTGCTTAGTCGAGCAACTAGCAGGAAAATGCTGATAGAGTAGAGAAAGACTAGCAACATCTCTTCTGTGAGAAAGGGGCTGTAGAGAATAGAAGAGATCATGCCCCCACTAGATTGCCAAGTCGATTTTGTATTCTCTGTCAAGGCTAGAATGAGTGACACCTCCTCAGATGTGGCAGCAGTATGTCATCTTAGGGTCTATCTGATTCTTATACAGTTAGAGAATTGCGTCAAAAAGACAAAAATTAATTTACAACTTAATAACGGTTAATCATAACATCTATATATAAAGTTATAATTCCTGTGCTGTATATTCATAAACGAGGCTTTCGGAGATAGATCCCCATAACCATATCTATTCTGAAACTACATTACCCAGAGTATTTGGATAAGTATATTTCATTTTGATCAAAGAGGGTACAACATTATTGTAGGGTCCGTGTACACGTTTGACATCCATAGAAAAAAAAACAACAAAAAAAACAATAAAAACAAACAACAAAAAAAAAAAAACGATGCACTACTTCATATTTAAAATATTTTTTCTTGAATTATTACAGAAATTAAAAAATAATGGAAACAATATGGGGTTCAGGGTTTAGAGCCGGAGTACACATTGATTTCCAGGAAATGCCAGGTTTAAAGACAAATTCATTGAAATTACTTTTCAATTAATGTCATTTTACTTACAATACTTCCTCTCTCCCCAATGAATGCTGAGTATATCCTTGGACCCCATCCCAAAAATTTATTATAAATATAAAAAATAATAAAAAAGTTATGTTGTTATGGGCTAAACACAAAAAGACATAGGGTTCCTCCTTCAATGACGGGCAATACCGTGCCGGGTCTACCTGCTAATTATTTATAAATCAGATAAGTCCTCTCAGCCCCCTCTCTCTTCTCATGTTTGTTTCTCCCTCTTTTTGTTCAATTCTCTCTCAATTCTTTTATCCTTGGTAGCCATTTTGTTTCTCTTATGGACTTCCCCATGGGTTCATCTATCAAGCTGTAAGTAAAATCTATTTACTACTGAGGGACACAAATGGTGTAATGGATGTGGATTATTGAATCTGCTATGTAGAGTTCAAATCCAGTTGGATTGATCAAATTCACTGCCACCATCATACCATTGGAAGAGATATGAACATCCATCCCAGCAATGTGTGAAATAGAAGCTTGTGTTGAATCAACAGTTTCCTATAGAAATTGTGTTTTGCCATTCAACCTCTTCCCTTATTATCCCGAGTATTCACAGAGTAAGAATTCTGAACATTTTTTTTTTACAATCCTGAATATTTGCATTCTATCACTGAAACTAAATTTACTAATCTGAGATCCATTTGTTCACCGATAATTTCCCCATTTTCTATGAGTTACTTTTAGTTTTTAGTGCAGTGTGATAAGTCTCGCTCTATTTTTTATGTTTATTTCTAATAAGTCATTATTTATTTATTTATTTATTTTTTTTTTTAAATAATTGTGGCATGTTTTAGTTACTGTCAAATTTTCAAAATATAAAAAAAATACTTTTTCGCTAATTTATTTCTGTATTGTGTTCAAAATTACAAATTGAAATGGATACTGAGAAAAAGATAACTTTTCTTTTTTAATAAATATAAGCGATTTCATTCGAAAGTAAAATTTCACTTCACAAAACAAATGTAAATAAAACAGTTTTTGGCATAATTACAAATAAAACAAATAAACTTAGATTTTTATTTTATCTTTTCCTTCAATTCCGTATACATATATAAGAGTAAATATGAAATAAAAATTTCAGACAAAATGTAAAATTAGTTTATGGAAATGTGGATAAGCAAGTTAACATGCTAGGAGACATACGGACACTGACACATCATTAAAGCTGGATCAAGATATTTCGGTCGATGGGTTCGACCATATTCGTTTGGGTATGAATATGGTCGAACCCATCGATTGAAATATCTTGGTCCAGTTTTAATGATGTCTTAGTGTCCTTATTTCTACTAGCATGTTATCTTGCTTATCAATATTTCCATAAACTAATTTTACACACACATGTGTGTGTAATGCCTATACCAAGAATACTTCGGATAATAATAACAGCATAAATTAAAAAAAATATAACTTCCAAAATATTGATAATTGTATAAAAAGTATTCTTAAATTCACTTAATCAAATATAAAAGTAAATAAAAAAAACCCTGCCTGCCTTGAACGAATAACTAGAAAAAAAAAAAAAAAGAAGTTTTATTTATACAAACTTTTGTCTACACATCATGACATGTTTCAACAAGAGCTTTTACAAACCCGATATCTTCAGGCCGAGAGAAAATTTTATTTTCCTTCGGCTTGAAGATCCCGGGTTTATAAGAGCTTCGGTTGAAATATGTCATGATGTGTAGCCAAGTGTTTGTATAAATAAAGCTATTAATAATAGCTGTATTTATTATTGAGCACTATTATATATATATATATATATATAAACACAGTAACAATTCTCTGGATTTTAACCTGTAGATACAAACCTTACCTTGATTAATAAAAAAAATATTATATATATATATATATATATTTAAAAAATATAAAGATAATTATTTTATGTTAGATTTTATTGTGATAGCATATTTCATGCTCGATATTGGGGACTTTTGTTTCATTAATATATATATATATTATCATTAGTTTGTTTCAATTATTGATTGTTGTGTTTTATGGAATGTCAAGCATTGTTATTGTCGTTCACCCCAATCAGGTTTAGCTGGCTTCTCTCTTGGACCATGGCCCGCACGCAACGGTCCTGAGCAAGGTCGCAAGAGATAATTAACGGATCGCAATTCCACCATCAAAGACCAACCACTTGTGGACTTGAGAGATCAGCAAAGTCTTCCGTGATGGTTGTTGCCATGTCCTCAGCTGTGCCCACCGATACGCTTGTGCCACTCAGGCAGAGAGGATTACGTTGTGAATTAATTCCCATCGTTGGGTCATTTTGTACCAAAACTGTACATGATTGATTTGTATATTAATTGTTTTACAAATACTTCAATGGATTGTGCTCCGATGAACTAGCTGCTCTCGTGCCCCCTCGACGCAAATACACTAGAACAACCTGACAATCAGCTAGGCCCCATCCATTCACTGTGGAGGTCCCCAGATGCCGGAGAGCCTTCAACTCCAGCAGCTTCTTTCCTCGTGCTGCCGGCTCCTGGAACCCCCTCCCTGCTCCCTGTTTCCCCGATTGTACTGACATGCAGAGGTTTAAAACTACTGTAAACAGACATCTCACTGCACAGCTCCCAACTTAGGATGACACCCAAAACCTACTCCCTAATTCTCAGTATCCCCTTATGTCTACAGTGGCGACCTGCTTTGTTTGGGGTGAAATATCTTAAAAAAAAATAAAAATAATTTTATATTTTGTAAACAAATAGGCTGTAAACTATAGTTAGATTCGTTGATATTGTTGAGGAATTGAGTATTTATTTACTCCTCTCCAGGAGTTAGGCACAAGGCCAGTTTTATCTTACTCCCACAAGTAAGATGCGACCCAAGGTCGGGTCGGGAAAGTGGGGTTTGAAAAGCCAGCGCTTGAGAAGGTGAGCACTCTGGCTATTAAAAATTGCCTGGGCAGCCTCGTCGGCATTCCCTGGTAGGGGCGCCTCAGACAGTAAGCAATAAACTTAGTCCTCCCCAAAGAGGGGAGGCGAAGCCTGGGAGAGTGGACCTCCTAGAACTGCACAGGACAGACCAATAGACCGGCGTAAATCAAGCCCCGAAGGGCAAGACAATACCAGTCTATGGCATGCAGTATCCATCGGAACAGATACTACACTTTGATCTTTGAGTAGGCAGAAAAAGAAAGAAAAAAAAGGGCTGCAAAAAGAGAAAGTTTTAAGGGTGAGGTGGGGCAAAAACCTTGCCCAAAGTTGTTCAGTTTAGTGTCGTGCTACGGACACATTCTATTTAACCCATAGATGGGACCCTGACATGTACTCCCCCTTTAGGTCAAAGTGGACCTGGGAATAATGATAGCTAAGCGGGTGATTCCACTTTCCAAAACCTAAAAATTTGGGCCTCACTTTAAAAAAAAAAAAAAAAAAAAAAAAAAAAAAAAATGACTTTCAGTTTAAATTTACATTTAAAAATTTTTTTTATTGTATGCACATATGTTTTTTCTAATCTAATATATAAAATTAAGTTGATCAAAGTCAGACCTTAATAGCAATGCATCTGAGAAATCGATATTTGATTCTGATTAACGATTTCTTCCATTTTATCCTTGCAGCATATTCTTTGCTATAAAAAAGTGTAATTCGCTTTAGTTTCCTTCCGAAAATACTTATTCCAGCTGAGAAGATTACTACAATGGAGACAATTTTAAATAATGACTTAAAAAGGTACGTCTGCATTATTTATTTCTAACGATAACTCAAATAATGTAAGGGAGATAATTCTTATTTCAACATGAAGATTAAGTCGGAGTTACATTAGTATTTTTATACCCCTTTTCATGTTTCTTTTGCGCCTATACGTGACTTAAACATTATTTAAAAAAATTAGTATTAATCTAACATCTATCGAAATAAAACAACAGAAACTAAAATTCCATTTCTTTTCATGTATAACCATAAGCTGAAAGGGAGACAATAACTAAATACCAAGGTCTTATGTACAACATGAAAATAAACTGACCCCCCCCCCAAAAAAAAAAGGAATCTTAGGAAGAACTCCATCATTCTAGTAATCATGACGAGCCCATGAAAAGGAATTTAAAAAAGTATCTAACGAATATACCTGGTGAACCAAGTGCAAGAGAGATCCAAACAATTGCTCTTAAAGTGATAGTTAGAATCCTAAAATAATCTCTCGATTGAAATAGTGGGTGAATGTCTGGCATCCGGTAAAAAAAAAAAGAAAAGAACATTGGAAAATAAAAAGGGATAACTTTAGTTTGCTCCCTAAGAGGACTGAATAATGATCCCCCTTCCCATTAGCAAAATTTGCCTCTTTTCACAAATATCTAAAAGTATACTCATTAGCCTTTCCTCAAAATTCAATAAAACTTGTGATTATTGGTGGTTTACATTGTTCAAGTAGTAGTGATTGCAGGGGGAAACAACTCCAGAGTGTCTCTTTTTGGGTAGCTGGATATCCCCCCACCAACCTTGTGTTTAACTTTGCTTTTTATTTTTTTTATTTTTCTTATTTCTGTTTTCATTAGCATAGGGATGGGTCATTCTTCCAAATGCCAGACAATCACCTGCTATTTAGAGGCTCCAACCGAGTGCTCTTTTAAGGATTTGACCGTTCCCTTCAGTGCAATTATTTGGACAACTCATTCGTTACTTATTCAAGTCATCGCAAGGGGAGACAACACATGCTTAACTTAAAGTTTTCTTATGACTTCAAATGTAACCAACTTCAACTTTCAGAATGGCCCTCTTGGTTCATTCTTATTATAACCAGAAATAAAAATGTAAATTCTTTTTATTTTGAACAAAGGTTATGTTTGGCTTAAATTAGGTCAACTCATCTCCTTAATGTTCTTAAGTGCAAGTTTATAAGTGCAAGTGTTTTCTAGTGAAAGAAATTCAGTGGGGATGTGATCAAGTTTATTGAACTCTCTTCACTTAACCACCCCACACACACACCACATAGAAGTAAGGCAACTTTGACCCCCCCCCCCCCCTCCACACACACACACTTCTCAATAGAAAGAAAAACAATTTGTCTTATGGATCCATCCCCACCTCATGTTCAATCATCCGGAACTTTTACAGTGTAATATTTTAAGCAGGGTTGCCCATAAAAAAAACAAGCCGCGCGTGCGTGGCCCCCCCCTTTGTATTTGACTCGATGTGGCGAGTGTAAAATGCAATAAATTTGGGCAATTTGGGGCATTTTTGACACCCCCTTTGACCCCCTGGGGGCGCGAACCAGAATTTTTCTGAGGTCAAGGATGCTCATTTTATATCCAGAACAATTGCCTCTACATTTTGGCCAAGTTTCAGAAAAATTGAATGGATGGATCAAACGTTATGGGAGAAAAGGGTCACTTTTTGCCATTTTGGGGGCTTTTGACCCCCTGGGGGCGCAAACCAGATTTTTTCCAAGGTCAGCGATACTTATTTTCTATTAGGAACAATTGCCTCCATATTTTGGCCAAGTTTCAGAGAAATTGAATGGATGGATGAAAAGTTATGGGGCAAAAGATGTCATTTTTTGCCATTTCGGGGCCTTTGACCCCTTGGGGGAGCTAACCAGATTTTTTTTCAAAAATCAGAGAATGTCACTTTCTAACCTGACCAAAGTTACAACTTCATGCAAAATTGCAGAGAAATTCAATGGATAGTTGCGGAGAAAAATCCGGACGGACAGACATGCCTCAAAACATAAGTACCCCGATTTTATAAATCGGGGGACCAATTAATATAAGCGTATATCTCTCCAAAAGTGTTCTTAATCCAGAGTGCCCCTTTTTGGGGAGCTGAATTTTCCCCACATTAAAAAAACAACCTTGTGTCTGCCCTCGTGGGGAGGCCAGTAAATAGGGACACTTATTTACTGTTCAATTATTCTCTCAACCATTTCCAGGATCCATCAACTTGAAGTCCCTATACAGAGCTGCTCCTTTACCCTTGTTCACAATTGTATCGCAGTCTTTCGAAATAAACCCTTCTTTTATGATCGGATTTGTCAAGCCTCTGATCATCTCAATGTCTTTTTCATGCACAGCTTTCAACATTTCTACAATAACACTCGAGGCTCCTGCAACCTTATCCTTCTTCATCTTACAGCTAACTGTACCATTTCTTTCTTGATTCTGGTACAGATACTGCTTCTGCAATTTCAAGGTCCCATGAAAACTCAGTATTCAACAATCTTTCACAATAGCATATCTAAGCATCCCTCTTGTCCTGTTCATTTGTGAATAGCACTCCATTGTCATTTCGAATACACTTCTCTCCAACAATATCCATATTTGTCATCTGTTTAGCTTTCCTGAATACTTCATTCTTCTGGTCATCATTTTGTAACACAGCTTGGTCAGCTTCCACATTGGCTTTGTAGATTGCACGTCTTACTGTCCCCATTGCCACCATATTGTTATTAACTAAAACTTTTGGTGCTTACCCAGAAGTATGGAGACATTCGAAAAGGAAAAAAAAAAAAAACAAAAAAAAAAAACGAGAAATATCTGTCGAATTCTTCAAAAAAATTAAAACCTTAGGCTGAAGGTCAATCATTTTAAAAACAAAGAAGGTTACCAATGCTAAAGAGTAATGTTTTTAAAGAGTAATGTTCCTACTCTCACTGAAATTTCCTTCTGAGAGCAATGTATTCTAGGAATATAAATAATTTTCCTACCTCTAGAATTATATTTGATAACTTTATTCAGCATTAAATAACACACAGATAGTTGATATGCCGTAAAACAAAACAAACCTGCTCCCTTTTCGTTTCCAATCATAAACAACTTATATCTGCCGTTTTTTTTCAAAATAATTCTGACAGATTTACTTCTCCAACGAGTTTCTTGGTATAAGACCATGTGCATCCCTCAACAATCGCCCGCAACCACAACGTTGTGTTTGCCGTGGTTTTCTTCTCGTCTTAATCGTTGTTCTAGCCGTGTCGTCTATTCCACTGACGAATCGTTGACGGCACAAGTACGGGTTTACAAGTTGAGACAATAAAAGACAAACTCAGATACATTGTGTAGAAGTCAATTGAAACTGAGTGTGTGTGACATCGTCGCAGACTGTCAAGCCCCTCATTGTCGGTACCCAAAGTCATCAGCTTATCTCAAATCTGCCTGATTTGCTCTCGCTCAAAGTTGACTTCAAACTGCCATAATTCATCTGTCGAGGCCACCACCCTCACTCGGTTGATCAGTTCATCTCATAGTTTACTCAGCTCGATCTGCTCTCGCCTGAAGTTGACACCAAACTGTCAGTCTTCTCTCACAGTCGTCAACTCTGGTTTTTTGTCAATCACCAACAATCCCTTTTCCCTCTGAACAATACAACCAGAACACTCCTGCACTTTCTTTTGTGTGCATTGATGAGTCACTTCCTATCCTTGTCCGGGGCCTTGGCTCTTGCGGCGTATATAGTATCACACAGGTCAATACATCTTTTCTCAAGAAACTCAACAATCTCTCGTGACCTTCCGCACAAGCTCCAACATTCAAAGTGTACAGCTTGAAGTTATCAAATTTACTTTAAAAGTCATTTCATTAATTGAAGTAAAATTTTTATAGGCTGGATGCCCTTTCTGCTGTCAACCCAATGAGGTGATGAAGACTAGCATTTTTATCAAGACACCATCTCTAGGTGACTGTCCACCAATGCTAAAGAACGCTTCACCTTCTCTTTTATTTGTTTTTCCATAAAAAAATACAGAATTATACATTGGTTTTGTGCTCCGCCACCCACCTTAGTTCTGTTGAAAATATACCAAGGGAAGATTCTAATCGCCTTGGTAGAGACTGGGATACACAACCACTAGGTTCACGCTGAATGCAGCATTGAATCACTACTAATTTCAAATTTTGTAACCAAAAAACTAATATTTAGTAACATGAAACAGTGATCAAGCATTTTGTTTCCTTGGCATGACTGACCCTCAGCCACTGCCTTCAAGGATTTAAAAGTTAATATATATGAAAACATTTTGGAATTTTCAAAACGTTTGACTGTCATATCATAATATATCCTCTCTCCCCCCGTCGCTTTCTCCCCATTTCTGTGTCAATTATTTACATCATTCCATTTCTCTCACTACTTTTCTTATCATTACTCCCCTTCCACCATCTAAAAGCAAGCAAGCAAAATTCACAATCCTTGCTACAATCAAACCATATTTGATACAAATAAATTTCAGTCTATTCTTGGGAATCTTTGTCGAACTCGGAATCCTTTACAGAATTTAAAACTGAACTCTTTCTTTATTTCTTGAGGGTAGATTGTTCTCATTCCATCAGCCATGACTAAGTAGAATTTTTAATTAATTAAGTTATTCTTAGTTGTTATCGCCTGTAGTGAGGATTGGACCTTCACCTTCCAGAAGACTGTCACTTAGAACCGATTGTCAATCGACACCTTTAACCATTGCATAAGTCCATAAAGATTCGCAAGTTTGAAAAGATGGTTGAAGGTTACATTGATTGAAATATTGTGAAAATAACTAAAATGAGAATAGTAGTCCAAATAATACAAATTATCAATCCTCATCTAAAAAATTCAGAAACAAAAAATGTTCTGATCTTTGAAATTTTCTTGAAATGTTAAGCACTAGAAGATAAAAGGAATTATTCAAAAGTTTTATTGATAATTTACAGACCTGCTAACATAATTTGGTATCCAATCTTTAAATTTTTATTTAATTATTGCTAACAAAATAACAAAAAATGGTTAAAATGTAGACATTTTGAAGATGAAATGATTTCACTGAATTTGTTTAAATTGCCCCTATTTACTTGTCTCCCCACAAGGGCAGAGTTAGACACAAGATTGGTTTTTAATGTGGAGAAAATCCAGATCTCCAAAAAGGAATACTCTGGATTGTAACAAAAATACAAATTTCCTCAGTCTAGAAGTATTTTTTACTTAACTGAACAGACATTATACTTTGATCGTAGCTGGAAGGGCGACAAAATTTGTTTAAATTGTCAGGTAATAATTTATAGATGACATCCGTGTAATTTATTGACCAATCTCGCTGCGCAGATACCAATTTAGATTGACCCCCCCCCTACCTTCTCCCCTTTTCTTTTTCTCAGTAGCCCCTTACATTTACAGTGGCGGCCTGCCTTGTTTGGGGTGAACTATGTTAAAAAAAAATAAAAAAATAAAAAATGAATAGAATGAAAAACAAACAGAAAAAGGGAGATAACTTATACATTTCAATTTCTTAAGGTTAAAAAAAAAAAAAAAAACTACAATAAGTAATTGCACCATTTTTTTTTATATATATATTTATCTCCTGAGATTTTTTTTTTCAGCGAAGAAGAATATGACCAATAGTTAAATCCCCAAAAAGACAAAATCACAGCCCTGTTATAAACAAAGCCAATATTCACCCGTGCATGGAGTATGGCTGCCACATCTAGGCTGGTGCACTAACCCTAACCCTCTTGGACAAGGTACAACATTTTTTTTTAACCTGTCGCATCACCGCATCCTTGTATTTGTTTTACAAGTACTTCTATGGAATGTGTTTCGATGAACTTACTGCACTTTACCCCCTCCCCCTCCGCAAATAATCCTGATCCAGGGTGCATTTGTTACAATTTGGGGATTTTGAGTGCTTCCGCTGTTTCGCAATGACATGTTAGGCCTCTCTTAAAAAAAAAATAGCTAAAGAAACTGTTGTGAAGTTGTCCAACAGTAAATAATAAATAAAGGAAGTCAAGTCGAGGGTTGGTTTAACAAGTGTATTAACAAAGTAAGAAAGTGACTAGCACTTGGTTATACAGTTACAAGACTGTTCTTTGTCTTCTCTTTGTGTCTCTCGTGACTCGCACTCTTTATCGTGACAACCTGTGCAGTTTCTCTTGTGTAAGAACGGCCGGTGTAACAGAAACGTATAAACTTTGTTATGTACTTACGTGGTAGCTTAATAGAAGACTGTACACCAAAAATTATGCAAATTCATCCAGTATTTATTAAATTAAAAATAAAAACGATTTTATCTTTCGGTAGCCATCTTTGCTAAACCAGTAAACAAAATTTGAGTTATCTCTCTTGCCTATTTCATAAGTGAAAATGTCTAACAATACGCAAGATAGTTTTTTTTTTCTTCTTATAATTTAATAAATACTGGATGAATTTGTGTAATTTTTTCTGCACAATCTTATTTTCAGCAAACACATAAGTACATAACAAAGTTTATATATTTCTTTAGTTATTTTAATGTCGGTGCGAAACAGCAGAAGCACCGGATTTTGCCATGAGGTTGTTTTTTGGGGCAGAATATGATTAGTTCTTCGAGAAACTGAACAGCTGCCGTCACCAAATCTTTCAAATCATAAACTGCTTTGGACATTTCCGGTTTGTTTTATAAAATACAAGCGGAAACATTCGAGCTGTGCACCTTTTTCTCTAATGAAGGTCCACGGAAGAAATTTCTCAAAAGATCAATACAAAAAAAAATATTGCTGTCATTTAACGTCATTGACCACATCACACCCTCTCCGCAGACCCCGGCTTTGCTGACTCAAGCACATACTGAATATTTCATAGTTTTTGCTCTTACATCACTTACAAAATACACGTTACATACAATCAATGAATAATTATTATTTCGATTATTCGGACTTCTGTTCTCATCTTAGATGTTATTCTCACAATGTCTTGGCTAATTTAACCTCCGACCTTCTTGAGGCGTGTCTTGTCGAACTCTGGAATTTCGAACTGAACCCTTTATTTAACCCACAAGGATAGATCAGCGATGACTGGGTAAAAGTGTTAAGTAATTATTTTAAGTTTATTCTTAGTATCACGTGTAGTGAGGAGTGAATCCTCAACCTATAAAAGACTGTCACGCAGAACTAATTATTACTTAACGACTGGATTAAATAAAGGGTTCACTTTGAAATTCCATATAGATTTGCGAGTTCGACACGATTCAAGTAATTATTCGGAAAGATGCACATATCAGTCGGAGGTTACATAGGCCGTGAAAATAACATAAAAAATGAGAACATCAGTCTGAATAATCCATATGATCCAAATCCGTATAAAAAAATTACTGAAACAAAACACATAAGGATATTACTATTTTTGCATTTTCAAGGAATCAATTACGCAGTCAAATATCGACCAACTTTTAGAAAACTTTGAATGTCATCTGGAGGATTTGCCGACTGCAAATGGTTAGGGAGAATCCAAGAAGAATTCTTGACCTGAAAACTTATTTTTTAACACCAGAATCCTATTTCTCCTAATGTATAAAAAGGTACTGCGCCTTAGTCAAAACAATAATAGATTTATTTTATATGTATAAGCATTGAAGCCGCCATTTCTCTTTCAATGTCCTTGCAGCGCTGGAAGTGCAAGATATTTGTCTATTGGGATGAAAAGTTTTGCTTTTTCAAATATAATTAAAAATTTTAATTTCATAAATATGTGAAGTTATTTCATTTTTTTTTATCAACTTAGTCGTCTCCTGCAACAGAACAAAACACAACTCGAGGAGGGGGAAAAAAAAAGAAAAAGAATCGCAGTACTTACTCCTATTTTATCTTTCAAGTTGTTGGCGTATTCACCGGCCTGGTATAAGTATTCCTTAACTTCTTTGAAAGGATCCACAGCAACCGATTGCGCCACAGGAACTTTATATTGTGATCTGGAAACGAACAACAACACTCGTTAATATCAGTAATTGTAGATCTTTATATTGTTTTACTTCAATGATATTTATTTATTTTTTTCATATACTAATGAGTCACAACTTAGCAAGGCCAAAAGCCACTTAAGGACAAGAGTTAATGAGATCCTCAGATGATCAAACCACAATGAGAGGATTGAAAACGACGGACAAAATTTGATTAAGAGGTCAGCACAATAGATATTTGTTGACAATGGACTTGAAAACGACCATGTTGTAGTCTGTAATGAAGTAGTCCTGCAGGCAATGTGTTCCACAGGTGGGAACTTCTTAGAAAGAAACTGCTCACGGAAGTTCCATTTGGTTTTAGGTACACAGAAGAAGGAAGAAAAGTTCTTAGCAATGTTGACAGAAGATGAGTTCTTACTGTGGATGTTTTACAGGGGAGGGGGGGGCTAGAGATTGGAGCTCAATCAAGCACCTTTGTGGGAAATAAACCAAAGAGTAGAGAAAGACTAGCAACGTCTCTTCTGTGAGAAAGGGACTGTAGGGAAGAGAAGGGATCATCTCTCACTAGATTGCAAAGTTGATTTTGTCAAAGCAAGGAAGATTGCTCCGAATGTATTCTTATATTTATGTTTTAGCCGCTGTGCCTTCCAAACTTCTTTGGGTAGATTTACGATTTTTTGATGGAGGGTGTACACAAGAACATTTAATAGTGATACAAAAGCCTATCAGGCATGTGTACACAATGATTACGTATGAAAGTGAAACTTGGCCAGTGAGGAATGAGAACATGCGTTGCATGGAGAGAAATGATATGAGAATGATACAATGGATGTGTAATTTGAGTCTTAAAGACAGGCTTAGTTCTGATGACCTCAGAGGAACATTAAATCTGGACATTATAAGAAAAGTAGATTTTGATTGTATGGCCACGTTGAAAGAATGGATGAGAGTTCTTGGGTTAGTAGACGTGGAACAGTTTGAGGTAGTAGGTTCGGTTCACAGGGGAAGTCCAAGAGAAACACGGGAGGAAGTGATAATAATGGACCCGAGGGAAAGGGGGATAAATAAATATCTGGTCAAAGACAGGTTACTTTAAAAGTCAATTTCTTAAAACCATCCAACACATGCCAGTATGTAAAACGGACGTTAAACAGAATATGATGATGGGTACAAAATTTGAAAATAGCCGATAAAAGTCTGATCATTTTTAATAAATTCCTCAAACAAACACTTACCATAGGAGATCAATCAAATTAAAATTGTCAGACAAGATATTGTCTTTCTGTGGAAATTCATGTTTAAACATATTTTTTTTTTTTTTTTTTGATTATAATTTTAAACAATTAAAGTAATGCTCAAACGATACCATAATTCAATTAAACTTCACAAAAATATGATTAAAACAAAAAGAGAACAGCTGCTTAAAAAATTCATGTCTAGATCATTATTAAAAGTTTATCACCTGTTTTTTTTTTTAAACATGTATTTCAATATATTAAATTCATTTTACCTTTTGTCAAAAATAAGTTATTTCTTAATAATTAACCTACATGGCATTGCGTCTTAAAAAAACCTTTCAAATTTGTCATTGTTTTAATGAAACACTTTTTTATGAAATTACACATTTATTTCAATTTTGTTTCAGAATTTTTGAGATGAGGATTGATAATTTCCATTATTTAGACTACTATTAATACAACATTTCGGCTGATGTAACCCCCGACCTTCAAGTGCATCTTTCCAAAATCCCATATAAGTTCCAGAGTTCGACAAAGATTCATAAGTTCAAAAGAACGCACCTGAAGAAGATAGGTTACATTGCTTGAAATATGAAAATAAAAACCAAGATGAGAATAGTAATCCAAATAAAACATATTTCAATATTTTTTTCTCTTTTGTGAAACAAAAATGAAAGCAAAATGTTTCCCAGTTGAGTCGATACGGTTTGTAGCTAATAAAAACAATTTCATTTGAATAAGACCTTCATACGAACATTCATCAGAGAATTAACGTTAGAATTTAACAGCAATTAAACAAAACAAGCCGCATGCGTGGTTCCCCTCTGTATGTGACTCGATGTGGCGAGTGTAAAATGCAATAAATTTGGGCAATTTGGGGCATTTTTGACCTCCATTGTACCCCCTGGGGGCGTGAACCAGAATTTTTCTGAGGTTAAGGATGCTCATTTCATATCCAGAAC
The DNA here is from genome assembly GCA_963556195.1 of Sepiola atlantica. Taxonomy (NCBI): domain Eukaryota; kingdom Metazoa; phylum Mollusca; class Cephalopoda; order Sepiida; family Sepiolidae; genus Sepiola; species Sepiola atlantica. Next base: position 35,651,603 of record OY744517.1, read on the forward strand.
AATTGCCTCTACATTTTGGCCAAGTTTAAAAAAAAATTGAATGGGTGGATCAAACGTTATGGGAGAAAAGGGTAATTTTTTGCAATTTTGGGGGCGTTTGACCCTCTGGGGGTGCGAACCAGATTTTTTTCCAAGGTTAGCGATACTTATTTTCTATTAGGAACAATTGCCTACACATTTTGGCCAAGTTACAGAGAAATTGAATGGATGGATGAAAAGTTATGGGGCAAAAAATGTCATTTTTTGCCATTTCGGGGCCTTTTGACCCCCTGGGGGTCTAACAAGATTTTTTTCAAAAATCGGAGAATGTCACTTTCTAGCCTGACCAAAGTTACAACTTCATGCAAAATTTCAGAGAAATTCAATGGATGGTTGCGGAGAAAAATCCGGACGGATGGACGGACGGACAGAAATGCCTCAAAACATAGGTCTCCCAATATTATATATTCAATGAATCATTCCTTTTTTGTTTACACAAATCCTGCTTGTTCTGATCACAAATAACTGTTAAAATCTTTAACTTTTATGTTCAGTCACTCTTCCATTTAAAAGATTTTTTAAACTATTTAAATTTGTCGACAATATTTAATTTTTTTTAGATAAACGTTGATAATTTGTATCATCCAAACTACTAGTCTCATCTTGGTCGTCATTTTCATAATATTTTGCCAATGTAACCTCTGACCTTTTTCAGCTGCATCTGTTCCAACTTGAGAATCTTTATGTCGAACTCTAGAACCAATTTCAATTTTGAACACTTAGAGATTGTTCTTGTTCAGTCAGCCAACGACTAAGTAGAAGTGTTTATTATTTTTTAATTATTATCACCTGTGGTAAGGATTGAACCTCCAAAAGACGGCCACTTAAAACTGATTGCTAATCAATGCTTTTACCTGTTGTGCCATGTGGACAATTCTAGTATGTATTTTGAGAGCTAATCTTGTCTAGACGTGTATTATTATTTTTTTTTTTAAGAGTTAAATTATTTTCAGATTCTATTCGACGATTCGAAAACCTCACAAAAAAGTTATACAAATGCAAAAATTCTGTGCTATTTAACAAAGCTTGCTTAAACAATATACAGATATATATATATATATATATATATATATATATGGTGATTATTTAAATTCCAATGACCAAAAAATTCAGTCTTTACTCATATCATTTATTTTTTGCAATGGTAAAATTGATGATGGTCTTACAGTTGTTTCCCAACGAGCAAAAAGCAGCCATTAAACGCTATTACTCGTTCTTCAGAAACCACAATGAAAGGCATTTACAGGATGTTATATCGAGCACAAAGTCCATGGAGAAAAAAAACAAACAGAAAACACTCACATGTGCCCCCCCTCCTCCCGAAAATAGGAAGACAGAATTCCAATCAGGACGCCATTTTGATGTGTAGTATGTAATATATATATAGTATGTAATATATATATATATAGTATGTAATATATATATATATATATATATAGTATGTAATATATATATATATATATATATAGTATGTAATATATATATATATATATATATAGTATGTAATATATATATATATATATAGTATGTAATATATATATATATATATATATAGTATGTAATATATATATATATATATAGTATGTAATATATATATATATATATATAGTATGTAATATATATATATATATATATAGTATGTAATATATATATATATATATATAGTATGTAATATATATATATATATATATAGTATGTAATATATATATATATATATAGTATGTAATATATATATATATATATAGTATGTAATATATATATATATATATATAGTATGTAATATATATATATATATATATAGTATGTAATATATATATATATATATAGTATGTAATATATATATATATATATATAGTATGTAATATATATATATATATATATAGTATGTAATATATATATATATATATATAGTATGTAATATATATATATATAGTATGTAATATATATATATATATATATAGTATGTAATATATATATATATAGTATGTAATATATATATATATATATATAGTATGTAATATATATATATATATATAGTATGTAATATATATATATATATATAGTATGTAATATATATATATATATATATAGTATGTAATATATATATATATATATATAGTATGTAATATATATATATATATATATAGTATGTAATATATATATATATATATATAGTATGTAATATATATATATATATATATAGTATGTAATATATATATATATATATATAGTATGTAATATATATATATATATATATATAGTATGTAATATATATATATATATATATAGTATGTAATATATATATATATATATATAGTATGTAATATATATATATATATATATAGTATGTAATATATATATATATATATATATAGTATGTAATATATATATATATATATATATAGTATGTAATATATATATATATATATATATAGTATGTAATATATATATATATATATATATAGTATGTAATATATATATATATATATATATAGTATGTAATATATATATATATATATATAGTATGTAATATATATATATATATATATAGTATGTAATATATATATATATATATATAGTATGTAATATATATATATATATATATAGTATGTAATATATATATATATATATATAGTATGTAATATATATATATATATATATAGTATGTAATATATATATATATATATATAGTATGTAATATATATATATATATATATATAGTATGTAATATATATATATATATATATAGTATGTAATATATATATATATATATATAGTATGTAATATATATATATATATATATATATATATATATTACATACTACACATCTAAAGAAGATTAAGTGACAGTCTTCTGGAGGTTGAAGGTTCAATCCTTACTATGAATAACATACAAATAATTAACACTTCTACCCGGTCATGGCTGATGGAGCAAGAACAATTGACACCCGTGGATTAAATAAATAAATGGTTCAGTTTAAAATTCTGTGTAGGTTACCGAGTTCGACAAAGATTCCCAAGTTTTAAAAGCTGCACCTGAATAAGGTCGGAGGCTACATCGGCTGAAACATTGCGAAAATAACAACCAAGATTTGAATAGTAGTCTAAATAATCCAACATTCGATGCGTAAAAAAAAAAGAAAAGATATTTGCTTATTCTCTCAATCTTCTAGAAACTCTTTGTGTGATTTGTGCTGTCCGTTCCCACTTACATTCTAATGTTACTCTTCGGATGAAGGTTAGTCGAAAGTTTGGGGGAGAATTTTATAAAGTAAAACTTCCTCTTTTATTAGTTAATCGAGGTATTCACCTGGCATTGATAGTGTATAGATATATTGCTGGTCAGAAATAATTTAAAATATAGCCATGTTTACAATTTTTGCCTTGAAAGAAAAGTTAAAAAATAACATTTGCAATATGAAGTCAGGTAATAAAAAAAACAATAAAAAAAACAAACTACTTAACGCTTATGTAAAATGGCTTCAATGAATCAAAACAAATTCCTTTTTTCTTTAATTATTTTAAATCTTAAAAAATACCAATAAAAATCATTTAAATGTTTAAACCTTTTTTTAAAATACATTCTTCACTGAAATATTCTTCGCTTAATTTTATTTTTGTTTTATTAAATGAAGAAAATCTATTTAAAAAAAAAAAAAAAAAAAAATTCTTTTTCTTTACATTTTAATAAATTTCAGTTATTTTATGGATCTAACTGATAATTTACCCTAGTGACCCCAGATCGAATCAAAGAAAAATTTCAATGGTGTCTTTAGATTCCTTAAAAAAATTTAACCCTTATTGAAACTTGTTTGAATGTTCTAACTGTTAACATATCGAGTTCTATAACACACAAATAAACATTGACATATATATATATATATATAATTTCAAAATATTAACTAAAAAGAAAATGAACTGAAGCTGATATACTGACCTCATAGTTACGATAGTTTGTAATGATTCTGTAGAATTGGCAAGTCTTCTGTTGCTGGTCGTTAAGTCGACAGAAGAATTTCTTATCGACGGCGCAGGGTCATTGCTGATTGCTGAAGAGACAAGTTCGCCATGCCTCGTCTGTATGGCCGATGCATTCTGTGATGGACAACAAAGACATCCACATAACATCAAGAAAAACAAAGAGAAGAGAACAAAATAGCCAAATATTTCAAATGTGTTTTTACATTCTAGCTATTTTATCAAGGGCAAAGCTTAACCACCATCAAGCTGCGACAACCCACGCACTGTCTTTCGAGGCAGCTAACAAATTAGTATGTATACATACATGCAGAATTAAATTGCGGCTTCAATATTTATGTAATTTGCGTTCATGTGGTAGATATATATGTTTAAGTTAAGTGCTTTTGAATGTATACTTCTTTTTCTCAATACATCAATGATAACACGGATCTGAGGAGATTAACCCAGACATTATTGACCAGATTAAGTTAATCCACGGATTGTTGATGAAATTAAAGGAAGGAAAAAAGAAAAGAAATCAAGTTGTTTCACGCCAGATATTTATATGCAGCGCATGGTGTTTTAGACTACAGCCCACTTAATGGTGCAGTCGAAAAGCACGACTTAAAAAAAGATTGATATTACTAGTTTATGTAGATACATATGTTATATATATCCAATTCTCCAATCTGCTCCCATGCAAAGAGTTTTTCTTCACTTTCTACAATTTCACCGAACTTTTTCAACGGAAATTTACCACCCGGACAATTTGCATATCTTTTTCACGGAATTTTTCTTTTCATTCAATACGTTTTTTTGACAAAAATTATTTTATTAATTTTTAATAATAATTCTCATATTTTTCAAATATTTGAACTTTGGTTTTTTCGAAAGCCAACTTATCCATCTGTATTTCTCCTCTGATGATAAGATTTCGATCTTTGAAAAGCCTTGGCTTAAGGAAAGAAAAATAAACACTAGTTTATTACTGACAACCTTGCATCGAACAATTGAAATTTGAAATAAATTTGGACAATCGTCGCATATTTATCACTCTTTTTTCTTCTATCTCTAATCTCTCTCTCTATATATATATATATATAGTAGTATGTTTTTAAAAGGCTGAGGGCAATGCAAATTCCGGGTAAGATGTAAGCTGGAAGGAACAAAAATAATAAATCGAATGCGAAATTTGACTTACTATTTATTTTTTCTTAAAATCTTACATAACAGCAAGTGTAGTGTTAGCTGCTTGTGTGATGTTCATTTTATAAGATTCTCTGCACGGACGGAATTTTCCTCTGGTGTTTATTATTTTTGACAAAGGGAAGTTTCTTTTCCCGAAATATTAAATAAATGATTTTTATAATCATCCGAACATCACACAAACAGCTAACACCACACTTGCTGTTATGTAAGATTTTAAGAAAAAATAAATAGTAAGTCACATTTCGCATTCGATTTATTATTTTTGTTCCTTCCAGCTTACATCTTACCCGGAATTTGCATTGCCTTTTAAAAACATACTACTACTATTCCCAGCAATGCTTCAAGCAAACTACCATTCTTTATAATATATATATATATATATATATATATATATATATATATATATATTGCAGATATTCTAGAGATGAAAGATGAGAATAAAAAATTGTAAAGATACAATATTTATTAAAACATCAAAAGTTCAGAGCAAGGAGCCTCATATCCGTAATCCATGGATTTTCAAAGATAAACTCTTTTCATCAGAGGATAGGGAAAAACCGACAATGTAATTGTAAATATTATCGGCAACATTTAACTTTGAAAATTTTCCATAAAATAAAACAAAAATAAAGACCAAAAGATAAAGAGTCTTATGTTGAGATGAGAGCGTAGAGTCAGGGTGGATGCTGTCCAAAAACACGTCAAAATAAAAACAGCTGTTATATTGGAAATGAATGTTTGAAAAAGAATTGCCACAGCTTACAAGCAACACATCTATTCTGCTCCGGCTTGAAAAAAATATCGGATCTAAATAGATATCTATAACCTATCGTTACACTGATCAACCAGGGAGCTAGAGGTTTTCGAAATGCACACTTTGATATATACCGAACTTTAACTGACAAACTTCATTCCGAAACCTGCGAAGCGGATAATTCCAGCACCAAAGTACTGCACAGAGAGGATAAACTGGACGTTACCAATTGCCGTCGTAATATCAGCCTCTTAACAAAAACATTTGGATTCCTAAACAACTTGAGCATTATTCTCATCAGGCAAACCTTTCTGTGTAGCTTACTTGCCATCAGTATATTTTCATGGCTATTCAAACCAGAAGAATACAGTTATAATAGCTTACACCATTCGAGCTTGCTGACCAGTTCAGAGATTAAGAGGTCATTGATGAGGGTTAATCTGAATCAGTAGCAGACTGGTGTGTGTGTGTGTGTTTGAAGTGTGCTTAAGTGTTAGTGTTGAACAAAAAAGCATAAAACTGAACTTGCCAAAACAGGTTCAGTTTTGGGGATCAATGAGAGTGAGAGAGTTTAGCTGTTTTGTTTTAAGGCATATCAACCCTTTTCAACTTATTTAATGCCGAATCAGGTAATTTTGGTAAAAAAATTTATGCTTCGAGTTCTTTATCTGTTTTTTTTTTGGTTATTTAATGCTGAATCAGATCATTTTGGTAAAAGTTTTTATGTTTCAAGTTCTTCAAATATTTATTCATGGCGTTTGGTTGCTTTGTAGAGGAAAATGGTTTTGTTTTTCAGCTTTGCAGAATATGGCTGAATTTTGCAAAGGAAAAGGAAAAAACAACATCGATGTTTAGTGCATTTTAAGTCAGGAAGTCAGTATCTTCAGACACCCTGGTGTGTGAGCGAGAGGGGATGATTTGAATTTTAAATTAATTTGTTGTTTTATTTTAGTTGAAAAAATGAACTTAAGTATATTTTAAAGTATAACTTTCTTTTCGCAAAAAGCTTATAGAATATATATATATATATCTAAATCAATAAAAGCAAAATTTGGGCCGATTTCTTCTCGCATTAATGGTGAAGTCAAAACGCTCTTTTTCAAGTTAATTCACCTTTACACAATAACAGCACCCTATCTTTTTTATATACTCCTTATGCATATGCGAGCTAAGTTGTAAGGTTAACTGATTTGCATATTGCTTTACGAAATGGCAGTTTATTAATTAACTATTTTTTAATTCAATGCTTGTTTTGATTTTAATATAACAAATAGTTTTGTTTATGAATATTGTTCATTTCGTGGACAAATATTTAGCAATTGTGTTCTAGAGAGAGACCCACCTAATTTTGAGCAAGTTATGTTCTATTTCTAAATTGTAAGTTATCCCCCCCCCCCCCCCACACACACACACACACAGACACACACCACAAGTTAAGGTTTTGGTCTATTCAATGGTTGAATAGCATAGTGGCTCTGAGGAGGTTGCATTGGTAGACTTAGATCCAATCTGTTGCAAAGGTTGTTGGAAAAATGGCTGAATCATTCTACCGATCCAGAAAGTACCTGATACAATCCTCTACATATATAAGAGTCAGATACGTCCTAAGATGGGGAGGTACTCCTGCCATATATGGGGAGGTGCCACACGGAGCACTCTTTCTTGCCTTGACAGAGTACAAAATCGACTTTGCAATCTATTGGCGGATGATCTCTTCTCTTCAATTTTTTTCTCGCAGAAGAGACATTGTTAGTCTTCCTCTACTCTTATCGTTATTTCCATGGAAGTTGCTCAACTGAGCTCTGATCTCTGGTTCCTTCTTGTAAAACTTTCACAGTAAGAACTCGTCACCCTACAACAACTGAAAAAAAAACTTTTCTTTCTTCCTCTGTGTGCTTAACATCAAATGAAATTTTCATGGACAGAGTTTCTTTCCAAGAACTTCCTATCTGATGAACAAATTATCACAGGATTACTTCTCTTGGGGATACAACAGTCATCTTTAAATACCATATCAACTACTTGTCATAAACTGTCCTCATAAGTTATCAAATTGTATTCACTCCATTCACAATTTTCAATCCTCTCATAATATTCTTCATCATTCAACTGACAATCTATCCATCTCATTAACCCTTATCCTCGAGTGGCTTTTAGCTTTGATAACTGGTGAATCATGAACCCCCCCCCCCCCCCAAATCTTGACTTGTTCATGTAAGCCAAATATATCCATATATATATATATATATATACACACACACACATTAGCTTTATTAATAACTACTTTAGTATCGAGCACTATTGGAATGGATATATACCAACGTATGACATAGTAATAAGCCTAAACACACTAATATATATATATATATATATATATATATATATATAGTACATGTGTTGTATTAGTTTCTGTAGATGTTAATCTTTTGAAACTCCAGTGTTTATAAAAAGTGCTCAATAACAAGTAGAGCTGTTCTTTAGTATAACTTTTTATTTATACAAACATTATTAGTTACATATGTGCATACATGTTTCGGTTTTACTATTCACCGAGAGTCAGCTTCCTCAGACCAAAATCGAGGAAGTGAAGAGGTTGACTCTCTGTGAAGAGTACAACTGTTGTGGACCTGGGTAAGGCCGAATGCATGACACAGGAACACATGGTTTAAATGAACAAAGGTATATATTATATAATAGAAAGAAAGAGATACAAGGAGATGTGCTCTCAACCGCCATTGCCGGTTTGCCTGGGAAGAAGAGAACAAGTGTCACGTGCTTCCCGTATTTATAAGGTGGACGAGTCCATTAGTTCTCCGTAGGTAGGTACGGCACCATAACAATACGACAGTACATGTAGAAATATAGTACATGTAGAAATTTAGACGACCTGTGTAGATTATGTCTGAATGAGAAATTCGAAATCCTAAACTTTAAAGAGCCCCAAAATCTATTGAACTGTAGAAGTGAGATAGTAAACAACTGCCTGCACAGAATAAAATTTACCTTAGGCTAACAATACATAAATAAACAGACAAACAAACAAACAAAAAACTAAACTAAAACAGAAGTACAAGGAACCACATATTAAAATAAGGTCACCCATTATATTGACACAAAGAAACAGGGATAGGCCACTCTATAGAAAACAGAATAGAACAGGAAATAGGAAGTAAAACTAACCGGATCTTTGTTCATGGGAAGCCCAACGATTGGCTAAGAGAACAACAAAGAATCTGATTGGTTAACTAGCTAGTCGTGTATATAAAAACACCCGGCAACATTTTAGCCTGAAGATTTCCCCCGGGGATGAAACGCAGGAGCCTTTGTAGCTTAATTCTTATAAATATATTTTCATAACTTGCTAATATATATATATATATATATATATATATATATATATATATATATATATATATAGAATAGAATTACAATTTTTTAAAAAATTAATTGACAAGAGGCTCAAACTATTTAAAAAGAAAAAAAAGAAAGTAGTCTCACTTGGACTAAATTCGCTGTGTGGTATTCGGCTGTAGCTCGTAATTTGTCAACCCAATGCTGACGTCCTCGTGCATCCACAGCTGCAGAAGAGAAATACAAATTTAAATGGTTAAAAAAAAAGTTGTAGAAAAACAAGAATTTAAATATTGCTAAGTAAAACATGTTTCTACATAAAAAAAAACGGTCCCTTTTTTATCATGAGATGAGGTAGGAAACTTCTCATTTAAAAGCAACCTTATCTTTTTTATCTTAATAAACAAGCAAGGGACGCAAGGGCACTCATCACTATTGTAAATTAAATTGATGAACAGATTTCAAACTCCCTGTCCTCAACTATCAAATAGTAGGACAGACTGGGCTAATATTGGTTGTTAATCAAAGAGAACATAAATACTGAGGTCATACTCACAAGTTAGAATTCTGTGGTTAATAAAGCGGGATCCACAAGACAGCGAATGGAGCCTTATAGAAAGCCAAAGGTCGATCAGTCTTTCACTGACTTAAACTTCGGATGAAAGGGTTATAAATCTTCAACAAACACTGGATATCGCAATGGGGAACAATCGACTAGAACCGAGTGGCAGGCTTGTCACCGGACTAACGTCTGCTTATATGAAGCCTAAAATATCATTGATGGGTCAGCAAAACAAATCATTTGCATAACCGGACGCAGCTCACTTTGTTGTTCCGGATGTCTGTCAACACAAAAGTCTTATAATCTGAAGGTCGTGAGTTCAATCACTGTAACATACAGTGCATTTACATTTTTACGTATTTTTTCCACTACAAATAATTCCTAAACAATCTGAGATTTTCTTCACCTAATTCTGACAATACTTGTAATGCCGCCGGTACAAGACAGATCAACCGTTATCTTTCCTTTCAACAGTGATACAGAGAAGGTAGATTTGCCACATGGCCAATCTTTTGTACAAGCTTATTATACACATTTGTATTCAGATCAACATAAATCTTGCGGAACTATAAGAAACCCCAAAAGTAAAGACATATATATTTCTATTAAAAAAAAACAAAACAAAAAAAAATAATTATTCAAAAACAAGCAATAAAACATAACTGATGAAAACAAACAGATAAAAATTAGTCATGAGAATTTTTCAAAAGGAATCCTTCCATAAGGCAGTCTAGTATTAAAATGAAATTCAGGAGAGAGAGCAGGTTGCTAAAATAAAAAATGGCCACTTCTAGAATGAAGAGTTCTCATCAAGGAAGTCACTGATTTCTTAATCAGTTTATTATTTGATTCACAGCTACGTATATTTAAGAGTTTAAAAAAAATTACTAACATTATTTATACATCTCTATCATGTGTGTATATATATATATATATATATATATACACACACACACACACACACACATATCATAGGCTTGGTATACGGGAAATAACTGATGTCTTTAAGCTGGGCAGGATGAGATGGCTTGGCCATGTCGAGCAAAGCTCCAGCTGGATCTTCCGGGTCAAAAACATGTCCATCGCATCAAGTTGGCAGGCTGGAAGACCAAAGCTTTCTTGGGATGAACTGTGTAAATATGACCGCGCCACCCTGGGGATTACAAACTTAGATCCTAGCGACCGCCGAGCCTGGAGTGGAAGACTTCGATCAAGACTGACAGACAGGCCCCCCCCCCCCTCTTATAGAGGACTAATCAAAGGCCTGTTCAAAAATAAATCAGATGAAGGAGGAGATATGGAAAAGGAAAACAAAAAAATATTATTTATGTATTCATCAACGTTTCGTCTTTATTTCAAGACTTCCTCAGGATGATTGAAGAAAATAACACACAAGTACAAAATGTTTGAAACAATGGTAGTAGGAGGAGTGGATATATATATATATATATATATATATATATATAGTAGTAGTAGTCCTCGGTCGGTCAGGGTCGACCAAGCCTAATTTGTCCTGTTTGTTTGCTCGGCTGGGGCAGCGCCTCTTGTGGTTAAAGAGACCAATGTGAAAGTGGCAGTCTCTGTCGCAAAGGTCACGGGAGAAGCTGAAGTGTACTCTTCAGGTTGTAGGCTATACAGGTGTTGTTGGATACTAGCCTAGGCGGTGTGACATGGAAAACAGGCCAACGTAACATGCCCCCCGAAACATGGCCGTTAGAATTTAAAATATGTATTGTGAGTTTCGTTTGAAGGAAGAACAAAAACACTTTTTTAATATCACATACACACCGAGTATTGTACTTGTGTTTTATTTTTTTTCTTCTTCAAATCAATCACCCTGAGAATCTCTTTAAATAAAGACTAAACGTTGATGGATACATGAATATTTTTGGTTTTTCTTTTTCATTATATATATATATATATATATATATATATATATTGGTAGTATGTTTTTAAAAGGCTGTGGGCAATGCAAATTCCGGGTAAGATGTAAGCTGGAAGGAACAAAGATAACTTCTTTGTTATATAGCAGGAAAAATCCCAGCAGAGTGCTCGATTAATTAAGAATAAAAATTAAAAATTAAGATCGTAATATTTATTTATTTTGGTACAGAAAAATTAGTACAACATTCGTACCGTCGATTTCAAGCACAGTTTGAACGTGTTATTTGCTTAAAGTGTTATGTATATTTGTTTAAATTTAGTGTAAGGAAGGTTTAATAAGGTTTGAAAAAAACGGGAAGGGTGAAAAGTAACAGTTGAGATTTAAACCGGAGAAGATTTAAAGAGATATAAAAAAAATAAATAAATAAATAAATAGAAAAAAAAATAAAAAAATAAAAATTTATTTTATTTTATTTCTCTTTAAATCTTCTCCAGTCTAAATCTCAAATAACGCGTCCAAACGAGAGTGACACGTGACTTCACATTTCCAAAACAGATGCCAACAGAAGCTGAAGAGAGCCGGATGGCTAAGTCCTTCTGTGCTTGAAACCGACGGTATGAATATTGTACTAATCTTTCTGTACCAAAATAAATAAAATATATATATATATATAATACACCAATGTCAACAGCACATTTTTCATCAGTTTAGTTTTTATAAATTTACCAGAAATACATGTTGCTTATCTCTAGGTGGTTTCTTAAAACTCAATCATAAATATAAATGGGATTGTGGGATTCTAAGCGTCAATCTCACATAATATATAGAAGACACATAAGATGTACTTCCTTCATGTCACACAAGTAAATCTACTTCTCTCTCCATTCCGTCACAGACAGAAAGATTTCAAGTGTTATGGGGAAGGGAGAAAGCAAATTGCAAATACCCTCCCCCCCACCGTCTGGAATGAATTTGTAAAGAAATTCTTCACTATTTCCATATCAGACCATTTAGTTTCCATTGTTTATGTGTTGCGTCGCATGATGTTGCATTTGAGGAGGAGGCATTTTTCTTTTGAGAAATGCTTGGATTGCTGGTGGAAAGAGTCTGATAATTTAAAATGTGAAACCAGTTCATCCCTAATGACCAAACTCAGAGCAGCTACAAGATATGATATTATGATATTAGCATTCCCAGTTGATTTTTTATTTTATTTTAGATTATTGTTATTTAATCACGATAGTTATAAAAAGTTCAGTAAATGGAGTTGAAAACTGTTTGAATTATGCAAATATCTTTAGTGGTTCAAAAGTTATAAGAATTTAAAGCTTAGAAATTTGGGGTTCAAAATTGACATCGTTATATGGGGAAAAAATACTTGAAATTACGGACCAATTCACAACAAGAAATTAATTTCTTCACGGTTTCTCTAGTTTTGGAATAATTTTGATATAATTTGGCATTCTTATGTAAAATTGTATTTTCTTTCTGATTCTGCACTCAAATTGTATGTATCTTTATGCTGTAACCCATTATTTAGAGAAGAAAGGTAGATTCAGTTTTTTTTAAAATTTTTTAAATCTAACGAGAGATAAACACGTGACACATACAAAGTGTGTATGTATATATAAACTACTCTTAAAACTGTGGACGTTATTCGTTATCGTGTATGTTTGTTCGTCTCTGTGCACAATGGATGACATTGCTAAATTTTTATTTATCTTCCTCCCACAGCGGTAAGACGTGACACAAAGTCGAGAAAGTGGGATTTGAAAAGCCAGCGCTGAAGAAGGTGAGCACCCTGGTCTACAAAAAATGCCTCGGCAGCCCCGTTGGCATTCCCCGGTAGGGGCGCCTCAGGCAGTAAGCGATAAACTTACTCCACCCCAAAAAGGGGAGGCAAAGCCTGGGAGGGTGGACCTCCTAGAACTGCACAGAACAAACTCACAGACCGGCGGAATCAAGACCCGAAGGCCAAGACGACACCGGTCTATAGGGTGTAGTATCCATCGGAACAGATACTACACTTCGATCCCAGCCAAAAGGCCAAGTAAATGAAGTTGGAAGAAACCAGGCAAATCCTATATAACGTCACAAAGGGATGACATCATCCAGTAAAACAGGTTGGGATATCAGGAAGAGATCCTGTATGACGTCATAGATGTTGAAGTAACAAAAAGATGATGTCATACATTACAACAGAACATCGCTGTAATTTATAATTAACTGAACAAATCACCCATCTGAGCTTCCTATGAATTTCTCTCATCCCTCTCACTATGTGGATCCAACCACTCTAATATGTCTGATAGCATTTAGAAAAAGGATGATTTTTTTTTTTTAAGTCATCTAATTTACATACGTATTTGTACACACCACAAACACGTATGTAAATTAGATGGCAAAATAATAAATGTATATAAAAATAATAATCCTCCGCTAATAATAAATGTGTATTTAAATTTATGTAATATATAGAAGACATATAAGATGTACTTCCTTCTCGTCACACAAGTAAATGTATTTCTCTCTCCATTCCGGCATAGACGGAAATATTTCAAGTGTTATGTTATGGGGAAGGGAGAAAGCAAATTGCAAATCCCCCCCCCCCCCACTGTCTAGAATGAATTTGGAAATAAATCCTTCACTCTATTCCCATAATGAGGCATGTCCTTTCTTTTTTTCCTTTCTATACCAATTGATACATTTTATTTTGTTCTTTTTTAAACTTCACTGATCTAGACGTTATTTTATATGAATATTAGTGCAAACACTGGCAAAGCATCATTTTTTTTCTTTTTAATTTTTTTTTCTAATCATTTTTAACGGGTGTACACTCATAAAAATAATAAGGATAATATAGAAGTCAAGAGACTTATTATTTTTAGTTATGCAAGAAGAATGTCTTTAAGATATGATGTCACAGTTTATGAATAGACAAATAAGCTAGATATAATATAAAACTTGGGGCATTTTTAACGAGAGGACAGAACGAAAAAGGGTAAAAGAAAAGTGCAGCAAATAAATGTTACAAAAAGCAGGAGTAGTTACTATTCTATCTGGATAAGTTTATTTGTGTTTTAACTTATTTTAAAGGTTTTTTTTGTTAAAAACAAACATGGTGTCGACTCTTCAGTTCAGACGAGAAAAACAACATGGTCGTCCATAGTCGCCCCTGTATAATCACTAAAAAAATCGAAAATTAAACAAAATACTGTTAGAAACACTCAATAAATGTCACCAATCGTGCTGGTGACATGTTTTTTCTTGTCCTAACTAAAGAGTCGACACCATGTTTGTTTTTAACCAAAAAAAAAAACCCTTTAAAATAAGTTAAAACACAAATAAATTTATGCAGGTAGGTAGAATAGTAACTTATCTTGCTTTTGGTAACATTTATTTGTTGCACATTTATTTTTTCCACCCCCTTTTTTCATTCTATTCGCTTTCGTTAAAAATGCTCTAAAACTCGTTTTATTTTTAATTCGTTTTTTCAAAATTACTTCGTACATATTTAAATTACTTTTTGTTACGAATTTCGCACATTTATATTTAAAGATACATGAGAAATGTGATTAAATGAGAGAAACAAACAGAGAAAGAAAGAAAGTGAAACAACTTTCTTTCAACAAAACACACTAAAGGAAAAAAAACAAAAAAGAATTGTACTGCACCCCCTGCCCTCTTTCGCTAGCTTGGCTTTGATAATTTTTTCTTCTTTTTTTTTGTCCTCTAGCGTGCTCAGCCAAGACCATCGTAAAGGTTATCCGTATCCATGCTCAGCCCTTTGTTGACAAAAAAAACACATTAAAAAAAACAAAAAAATGATTTTTAACTTTGTTTTTTTCCAAAACTAAAAGTTTCACAAGTTCTCCGAACGTTAAAGAATTATTAAAATTTCACATATTATATATCAAAATAATTCTAAGTCTATTTTCTATTAACAAGTGCTTGCGAATGATTTGCGTACCTTATAAGTTTTTAAGAATCTTCTGTTAAGTTTACCCGCTCGTATTTCCATTTCAAATAGTCTGAGAAGAAAACTTCAACTTTCTGGCTGTAGTTTAAAGTGTGTTCAGGTTGATTGCGCAATTTCAAAAATATTCATAAAGATTTGCTACTTTAACTTTAAAACGCAAACTAACGTGCAAAATTGAATCTCGAAAAAAATGTTCAAACTTTGGATTTTCGACTGTTCGAAGTAAATACTGTTTTAACTTGCTGTAAAAAATAATTCAATGGATAAAATCACATACAAATTACATATTCGGAAAGATTATTTTATTTTATTTCCAACCATATATATATTTTTAAAATTGGCCCAGAAATAAGCGAGAAATTGCGAGTTGAACAAATTCAGGTACAAATTCGTAAATGTCGCACGATATTGGCCAATAGCCTCGGAATGCTAATAATATAAGGGGAAATACCAACCTCTCAATCGATATAATTCCCCGTTAGCAGCATGGACAGTGAATGTTTGAGAATCTTCATCAGACGGACTAATGACTGCCCCCTAGAAGATAAAAGAAAAAGCAAAATCAACTTGTTTCTATCTCGGAGGTTATAACCAGGTTTGCAGAGTCGGAGACTTTGGAAGGAGTCAGAGTCAGACTCGTGAAAATTATAAGAGTCTGAGTCAAATTTAAAAAATCCAACTCCGATTATCATTGAATAGTGGAAAACTTTAAAATAAGGAATCAGAGTCGGATAATTTGGAATTCTAGGAGTTGGACCTCATACCTTCCGACCCCGCAACCCTGGTTACAACAGGCTGGAATGCAACAATAACACATGAAAATAAAAGTCATTGGAAATAATTAATATTTACAATTCCTCATCTCAAAAATTCTCAAAGATTATCTTCACATAATTGTCATCATAAGAATACACCTTCCACTTCATAATAAAGTGGAATTATAAAAAAACCTTCCAAAAAGTTCAAACGGGCATGGGAATCACCAATAACGAAATCCAAAAAACGTAGGGCTCAGAAAACAGGAAGAATATTGTTTTCCTTGAAATGGCCGCTTTTATTTGATTCCTCTCCGTGGACAACAGACCTGAGTGAAATCGCCGTCGTTGGATTTTTATACAGATTCCTCTGGATTTACCAATATTTCTGAGCCCTACGTTTTTTGGATTTCGTTATTGGTGATTCCCATGCCCGTTTGAACTTTTTGGAAGGTTTTTTTATAGAAGTTTTTTTGATTTTTTTAAATTTTTAATTTTAAAAGAAAACTTTTTCAAATTTGGAACTTTGACAGTCCTACCCTGTCAACTTATCAATCATAATTTTTCCTCTGATGATAAGATTTTAATCTTTGAAAAACCTGGTTTAAGGAAAGAAAGAGATGAAAAATAAATGTTTTTATTAACTAAACTACTCCTTGTTTTGAACAACTGAAAATACCGATTTGCTTCCATTTGCAGGTCTTACTAATTTTCATTGACGTACCATATTTTTGCTCTATCCAGTATATTGAGCTTTCCTTATTTCACAATAGGTCCAACTCTCTAAAAGTTTACCTTTTAGTTATAATTTACATATATATATATATATATATATTTATATAAATAGATTACTAAATTGGTCAGTGTAGTCTTTCCTTGTCCCTTTAAGAAATATATGAATTGGCGAAAAGGTAGACCCAATTACTGTTCTCTTTGGGGCCATGTTACCCAACTCATAAACGAACTGAAAAGCTTAGGACTTCCGTCTCTTTTCTTTTCTCACTATCGTTAGTGATTGAATCACGATACAAACTGCCAGACGGCCGTCACAAGTAAAGCTTTCCTCCTCCAACTGGAAGCGACAGCAATAAAGAATGATTGACAAACAGTCAAAGGTTAATATACAGAAAGAGGGGCATTGTAAACAGGTACACACACTTCGGCACAATACTAGTCTTTCTCTACTCTATCGTTATTTTCATGGTAGGTGCTCTGGCTCCCCCTTATAAAACATTCACCACAAAAATATGTCTCTCTACAACCACTGTAAATAATTTTCTTTTCTTTCTCTGTGTATTTAAAAACTAAACGGAACTTCCATGAGCAAAGTTTCTTTCCAAGAACTACCCGTTTGTGAAACAATACCATGGGTTTGCTTCCCAGCTGACTACAACATGGTCGTTTTCAAGTCCAATGTTAACAAATTCTTGTCGAGCCCTTCTCTTAAATAATCAGATGTTGCCCAGTTTCAACCATCATCTACGATCCTCAACGTGTTTGTCTTACCGTCATGTGATAAACTCATTAACCCTTATCCTCAAGTGGCTTTTGGGCCTTGATACGCGGTGACTCGTTAGCAAGAAGAAAAAAATAGAAACAGCTGGCTCTTTTAGTCGTAGCAGAAAAACTTTGCTTACGGCAGCCGTCTAAAGGCTTGTTTCATAATGTAGTCAACGATTAACAGATGTAGATGCGGAACCATGTTGCCCCACTCGACGACCGTCAACCCCAATGTTGTGTGTCCACGGTCTTCTTCTTGTCTTCATCGTCTAGCCGAGTCGTCTATCCACTGACGAATCATCGAGGGCACAGCACTGGTCCACAAGTTAAATAAAAGAAACACAACTCTCGAGAAAGAACACAAACACATATACATTGTGTATAATTTAGTTTGAACTATGAGTGTGTGTGACACCGTCGCGGACTGTCGAGACCCCCATTGCCGTTACTCAAGTCGTCAGCTCATCTCATCATTTTCCCGGTCCGATCCGCTCTATTGGGAGGTTCGACCATAACTGCTCAGCTTCTCTCCGAAACACAAACTCGTTAACTTTTTGCCATAAACCTTACTGTCATCAAACTGTCGTAAAACGTTGTCACTCCTAAATGTCGTGTCTGGTATTCTTTTCTGAGTCACCTGTCCTGAACAATGGAAACTGACCACTCCTGCATTTCTTTTGTCTCTGTCGATGAGTCACTTCCTATCCTCGCGGCCTTCATTATATCACAGACCATAAGAGTGAAAACGGAAAAAAAGAAAACCCGGGAGCCCTCAGTGTTTGAGTTTGTATAGGGTGAAACACGTGACCCCTAAGGGAGCAGTGATTGGCCAATCCATGTGATGCTTAAAGAGACAAAGGAAGACAATCACATTAAACCAATCTATGAATGTGTCATAAATTCCAATAAAGGGCCTCGAAGAAGGCCTGAGAGTAAAGCGGCCAAATAATAACACCTAAGATAAGGATAACAGTCAAAACCCAACTAAATAACAAAAAGACATTAAAAAATTCATCATATCCTGTTTGAAACAAGTCAAACGGCTCGACTGAGCTCCAATCTCTGGTTCCGCCTTGTAAAACATTCACAGCAAGAACTCATCTTTCCTACCACCACTGCAAATGAGTTCCTTTTTTTCCTCTATGTACCTAAAACTAAACAGAATTTCCATGAAGAGAAGTTCTTTCCAAGACGAACAAATTATCACAGGATTACTTCTCTCGGGGATACAACATAGTCATCTTCAAATACCATGTCAATAAATACTTGTCATAAGCTGTTTTCATAAGTAATCCAATTGTATTCATTCCATTCACCATTTTCAATCCTCTCATAATATTCTTCATCATTCAACTGACAATCTATCCATCTCATTAACCCTTATCCTTGAGTGGCTTTTAGCTTTGATAACTGGTGAATCATGAAAAAAACCCTGAAACTTTGACTTGTTCATGTAAGTCAAATATATCCAAATATATACACATTAGCTCTACTAATAACTACTTCAGTATCGAGCACTATTGGAATGGATATATACCAACTTATTTCATAGTAAGAACTTATCACCTGTGCAGCAGAGTAGTTTTCAAGTCCAATGTCAACAAATACTTGCCGTTCCGGCCTTTTAAGAAAGGAAGAGGCTATTTTGCCGGTCCCGGCAGAATAACAACCCCCTCATTATTCTGCTGGCTTATGTTTTTTTTTTAACCTAACTGTTATGGCCTTGTGAAAGAAAGTGTAATGAAATAAATAAGAACAAATATTTAATAACAATTTCAGCATATGAACTGAATGTATCTTCAACACTAAATTCCATTGTAAGCTTTTTCCAATATAAGATTTTGAATTAGAATTAATAACTGAATAATAAATGCTGCTTCAAAAAAAAAAAAAGGCAAAAGTAAAGTTGTTTTTTTAATCAAATTTTCCAACACTAGTTTTCGGTTCAATTTTTGTCAAATAATGAAGTCATTAAGTTGTTTAATTGAATTTTTTAAAATTTCTTTACAAAGAAAAACTTTGATGTAAAATTCCGATTTTCTTTACGAAGAAAAACTTTGATAATGTTAAAATATCAAGAAAAAACACTGGATTTAAACAATCTATTTTAAAATGTAAGGTGAAGATTAAGAAAGAAGAGGTCAGTAACTTACAATTGGAAATCCTAAGAAATATACACAAAAATTCAAATAAAAATTATACAAAAAAAAAAAAAAAAAAAAAAAAAAAAAAATCAATGTTGACTGTTTGTTTGATTAAAAAATCCAACAAACTCTTCGTTTTTATAAAGTTTTAAATTATTAAAAAAAAAAAAAAATATCACTGTTGACCATTCATCTTATAAAATGTTACATTATTAAATAATTATCTATCCAATTTAAAAAAAATATTTCTTTTTTATTGGAAAAATGTTGAAATAAAACTTATCTTTTTTATGTCGAGTAGATAGAAATTAACACATTTTTCTTCTGTTTTCTTCTTAAAGATTTGTTTATTTTTTTCAGTTTCATTATCTTCTTTTAATTATTTCTTTTTAATTGGAAAAATGGTGAAATAAAACTTATTTTTTTCGTAAGTCATGGCAAAAATCGCCCTATGAATTATTTATTTAATTTTAAAAAAAATAGTCAGAAGCTTTAATTATTTCTTCTTTTATTGGAAAAATGTTAAAATAAAAATAAACCGGCAGTTAAGTTGACTCGTGAAATCTTCACTATAACAGTTAGGTTTGGTTTGGTTTGTTTACGGCATAGCAACCAACTATGGGTTATGTAATGCCGAATAAAGTTTTCAAATACAATTCAATTTTTTCACATTGTCTTGAGAGACAATGAAAGGTGAAATGAAGAACTTGCAATTAGATTTTTTGGAACAGTTCAACTTCCTTGATGAAGTCCAAAATTTTCGTTATATTTATGTTTTCAAACAAGTCTTTTAAATTTTGGGAATCATAATACTTGTTTCGGGTTTGCTGCAGATCTTGACAGTCTATTAATATATGTTTGACTGTAAGCTTGTTGACACGCTATGCATATTGGAGACGCCTCTCCTTCCAATAAGTGCTTATGAGTGATATGCGTGTGTCCTATACGAAGTCCGGTTATTATAACCTCTTCACTACTTACTTTTCTATATTCTATAGTTGGCCAAATCTTATATAATTTGTTATTTTGACACTCATCCCAACATTCTTGCCATTTTTGTTTGGTTATCTTGTTAATAGAAGGTCGAAGATCAGTGTATGGGATCCTAGTATTTGTTGGTGTCATATTTAATGATTTTGCGGCTTTATCCGCTCTTTCATGGCCCCGAATGCCAATATGACTCCGTATCCAGCATAATTTTAGTTTACATTTATTTTTATTTGTTGTAAATATTGGTGATCTTATTTAAGATTTTTCATTGCCGTGACCACAGATAGGGAGTCAGAGAAGATGATAAATCTATCAGTGTCCGGGCAAAATAGCCTATTCGTTTAAGAAATCATACTTTGTCCATCCTATTCATCGCTTTCAGTCCTCTCATGGTACTGTTCATCATCCAACTGACAATCTTATTAATTCTTATCCTCAAGTGGCTTTTGGCCTTGATAAATGGTTACCCATCAGTATTAAAAAAAAAGCTTTCTATTTTAGCCTGCTTACTTATTCCTCAAAATCATGGAATTTGAATAGCGATGTTAAACTACTGGCAAGAATTATAGAAATGTGATACAACTTCAAAATGAAAACGAAGTAATAAGTGAAATAAAAATATACTTACAGCTAAATGTAAGGCACCCCTTGGCCTCTGTTTCTTGTGTTCTTCTTTCTGAAATAATAAAATATACACATATATATATATACACACACACTATATATATATATATATATATATATATATATAATTGCATTGAACAATCGTCGCATATTTATCACTCTTTTTTCTTCTATCTCTCTCATATATATATATATATATATATATATATAGTATTGATTTACTCCTCTCCAGGAGTTAGGCACAAGGCCAGTTTTTATCTTACTCCCACAAGTAAGATGTGACCCAAGGTCGGGTCGGGATAGTGGGGCTTTAAAAATTGCCTGGGCAGCCCAGTCGGCATTCCCTGGTAGAGGCGCCTCAGGCAGTAAGCAATAAACTTACTCCTCCCCAAAGAGGGGAGGCAAAGCTTGGTAAGGTGGACCTCCCAGAACTGCACAGGACAGACCCATTGACCGGCGTAAATCAAGCCCCGAAGGCCAAGACAATACCAGTATGGGGTGCAGTATCCATCGGAACAGATACTACACTTTGATCTTAGCCAAAATGAGCCACTTTTTTAAAGAGGTTTTTTTCTCTTTTCCTTTTTTCTTCTGTTTTCTTCTTAAATAACCTCAATTAGGGCAACACCACATTGGTTATTGTCAGTTGTGGAAATTGTTGTTCCAGGTACATAATTCCCCTGATGATCTGCCAAGCAAGGACCTGCTTCGTAGAGAAACACGTGTAGGGAAAAAAACTATTTAATTTTGATAAATCTGATAAATAAATAAATAAATAAACTTTGAAAGGAAAAAAAGTCTTTTGTGGTGATGAATGATTTTGTGAACGAAATGTTTTGGTAAGCTTTAAAAAAAACAAAACATAAATGCTCTGTACCCTGTAATCGAGTATCATCGAGCTTATTTTTATTGGCCTAATCCCGGTCTTCACTGAATAAAATATCTTTTAAGTGAAAAATCTAAATATATATATATATATATATATATATTATACATATAACTTTGAAATTTTAGAAACAGTTAACATGGCGCGAGATTTTGTTAAACAAGAATTAATCTAGTCTAGTGGAGCATCCAGTTAAGTGTTGCTACTTGATGTAACATCACTCGGAGAAGGTGCATTATTCCTCGTATGAGCAGGTGTATAGCCGTGCTGAAGGGATATTATTTGTGCTGCGAATACCATGTTATTTTGAATTTTTGGTCAGGGTTGACTTGTAAGGTGAAGTATCCTCATGTCAGGTTGTCCTGACAAACCATTGTACAGGGAGACCAGAGACACTCAAGGATAGTGTCTAGTAGGTAATTCAAACTATAAGTATATATAATGAAATTTAAATTTTACTACAGCTTAGAAGCGCCGTTGAAATGATAACTTTGAAATTTTAGAAACAGTTAACATGACGCGAGATTTTGTTAAACAAAAGAAATATTTATTAAATCATTTTTTTTATTTTTTATTTTTTTAAATCCAAATTTTCGGTTTTAAAAACCTTATTCATGGTACAGACAATATTTTCCTTTGATAATAGATATGAAACATAGCTAATGTGTATTAAGATTGAAAATTTAACCCAAAAACAACAAAAGGACACCACCTAATTTTAAATAACTGAGTTACTTCCCTTGTTTTAGTGGCATTTTGTTCAGATGACATTCATTAAATAAAGTCCGAAGTTGAGATAATTTACAAAATTTAATGGAGAGGTCCTTACCTGAAAGGATATATCTTCTGTGATAACGTTTTATATGAAGATTCAAGCAATAGGTTTTTATGCAAAATTGCTAACACAAAGACAAACGAACTTCAAGTAAACCACAATTTCCTTGACGTGGCTAAAAATTATGTGACTTAAAATAATTATGCATGCGTAAAAAATATCTTTTAATTCAATTTGATTGGTTTATTGCAGCAGAGGTGGAGGTTGGGAGGTCAGCAATTTTGCAGAAGTTGAAGTCAGGTTTTAAAACAGACTTCAGGATAAGATATTGTGTTCAGTCAACTCCCATTTCCGAAGTAGGATGTTGGGAATATTTTCACAAGTCAAAATTTGTCTTGAAAAGGATTCCAAAATTATACGTTGTCCCCTCTTTTGGTCGGGTAGTTTGAAGAAGTACAGAGTGTCCCGGATAAATTTGACACTTTTGAAAAGGAAAGAAAAAAAACGTCATATCTTGGCCAATAATTTTTTTTTTTAACATAGTTCACCCCAAACAAGGCAGGCCGCCACTATAGACATAAGGAGCTACTGAGAAAAAGGGTGAGAGTTTGGGGGGAGGGGGGGGTGTCAACCTAAATTGGGAGCTGTGCAGCGAGATGTCTGTTTACATTAGTTTTAAATTTCTGCATGTCAGTACCGTCAGGAAAACAGGGAGCAGGGAGGGAGTTCCACAGTCCAGCAGCACGAGGAAAGAAGCTTTTGGAGTAGGAGGCTCTACGGCATCTGGGGACCTCCACAGTGAATGGATGGGATTTGGCAGATTGCCGGGTTCGTCTAGTGAATTTGCGTCGTGGGGGCACTAGAGCAGCAAGTTCATCAGAGCACAATCCATTGAAGTACTTGTAAAACAGAAATATACGAGATGTCTATTTACATTAGTTTTAAATTTCTGCATGTCAGTACAGTCGAGGGAGACAGGGAGCAGAGAGGAGTTCCAGAGGCCGGCAGCACGAGGAAAGAAGCTTTTGGAGTAGGAGGCTCTCTGACATCTGGGGACCTCCAGTGAATGGATGGGATTTGGCAGATTGTCGGGTTGGTCTAGTGAATTTGCGTCGTGGGGGGCACCAGAACAGCAAGTTAATTGATGTATTCTCAGAATTTAAAGTGCATTTCTTAGATGATCTTATGCCGAATATAGCTCACTTGAAGAAGCCGTCCAGAACCCCCACCACAAATTCCAGGGGAACCTGAACGTGGAGCATGCAACCTTCAAGGTGTGCTTCGAGAGATGCCTCAACTCCAGTTTGATCGTGGCAATCAGCTCATCCTTAGTATTCCAGGCGGTACGGTCGGTGTTTTTTTTCAACTGTGACCCACACATAATAATCCAAGGGATTGCAATTAGTTGAGTTGGGGGCAGATGTTAGAACTGGTGAAATCATGGAAGTTCTAATACAGCCACTACTATCGTTCTCATAAAATTTCTCTCCATGCAACGCATACCCTCAACCCTCACAAGCCAGGTTTCATTTGCATACATCATCACACTCCGTACACATGCCTGATACTCTTCCCTTGGTCGACACTGGTAACGCTCTGCTGGTTAGTGATTTGCTTACCTCAAAATATTCTAAAGATCCTGAATCGGGATCAAGTGAGAACCATCGGTATTGCCAACCTTTCATCACATTTGTATATTTACATAGTTGACCCTCCATAGGTTGCCTGCAAAAAACGAAATAAAAGCATTAATGATAGTACATTATAGCTGCATCGTGTGGCAGACTTAAACTAATCAAAAATGGCTGTCACAAAGGGTCAAAGGTCAAAAGTTAAAGAAATTGAATGATGCGTTAGTACATTTTCAAATATGTGTAGACGGAACACCTTTATATAAGGGAACTAGCTTTCACAGACAAGAGAGATTAAAGTTATGACTCACGATGAATAACAATGTAATTGTTACAAAAGTTATCCATAAGGAAGTGGGGACATCGAACGGCTAGCAGTTTAGCTCTGTATCTATCTATCTCATCAACAGCGACAAAATCTAATATTAAATATATTTGTTTATGCAAATGTTCAATTCAAGCTTGATCGTCTCTGATATGTAGTTTTATGTTTCTCTCTTCACCTTTTTGTCTGCTGTTTATTTCCTTTTACTAACAAATAAGGCGATTGGTCGAAACTACAGGATGGTCGCTAGAAAAGCGGGAAATTTGAGCAAGAGCTTCAATTCAATTTCTTCAGCAATCTACTGATTTCATTGCAGCGGCGGATTGGCTCTAACCCAATTTCATGTATTACTGCGTGTTGGAACTTGTTATTAGCAGAAACTCAGAAATGTCGACGCAACAGACTATTGATGATTTGAAAACATGCTTGGCAAGAGCTGGAAATTATATATCACAGGTTACTTTTCAATACGCCATGCGAGCTTAGATTTCTACGTTAAGACGTTTCTATAAAGTGCACGAACAACATTTTGAGCATGTGTGAGTATTATAATATCAGTCTTTGAAAAACTTTATAAAAGTTTTTCTTTGTAAAAATAAATTATCGGTTTGACAAATTTCCCGCTTTTCTAGCGACCACCCTAGAGAAAGTGTTGCTCAGAGCATGCATTCGTGCCTTGAAAATCAGCTTTGCAATCTAGTGGAGATTGATCTCTTCTGTTCTCTGCAGCCCCTTTCTCACAGAAAGACAGTAAGACAGAGGTGGGGGGGGGGGGAGATATAGCAAGCAGAAAGAGACTAATTTTGGATTTTCTCAAACAATCTAAAAAGAACTTTCCTTTCTCCCTCCATGTGCATAGCATCAGTTGGAATTTCTATGAACTGTTTCTTTTCAAGAAATTCTAATCTATGGAACATATTACCACGATACTGCTTCCACGTAGACTACAACATGGTTGTCTTCAAATCCAATAGGAACAACTACTTGTTCTCATAAGAAATTAAATTTTGTTCATTCCGTTCTTATTTTTAATCCTCCCATAATATTCTTTATCATTTAACTGACACTCCATCTCATTAATGAAGGGATGAGAGTGACCAATGACAAAAAAAATCAGACAATAAGATATATTTTCTAACTTTTTAATGTAGAATGATCCCCTATTTCTAGGTCATTCTAGCTTTTTAGAGAAGTTAACTCCCAATTTTTTTTTTTTTTTCTTTGCTATGGGAGATAAATTCTGTGCATTTTTTTTTGGGGGGGGGGGGGGAGAAGGGGGGTATGCTGAAAAGTTAATAAAAAAATTACCATACCACTAACTCTAGGTCAGAGTGGTAAGCCCTCCTAAAAATAAAACCCTTTTCTTAACCCTACCACCAATCCTAAGTCCGAGTGGCATTTCCCTCCTCCTAAAAAGAACTTTCTTTAACCCTAAGTCTGAATTGCAAGCCCATTATCCCAAACAAAAAAACTCGTAAAACCACACATAATCATCTAAAAATGTTAAGTTTATCTCCCAGATAAACTCCCCCCCCCCCCCAAAAAAATAAAGATTGTTTAACTGCCCTAAAATGTTAGAATGGGGGGGGGGAGGGGGGACATTTTACATTAAATTCATATGTGAAACTATTTCTCACTCTAAATTCTTACATAATTGCTTGGCTTTTCTTCATGTTTGTCAGGGTGTTCACACATAATTGCCTAAAATAGCAGAATCACATTTGGATGGGGGGGGGGGGGTAAAACTTTTACATAGGAAATAATTCATTATAAGGAATTGAAGTCGCTAGACACACCTTCAAGGAGTTTTCGTTCTCCGACTACAATATATTCAAGAATATAGTTTTCCCAACTCACATATACCGAGAGTATTAGTGCAAATGACTCAAATAACTCAACAAAACTTGAACCTGGAATGCCAAATCCGCTGTCTGCACCGATAACCACAACATCAGTAATTTTCCTCAATAAAATTTCATTTTTTTTAAATTTCCAATTATCAAGATTAAACGGAAAACGTGGAGCTTTTGGACACACCTGTACTCCAATTTTGTTGTCGGCCAAGTTAAAAATATACAGTCCATTTTTAATAGGTTATCTCTAAGAGTAATTTAGTAAAAGGCTCAAGTTGGGAGAGGGAGGGGGTCACCTAATAACAGAACAAAACAAGAATTCGGTCAATGACCTAAATCGTTAAAACTACTATATTTTAAAAATAAAATCTTTGTTTATTTCTTTTTTTTTTATTTAGATTTTACTTTTTTTTTATTTTAATTTTGCATACATTTTAATCTACACAGCAGAGTCGAAGGTAATTTTAAAAATCTAAATCTATATAAAAAAAAAAAAATCATAATTCAAAAAATAATTTAAGAAATAATTACAAAACAGTATTTAAATAAAAGCCACCCTCCTCACTCACCAGTCAAGGCTGAGACAAGCCGAATACAAGACCAAATTGGGGAACCAGTTCACTCACGGATGACACGCATAAAGATCTATTTGAAGAGGTCTGCATTTCATAGCACAGTCTTGTGTGTGTGCATGTCTATTATTATACTATGACTAACAGGGAGACCCAACGTTGTTCAGGATTGAATGAGGATCATTACCATGTACTTTTTTTTTTTTTACTTTCTTCGTTTTTACTGTCCTCTCCTCCCGTTTCGCCCCCTAAAGTAAAAAGTAAATTTGTATCAATCAGAATGGTACAACTTTGTTGATCGGCTTGATTCTGTTATCGGCATGCTTGCAGGAAGGACTGTAAGGAGATGATGATAGGAGGAGGAAAGAGGTTATCCTTTTATCTTCTCGTAAAGAAACGGAACAACAAAAAGTATTTCTGTAACTATAACAAAAAGGGGTTTTATTAACTCAAGGTTACCTATACCGTTTGGTATATGTAGAAGAGAGTGGGACAGTGTCCGTCTGAGGAAGAGGAAGAATATAAGAGTTCCCAGGACCGCCCGTGGACTTCTTCAGGTGAAGATGGTAGTAGTCGTCGAGTGAGGCGACGGCGGCAGGAGAGAGAGCGTTTCCTCGTTCCTCGCTGGTGCTCTCTGCGATGTGTCCAAGCTGGTGCCAGAAGGTCGTCTGATCTTTTTCCTCGAACCCTAAGGGGACATAAGTAGTCCCTTAGGGAACTAACGATATTACTGCACCCTGTGATTTGATTGGACAAGCCAGCTCACAGGAACAGTGATTACGCATTCAAAAGTAGTCCCTACTGGTGACTGCTACAGGACCACGTAATGGTTGCTAACATCCCTAAGTGAAAGTGGTATCATGGAATCGACTGGATTCGAACTTGGCACACCCAGGTAGTCAGTCCGTGTCGTTCTCCACTTAACCACCGTCACCTCCCTCTAATCTAGTCGGAAGAAGCTGAAATGTTGGAAATCTCTCTGAATTAGGTTTAAATTTTATTAAAATCGGATATACGTATTTGAAATTTTAAGGAGCTGTAGCAGCATGGACCCTAGCTTGTTAAGATGTTGACTCGAAGTATGTCTCAGAGAAAATGCTAAGATCTATGCTGACAATGAAATTGTTATAAAAATGTTAGAATGTGGTTTGTACGGAGAAAAACATGAAAGTTGAATCAGAGAAAGAAAATATTGTTAACAAACACAAGATATTTATATATGTACAAAATTACAAGATATTTTATGCGAGTAATTGTTCATTTGAAAAGTTCAGTTATAAATGTTCTTGATAATATTTTTTTTTTTTTGGTTTGTTTTACGGCATATCAACCATCTTTGGGTCATTTAATGCCGAATCAAGTTGTTGAATGGTATTTTATGGGTAGGACGATTTCATTTTTTAATTGGTAATATGCTCTAAGAAAACTTTGTTTACTTTAAATCATTTATATTTTTATAGTTTTAACAGCTTGTCAAAACTTAGGGTTATTTTATGCCGAATATTTATGGAAATTGGGGGGGGGGGTCCCCTTTTTATTTTTATTTTTATATATGTAATGTTTTTTTTGTTTTTTTTATTAAATTCTTTAGTAGAGTCCGGTTTTTTTGAAGTATGAAAGTAAGATGTGGGGATTGTTTTTTTCAAAAAGATCTTTAATATTTTTTTCTTTATAGTAGTTATTTCTTATTGTTGTAAAATCGATGCAGTCAATTAAAATGTGTTCGATTGTGAGTGGGGTTTGGCATGGTATGCAGATAGGTTGATTTTCCTTTCTCAAGAGATATGATTGGGTTAAAAGTGTATGCCCCATTTTTATTGTTAAAGATGAACAATAAAATGAATGTGTTTGTTTATAACGTGAATATGCGTGTGACTGTGTAGGCATTTCTGAGTGTTTATAATAAATGAATGTTTGGTGTTATTCATTTGAAATTTTATTGTTCTATTTTTTAATATATATATGCACTTGTCGATATTAACATTAATTCAAGTGATTTAATAAAAAGAAAATGGATGAATTACCAAAACCTTTTTAAAATATTACGTTTATTAATTTTCAAGGGAGTTAATTTAAAGGAAAGCTGCTAGCTTTAAAAATTACAATAGATTTATATTAAAGAAGATATGTTTCTCTAAAACCCGGGATCGCTAAAACCGGTTCTCACAAAAGTGATCTCTTTTTTAAGAGGTTTACTAAAGATTAAGTCATCCCTTTATTACATCATTCAGTATGGACGGGGGCAAACAAGATCTCAGATTTTTTGTAGAATATATATATTAAAGGTTTTAAAGTCTTTATTTTTATACTTATTACTTTCTGTTGTCATCTGTGAAACACTATTGAAACAGTTTTAATAATCAATAAAAGTCAGTGAGCATAAGAGAAGCAAACAAATCGGTCATTAACCTTGGTTCAACTACTAACAATACCGATAATCTATCGATAGCATTTAACCCCGTCATTATATATGCTTCGCTCATAACAAACCAACAATTGAAACATTTTACAGGTGACACTAAATGTATCGTTTCAATACTGCTAATATATAATAGCTTTCCTGGGCTTGGATTCATTCAAGCTCCGACATCTAGCAACTGTAGTAGCGTGGACCGTAGCTTCGCTGAAGTGTTGTTTTTTTTGTTTGTTGCATCTTAGAAAAGGTGCTAAGATCCACGCTGACAATTAGAAAAGGTGCTAAGATCCACGCTGACAATTAGAAAAGGTGCTAAGATCCACGCTGACAATTAGAAAAGGTGCTAAGATCCATGCTGACAATTAGAAAAGGTGCTAAGATCCATGCTGGTTCTACACATGGCAGAAGAAAGAAAAGTTCTTAACAGTTGTGGTAGTAAGACGAGTTCTTGCTTTCAAAGTTTTACGAGAAACCAGAGATTTAAACATGGAAATAACGATGAAGTAGAGAAAGATTAACAACGTCATTTTCGTGAGAAAGAGGCTGTTGAGAATAGAAGAGATCATCACCGACTCGATTGCAAAGTCGATTTTGAACTCTATCGAAGCAAGAAAGATTGCTACGAGCGACACCTGTCAAGATGTCTCAACAATACTTCATATTAGGCCATATCAGACTCTTCTATAAGTCGAGTGTTGCATTAAGAGTCAGGTACTTTCTGGAGCGGTGGAATGATCCAACTATTTTTACAGCAATCTTAGCAACAGATTGTATATTATAAATTTTCCATTTTAGATTTGGAGTGAAAGTCAGCGCGAGGAGCTTATCAAAACAAAGGGTTAACTGAAGGACAGACTCATTCATTTCAACTGGAGCGAAACAATTATCTGAGCATTGGTGGTGAAAAGAGAGAAGTTAGGTTCCAGATCAGAATAGAGAATCAGCAAGATCTTGATCACTAATGCTCTTCGAAGTACTCTTATTTTAATTCTATTAAAACTATGATTCTATTAAAACTATGATTCTATTAAAACTATGATTGTGAATCTTATTTAATTCTATTAATTCTATGATTCTATTAAAACTATGATTGTGAATCTTATTTAATTCTATTAAAACTATGATTCTATTAAAACTATGATTGTGAATCTTATTTAATTCTATTAATTCTATTAAAACTATGATTCTATTAAAACTATGATTGTGAATCTTATTTAATTCTATTAATTCTATTAAAACTATGATTCTATTAAAACTATGATTGTGAATCTTATTTAATTCTATTAATTCTATTAAAACTATGATTCTATTAAAACTATGATTGTGAATCTTATTTAATTCTATTAAAACTATGATTCTATTAAAACTATGATTGTGAATCTTATTTAATTCTATTAATTCTATTAAAACTATGATTCTATTAAAACTATGATTGTGAATCTTATTTAATTCTATTAATTCTATTAAAACTATGATTCTATTAAAACTATGATTGTGAATCTTATTTAATTCTATTAATTCTATTAAAACTATGATTCTATTAAAACTATGATTGTGAATCTTATTTAATTCTATTAATTCTATTAAAACTATGATTCTATTAAAACTATGATTGTGAATCTTATTTAATTCTATTAATTCTATTAAAACTATGATTCTATTAAAACTATGATTGTGAATCTTATTTAATTCTATTAATTCTATTAAAACTATGATTCTATTAAAACTATGATTGTGAATCTTATTTAATTCTATTAATTCTATTAAAACTATGATTCTATTAAAACTATGATTGTGAATCTTATTTAATTCTATTAATTCTATTAAAACTATGATTCTATTAAAACTATGATTGTGAATCTTATTTAATTCTATTAATTCTATTAAAACTATGATTCTATTAAAACTATGATTGTGAATCTTATTTAATTCTATTAATTCTATTAAAACTATGATTCTATTAAAACTATCATTGTGAATCTTATTTAAGATCCTAATGTTTAATAGCAGCCTAATAAAACAATTGGATGAAAATTGGATCATATGTTAACAATTTATATTAGATGTTATTCTTGAAACACTTCGGCCGATGTAACCTCCGACTTTCTTCAGGAACATCTTGTTGAACACCGGAATGTGTACGAAATTTCGAATTTAACCCTTTATTTAATCCACGGGGGTAGCTTGCTTTCGTTTTGTCCGCCATGAGTGGGTAGACGTCTTAAGTAATTCGTAATTCTTTTTTTAGTATCGCCTGTACTGAGGATTGAACCTTCAACCTCCAGAAAACTGTCACTTAGAATTGGTTATACTTAGCACTTTTATCTGTTGCGCGACAGGTTCAAATAATACAATTTATCAATCCTCATTTAAAAAACTTCTGAAACACACTTCCTAGTTTTCTTTTTTCTTCTCTTTAACTTTTACGGTGTCTTTGACTCTCTGGTCTACGGCACCCACAAAGCAAAGGCCCCCCTCTCTTTAGTCATTGAACCTTCGAACTCCAGCAGACTGTCACTTAGAACTGATTATTACTTAGAACTTTATCAGTTGCGTCATGGCTCCATTGTATACGGGTTCCTGAGTTCAACAAGACACACCTGACGAAGGTCGAAGGTTACATTGGCCGAAACATTGTGAAAATAACATCCACGATGAGAACAGCAGTCCAAATAATACAAATTATCAATCCTCATCTCAAAAATTCTGAAACACAAAGTCATACATTTTGTATCTCAAATTATCTTTTTTTTTTCTTGGTGATTGGAAGACTGCCATTGTTTATTTACTGGTTTCTAAAGCGATCAGATTATGTGTATTTAGAAAGCCACCTGTTTCAGCAGTCAATTTCATGTTGCTCCAAGTTAAAGAAAGAGAAAAGGGGGGGGGGTCAACCGAAACTTGTTATCAAAGGCAGTCTATGAAATTCTAAAATTATCTAAGAGACCCACGAGGGCAGAGTTGGTTATTAATTGTGGGAAAAAAAATCTATCCCCCCCCCCCCCCCCCGACAGGCAATCTAAATTGGGACAAAAATTGTCTCAGTCTACAAGGATTTCTTTTTCACTGACTGAACAGATACTACACTTTGAATTATTTATTTGCAGAAAATATAAGAAATTACATTCAAAACAAATTTGG
The DNA here is from genome assembly GCA_963556195.1 of Sepiola atlantica. Classification (NCBI taxonomy): domain Eukaryota; kingdom Metazoa; phylum Mollusca; class Cephalopoda; order Sepiida; family Sepiolidae; genus Sepiola; species Sepiola atlantica. Next base: position 35,684,954 of record OY744517.1, read on the forward strand.
CACAAGGCCATTAAAAGTGTAGGGAAAATGGGTGTCGATCATCCTTGGTCTAAAGTGATAAAAATGTCTATCCTACTCTTAACTAGAATTATCTCGGTCACCACAATACCACATTTACACTGGGAGCCGTCCTACTTAAGATATCCCCAAATTGTTTTGAAATTTGTTCATAAATATACATATATACACAAAATTAATTGGAATAAAATGGGAAGTGGGGAAAGCACAAAAAAAATAGTTAGTAAAATCCTCCCAACCCTTTCTAAATAATAGACCGGCCACTGTTTTCCGGTTTGTTCAGAACCGAAAACAAGCAGGTCAATGTCTAAATGGGAGTGGGATCTATGTGGGAGAAAAATTAAAACGAGAGAGAATGAAGTTTGGAGAATGGGTGGTGTCCTTCCAAGAGAAATGCAATTTGGGAGAGGCCGAAGACAAAAAATTGAAAATGGTGAGTAGGCATCTTGGAGGATTTCTATTACCAGCATGGGGGGGGGGGGGCTCATTCACTCTACTTGAAAATCTCAATATACTCCCCACACAAAACAACAGCAGACATAGAAAACAGCAATTCTTTCCCCTTTGTTAGAAAAGTTGCTCATGGAATGTGAGGCATAAAGGAGAAAATCAAGGGGAAACAAGAGTTACAAGGCTAACGAAAATAAACCTACAACCCACTTTCTCGTTTCCATGATCTTGTCTCAGTTTTATTGATACAAAGATTCATTCTAATTGGACAGTTGAAGTGATAAGAGAATGAATATAAATGCATTATAGCTACAGCAGTTCGTATTCAATTAACTTTTTTTAAAGTTAAATTTAAAAAAAAAAATGTCTTTGTTCAAGAAATTAAATGGATTTTTTTTCAAAATATCAGCTTTCCAAAATATTTCTAATTATTAACTACCCCATTTTCATCATCGGTTTAATATTCATTTGACAGGCTGGCATGCGTTGGACAGCTTTAAGAAATTGACTTCCAAACTAACCTATTTCTGCCAGGTCTTTATCACTTCCTCCCATGTTTTCCTTGGTCTTCCTCTGTGAACTGACCCTGCTACCCCAACTGTTCTATATCTACTAACCCAAGAACTCATCTATTCTCAACGTGGCCATACTATCGAAGTCTCCTGCACTGTACACATCTCCCTATACTATCCAAATTTAATCTTCCTCTGAGGTCATCAGAACTAGGCCTGTCTTTAAGACTCACATTACACATCTATCGTATCATTCTCATATCATTTCTCTCCATGCAACTCATGTCCTCAACCCTCAATGCCCAGGTTTCATTTGTACACATCACACTGCGTACACATGCCCGATAGACTCTTCCCTTAGTGAATACAATACGTAGATAGTGATATTATACATCACGCTGCTTTATATTTTTTATGCTCATGTTTGCACGAGGAATACCATTCAATAAACGTTTTAGTCCATGGGGTTGTGAATAAGCAAAGAATCTCCACAAATAGAGCTTCTTCGCAAGAGTTTCCCATCTATGGAACATTGCCGCAGGACTGCTTCACGGCAGATTACAACTTTGTCGTCTTCAAAGTCAATAGATCCAGAACCATCCCCACAAGTATTCGATCTTGGCCCTGACAATTATTTCATCTTATAAACCCTTGTCCTCGAGTGGCATCTGGCCTTGATAAGTGGTGACCATTTAGTCAAAACAATCAAAAGCAATGTGAAAAGTTAGACTTGTACAAGATCTGAATCTGTGCCTCTGAAAGAGGGACCACATAGTGAAGCTCTCAAAGACGACACTAACAAGCTGAACGGTGAGAGAAAGCTGAATCACAGGGTGAGCCGATGTGGCATCTTCTGGCCCGGCTCCTTCGGGCTAGGGTATGGTTCTATGCAGTTTTAGGAGTTTCACCCTCTCAGGCTTTGCCTTCTGGCACTTTGAGAAAGGGGTTAGTTTATTGTTAATTTCCCGCGGCACCCTTACTGGGGAATGCCAATGGAGCTGCCAACCTCTTGAGCGCTGGTTTTTCAATCCCCACTTTCCGACCTAATGTCACATATTCCCGCTGTGGGAGGGAGATAGAAGAAAACCCATAATAAAACTAATTCTCCAAACTCTTTATTCCTAGTCTTATGGACGAAATAATTCGTTTATGTAATGATATTACCTATGCAAACATTAGCATGGTAAACACAAAAAAAGCAGCACAACATGATATACTGTCAAAAATAAATCTCAATGTTAAATATATAACAAGTTCACCATAGTCGCTTGTTTGATGCAGAAAGGAGATTATGATTACATTACTAGTAAAAACAATTATTTATCACAGAGCTTGGTTTGGTTGTTTTACAGCATATCAACCCTTTTTGGGTTATTTAATGCTGAATCCGGTCATAATTTTTATGCCTAAGTTCTTCAAATATTTATTCATGGTGTTTAGTTTGGTTGATTTTTTTTAGAGGAAAATTGTTTTTTTTTCCTTTGTAACTTTGCAGAACATGATTGAGTTTTGCAACGGGAAAGGAAAAATTAACAATAACATCAATATTTATTTATTTTTTTATACAATAAATCAAATATTTCGGACGATCATCCGTCCTTTTTCAATTAAAATAAGAATCCGACATTGTTATTTTTTATTTATTTATTTTTTAAAAATATTTCTCTACGCCAACCGTTTGGGAGCGAACTCCTAACAGCGACGTTCTCTTTGCTATAATGTGGAAACGGCGTACTGCTGAGATCATGTGATGGTAGTACAGATAGTAGTGAAAATAAGCGTCGATACGCTGATAGATGTTTTTTCACATTAGAAGGCATTTTTTTTTAAATGAAATACAATTTTGTTTAAGAAATCGATAAGATACCAAGATTTTTTTTATACAATAAATCAAATATTTCGGACGATCATCCGTCCTTTTTCAATGAAAATAATTACAGCAAGGAGAGTGCCGCCGTTGGGAGTTCGCTTCCAAACGGTTGGTGTAGAGAAATATTTAAAAAAAAAAAAAAAATATAACAATGTTGGATTCTTATTTTCATTGAAAAAGGATGGTGTGTCATCCAAAATATTTGATTTATTGTATATAAAAAAAAAATTTTGGCATCTTATCGATTTCTTAAACAAAATTGTATTTAAAAAAAAAAAAAAAAAAAAAAATGCCTTTTAATGTGAAAAAACATTTTATTAATAACATCAATGTTTGGTGCATTTTAAGTCAGAGGGCCGGTATTTTCAGAGCCTGATCTGATAGCACCAGGACAGAGCTTGGAGGACGAGTTATTTGTACAAATTCAGCTTTGGCTTGTTAGTTAAGTGGATAAAGACAACATCTGCGTTAGGTGGTATCCTGTATGAGTCATTTTTCACTTGATGGGTCTCTGTTGATTTCCAGTCCCATGGACTAAATTAATCGTTTAGTTAATGGTATTACACACGAAAACATGAGCATCGTCAACAAAAAAAAAAAAAAAAGCAACAGGATATATCATATACGGTCGGAAATCAATTCAAATGTTAAATATATGCAGTTATGTAAATTCTTATTAGATAAATCTTCTTCCACGAGCAGAAGACACGAAACGCAGCTTGTCTGCTGGCTTATTAGATAAGCAAAACAAACAAAGCGCAACAAAATAATCTCTTGACGTAAATAAAACTGATGACTTAACAGCGAGAAAAGGAAAAAAAAAAAAAAGTTCATATTTGCTAGTTTTTACTTTCTATGCTAAGTGCATTAGATGCACCTGTCTGGTAACCTGTCTCCGTATCAGCAGTGGGGTTAACGAGTTGTGGGTCACACACGCACATCTCTTTAGTATGGCTATGAAAGCTGGTAGATTTCCAGATAGATTTAAAGGCAGTTGAATGGCTAGTTAAATAGAGAGTCATGCAAAAACAAACCGGTAAGAGTGCTAAGATAAAACAAGAAAAGAGGGGGGGAAAAAAAAAAAAAAAAAAAAAAAAAAAATGGAAAAAAATGGAATGTAGACATTTTGAATTCTGGAATGTGAAACCAGAGAAAAACAAACAGTGGTGCTTATGCTGTTCAGCGGCCGTATGAAAAAATTATTTTTTTATAAAAACAATATCATATACTTATTCAGCGTTATATTCTTACTCACTGTACAAAAAAGTAAAAAAATTATCCACTAGAACTTTGATTACAAGTATGTTTCCATTCTGCGTATCATAACAGCGATTCGTTCAGTAAGCCTCCATCTTCTTTTTTTAAGAAGATTTATGTTATCTGCCCTTGAAATCTTAAGAAAGAAGATGGAGGCTTACTGAACGAATCGCTGTTATGATACGCAGAATGGAAAAATTCTTGTAATTAAAGTTCTAGTGGATAATTTTTTCTACTTTTTTGTAACGCTGAATAAGTATATGATATTGCTTTTATAATATGGCCGCTGAACAGCATAAGCACCCAAACAGTTATTCTTCAAAACATAGAATCTTCCACGATATAATAAAGACTAATTTGTATTTATGTGTGTAATTTGCATAATTTTGGTTATTCGGACTACATTTCTCATCTTGAGTGTTATCATCACAACGTTTCGGACGCTGTAACCTCCGGCCTACTTCAGGTTTATCTCTTCGAACTCAGGAATATTTCTGTCAAACTCAGGAATCTGGACGGAATTTCAAACGGAACCCTTTATTTAACTCACGGAGGTAGCATGCTCTTGTTCCGTCAGCCATGACTGGGAGAAGTCTTCAGTAATTCGCAATTCTTCGTATCACCCACACCGAGGGTTGAACCTTCAACCTTCAGATGACTATCACTTGGAATGGAATTTAACTTAGTATATACTCCTCATGTGTCAGAAGTGTGCTGTTGTATGGCTCAGAAACTTGGGCTGTCTCTGCTGGCATACTAAAGAAGCTGCACCGTAATGACAGGGCAATGGTCAGACGGATCTGTTTGGTGAGGCCTGAACAGTACGTTTCTTTTGAATCCCTGCTCTCACAGGTCGACTTGAAAAGCCTTACGGACATCATGCGGAAGAACAGACTGCGTTGGTTGGGTCACATTGAGCGTAGCGATGGCTGGATTGCTAAAGTCCGAAAGTTGAATGTGCCAGCAGAGAACATCACCACTGGCAGACCCAAGTTTGACTTGGGAGGACGTAGTCAAACGTGATAGGAAGGCCATGGGTATGGATTCCATCAAACCAGGAGTGGAGAGGAAGACTTAGATTTCGAGACTAGACAATCAGGCCCCACCCTCATCAGAGGATTAATTGTGGCCTGATTCAACAAATAAACCGGTTGATGATGATGATGATGACTATATCAACTGTGCCAGTTCTAATACGAATTTTGGGAGCTTTAAACCTATTCTTTTTTTTCTCTATATTATGCCTCCCAAAATCCTTTAGAATACTTCAAAGAAACTGAAGATAGGGGGAATATTTATTAATGTGTAATACTTATTGTTACAATTTCATGAAAATTTGAGGTTTCTGAATTTTCACCCCCCCCCCCCCCCGCTTTGCATAAAACTAAATATGGCCTACATTACCCACCCTGAAACCTAGCAACTGTGTTCCAGAATTCATAATGATCAGTTAATTAGTTTAGGAATCCTATATATAGAAATATATAAACACATACAGGGTGGTGCAAAAGTCTTGACCCATAAACAATTTACTATATAACAATATCCAATAAGTGTTTGAATTGATACCTTCTTCCAAGCACTTTCTTATTTGGAAGGCACATGATCTTTGCAAATTTTTGGCATAAAGTTATATTCCTTCTTATGGTTTTAATATCAAAAGAACTCAAATCCAAAGATTTCGGTGGTCATTTAACTGTCCTTCAATGTCCAATCCATTTCTCTGGAAATGTGTTATCTGCAAACATCATTCGCAAAATATGATAGAGCCCCAATCCCTTTGAATACTTTTAATTGAGTATTAATTAGAATATGTATTCCATAGTAAGTTCATTAGTTTTTTTAATTTTTTATGGCAATCGCTTCAGACAAGACATGAAGCCATTTGATGTAAGGAGCTAATTTAGGAGTTTACCCCACACATACATATTGACGCGTGCGCACACCGGTCCAGTTAAAATTTTAGTATATAATTCCAAATTTGATGTAGAGAAATTCTTTTCTCTATGTAAATTTTTGATATCTCACTTATTTTAAAAGCTTTTTGTGAGGTGCGAGCTTGGGGGTCATCCCCTAGAGTTTACAAAAAAAAAAAAATGTACCCATGTTACTCACCGTGTTGCCTAGAATATATATTCCAATGGTCAGTTCATTAGTTTAGGAGCGAATCCTATAGAGAAATATATATATATATATATACACATAGGGGAAAAGTTTAAATTACTAAACTACCCCCAAAACTTTCACCATAATTCTCAGTAGCCCCTTACGTCTACAGTGGCAGCTTCAAAAGTTACCCTGGTCGAGATTAATTCATATACATTCTTAAAAAGAAAAAATTAAAAAATGAAGCCTCCAGGATATGCTTCAAAGTTGTACTTAAAAATAATCTCAATCAATTGTTTATATCAATCAAAGCTTTCATATATTAATAATGTATATTTCAAAGGTTGAAAACAAATTCAACCATGTCACTTTTCATGTACACACGTTTCTAAAAACTATCTTTATTAGTAAAATTACATTGAAGTAAAGATACAGAATGTATATGATTTTCTTCATCAGCAAATTAAAATTTATCAATTTCAATCGACGGTAATATTAGATGGATATAACAGATCGTTAAAGAGCAGTTTCAAGTTAAAGAATATCAAAATACTGCTCGATTTTATATCAATTTATTTTTCACCCAACAAGATCGATTTAAAACAGTAGTTCAAATGAAAATGTATTTCCTTCCACTTTCTAAATAAATAAGTTTAGTTTATATATAAATATAAACTAAACTTATTTATTTTTCTTAAACAGATAGGTAATGCAAAATTGTTGAAATTCCAGCATGAGTCAGGAGTGGATTGACGACATAAAAAAGCCAATCGTTACAGTTGACATAGATTTCTTTAAATAAAAAGTTAATTGAAACGAAAACAATGGAGGGGATATTTATGCAAATTAAATACTGATTCACAAAAAAAGTCCATATAGGTATCCGGTACAGGTAATCATATACTGCATGAATTGTAGGAATTGTATCCAACCCCCAAACAATCAATTCAGTCGACGATCACCCTTAATTTTCAGTTTACATACTTTAGTTACATGTTTACTTGATGAGATTTTAACTTTATTTTTTGTTATGACCATTAAAAATGTGCAAGTATTTTGGCCATCTATTATATAAAGACGAAACGCATGTTTGTATGTCTGGAAAAGCCTCCAGAGATACTCGACAGAATCCATAAAATTGACATTTTCTGAATTGTTCAGCTTCCGGGCGCATAATATTAAAAAATTGGGAAAAAAATATCGATTTCTTTGTATAGAAATGGCCTAAAACGTGTGAGGGGGGGGGGGGTCACTAAATTTGATCGTCTTCTGGCAGAGGTACGATCTACGCATGTGTGCGCACCTTAAACACGTGTCAGCTTCAGACTTCATGTAACTCACCTATTTTTCGATATATATTATACTCGCTTCCGTGGTCCTGTGGTTATTGACAAAGGTCCAAGATCTAAAAGTTTAGTGTTCGATCCCAGTCGACTCTCAGGATTAAAAAATTTGTTTTTAACGGCGACTTAAATATACATCGAAGGAGGGGAGGGGGAAGACAGGGTTAGTACTTACTTTTGCCTCAGGCAACAGGGGAGAGGGGGTGAGGGGAAAGCGAGCGGGAAGACAGTGGGGCGAGGAAGAGAGGCGACCGGGGAAGACACACTTTTGCCTGCAGAGAGGGGGGGGGGAGATAACCGGAAGATAGTGGGGCGAGGGAGAGGGGGGTCAACCGTCAGGTTAGGGGATGAAAGGGGCGACTGAGGAAGACACAGATAATTACACTTTTGCCTGCAGAGAAGGAGAGGAAAACGGAGAGGGGGGGGGGGGTAGAGCCCCGGGCAACACTGGGTACCCCTGCTAATACCTACTAAGACTAAAAATTAAAAACAAGCAGATTTTTTTTAGCCAATCTAAAATAAAAATGAGTAAAAAAAGGATTGAAATGGACTCACCGCCGCTTTCGTTCTTCTACAGTATCAAATTCCTGCAAAACAAAAATGTTTTAAATAAATAATTGAATGAATAAAAATGCTTTTAAAATCAAATCCATTAGTTTCAAGTATATTTCCCAATTAGTATACGTGAATTTGAATATTCTAATAAAATATGAAAAGTCTGTAAATCAGATTAAATTTCTGATTCTAAAATCTTTTTTTTTTACAGTAAGATAAATTTAAAAACTAAAATATCACCCAAAAATTGTTCAATGGACAGTTGTCTTGTGTAGTCAGAAACTACACAAGACACACCCACAAAGTTGATATATTCTTTTTCAGCATTCCCTCGATCAGAAATTGGGTACATTTTTTTTTTTTGATATTCATTTCTTTCGGGGTCACCAGGTACAAAATTGGTAGACATTTAGAGAGATTTTTTTTCCATCGACCTTTGATTTTGAAACTCAAATTAAAATACACTTTCTTGGCTTTCAGGCTATTATATCAAAATGTAGTATCTGTTCTGTTCTCGGTCAGAGGAGGAGAAATCCTTCTGAACTTAGGAAGAGAAAGGGGAGGGGAATAGATTCTTGGTAAGATCAGTGGGAAGAAACTTAGTAGAGTGCTCGATTATTGAATAAGAAATTCAAATAAGAGTGTAATATTTATTTATATATTGTATTACAGGTGTTTAAAACATGGTATCGTCGGTTTTTAACCAACACACGATCAGGACTCGATTCTCATCAGCCATTGTTGCGAGTCCTGGTTAAGAAATGGGGCGTCGCAATATCCTGCACAACACTTTATTTATTAGCTTGTTTTTTTTTTTTATTATTAAGGGTTTAATTCGGCATATTTTACATAATGTTGTGGAAACCATATGTTGAAAAATTTTATTAAAAAGAAAAAAGCTATCAGAGTTGAGATTACGTCACCAACAAATCGTGTAATGTAAAACAATATATGTTGAAGGTAATCAAGCTGCCAGTCAGTCAATTTGTAACATTACACCTTATTGTTGGATATATAAACCGTTATACACCCATGTCCTTTTTGTTGTAACCCAGGTTGTTGACAAACACGCGGGCTGACCCTCAAGTCGGCACCACTGTGGTCGTTATGATTGTTGTAAGCCAGGCTGCCCTTCCGCTGTTGATGTGGAACTCTTGTTGTTCGGTTATAAAAGTTTTATTTAAAAACAGAACAGAAAACCTTGTATGTGTGTCAGAGAGCGACAGGCAAACAGATAGATAGACAGATAAATCGCCTGCCTCGTTACACTTAACTACATTGTACGCGGCTGCCCCCATGGGAACGGCAACGTTTTGTGTCCACTCACTTCAGTTGAGTTGTCAGCAGGAAAAGAGAATGAGACCTCTCTGCTGGAAGTTAGATTGTTTCCTCGACTTCTGCTTTTAGGCTCCTCTTTTTATGGCACCACTCAAACTCCTCCACTCAGGCATCGTTTTCGCTATCTAACAAATTCTCACCACCTTCTTTTATATTACGTTGAGAGAATTAAAAAAAAAAATCACTACCCTGTTTGATATTGTGTTCAGAGACACCTTTTCAACAGACTTAAGATCACAAACTGAAAAAGATCTTTATTTCGGGACTTGTCTGACAACGAATAAAAAATCTTTATATTTAAAAAAGAAAGTTCTGACATAACGTGTGTGTGTGTGATATATATATATATATATATATATATATATAACACATTCACTTTTGTGTTGCTGAATAACAAACCCATGTGATCTATTGTTTTTGTATTACTAATCAAAAAAGAAATTGTCGAGAGATAAATATTTTATCCTTATCTAATCTGCAGGAAAAAAATCAATCATTACACAAATATCAAAGGCCGCAAGTCATGGGACAAAATCCATAATTTCTCCATTGAGAAAGCCAATTTCAAGGTCATACGATACAATTATGCGGTTTTATCTTGTAATTAGAAAATCTATCATAGTTACAATGTATTAACTGATATTAACACTTTTTCAAATGATCGGTTTTTTACACCAAACAAAAAAAAAAAAAAAAAAAGTGTGTGTGGGGGGGAAAAGGTGATCGACAATGTTTACAAGTAAAATAACGATTTTAAAATAATAAAATTATCTTTTTGCTCGTATTATTTGGCTTATTCAGATCACTATTCTTATATTGGTTTTTATTTTCACAACGTTGCGGGTGGGTAGAAAGTGTTAATTTCTACGTTATTCTAATCAAGGGAAGCGCGAGAGCGCTCTATCGCTTAATAGACTTAAAAAACGGCCTATGCTAGAAATCTCATTTCTTTGATCAATCATAACTTAAAAACCAATAAACCAAATTAGTTAAAACTTTGCACAAAGTTTTTATTTGATAGGTTCTATAAGTGTGTAGAATGTCAGCATCATTAGTCAAGGCAACCCAGAGATCCAGAAAGGTCAGGCATGATTTTGTGTTATCCGTGTGTACATACATATGTGCCACTCTGTATCTCATCAACTATTTGATGGATTCAGCTGATTTTTGGCAGAGATAGAGGTTCTAGGGTCTAGTTGATGGCATTTTAATTTCAGTTTACCATATACCTTAGTTTTCTACAAAATTCAAAAAAAAAAACTTAAAAATGACCATTGTATTGAGGCATAGCTTTTAGAAAAGTAGTGACATTCCATGATAAATGCCAGTATACTGAAATCATATGCCCTTAATAGGGTTAAGATGAAAATTCATATACACTAAATGTACAAAAGCGAGGAAATTCCCAAATTTTTACACTTTTATTGTCATTAAGGGCTACATATCAACCAAACCATTTCATCATCACATCACTACAGTATAAATCTCTATGCATGAGTGGATTAAGTGTGTGAGGTGCGCTGAAGAAAAATTCCTACCAGTAAAATACATAGGCCTGTTGTGCTCGCATACCCTTAATGACAATAAAAGTGTAAAAATTTGGAAATTTCCTTGCTTTTGTACATTTAGTGTATATGAATTTTCATCTTAACCCTATTAAGGGCATATGATTTCAGTATACTGTCATTTTTCATGGAATACTAATAGTATTGATTAATAATCACTTCTAAGCAACAGTCTTCTGGAGGTTAAAGGTTCAATCCTTACTCCAGGATTAACATAAAATAACACTTCAACGTGATCATGGCTGATGGAACGAGAACTACCGAGTGAATTAAATAAAGGGTTTAGTTTGAAATTCCGTATACGTTTTTGAATTTGGCTTAGAGATTTCAGAGTTTAAAAAAAAAAAAAATCCACCTGAAGAAGGTCAGATGTTACATCGGTTGAAACGTTGCGAAAATAACATTCACGATGAGAATAGTAGTCCAAATAATCAAAAATATTACATCCTCATCTCAAAAGTTCTGAAACAAAGAATTACCTTTTTGTCAAATGTGAGGGAAAAAAGATCCGAGTTAAAAAGAGATTATATTTAAGATATGCCCGTCACAAATTCACTTGATACAACATCAAGCTGAAAGATAAAATAATCTGATGTCAAGTGAAATAATTAGCTCGGAACTTATCGGCTAGAATTTCATTATCAGAACGCAAACTCATTCGTATTATTTCATGATAAATCTTGCACGTGTCAAATGGACAGTAATTTGTAACCTTACATTCCACTTGACGCGAGTTATCACGGGTCAGTTATCCAAGCCGAGGAGACCATAAAATCATAATAATGACTTCATACAGTGATAACTTTATGTTGTTTTACTTCATATTATCATTCTCGTCAACATTGTTATCTATATCGCGTTTCAGATGATGATCCTACAGGTCTTCTTTGGGTGTATTGTTCGGTGACGACCATCACCCTACCCCTTCCATATGTAAACATGACATACGTTTGTTATTTGTGTACGGGTATTTATTTACTTTCCTCCCACGGCGGGAAGATGTGACACAAGGTTGGAAAGTAGGGACTGAAAAGCCAGCACCCAAGAGGTTGAGAACTCTGGTCTACAAAAAATGCCTGGACAGCCCCGTCGGCATTCCCCGGTAGGGCACCTCAGCAGATTAGCAATAAATTAACCCCTTCTCAAAGCCTGGAAGGGTGGACCTCCTCCTAGAACTGCACAGAACAATACCCCAGCCTGACAAAGTAGGGCGAAAAGATGCCTCAACGGCCCACCCTCTGTCGGACTGATCATTGAGGATGTATCCTCGACTGGTATGATTTGTGCACGCCGACGTTTCATGCATACTTAAATTAGTTCAGCAGCTTTAAGTACACAAGAAACACTAACATATACAAATAATCAAACAGACCGAATTTAAAAAAAAAGAAAAAAAAAAAAAGAAAAAAAAAAAAAGAAAACATTGCTGTACATAAATGAACAATCCATCTGAAGAAAGCTGAAGAGAACATCATCCGAAAGTAATGATTGCTGAGAAAAAATTAAAACTAGTGTAAACATGCTCAATGCTGCATGTTTAGTGGGGGTGGGGTGCATAGCTGCAGACGGCAGATCTGCAATGGGAAAATATTAATACGAGAAATACTAATGTCTTTATTAGATTATAGGAAAGTAGACAACTTGAAATCCTACAGATTTATTGTTCACTTCAGATAATAGACATTCTAGTCAGTGAGTTTTTATGTCTAATTATAAAATAGCCCACCATTCTTAAATGGTCTTGTATAGTCTAACCCAAATTACAGCAATATCTATCTCTATATATATCGCTATATATCACTATCTCTATATATCTAATATATATATATATGTGTATATATATATGTGTATATATATATATATATATATATATATATATATATAACTCCTTGCATCTAAACTTTCGATGTAATAAAATTTGTATCAATTTTATAATTTTATGCAATTTTTTATCTTCATTTTTCTTTAAATTGATTGCTCTACTCAACGTATTGAGCTTTACTTTATCACGATAGATCACTTTAACGATACTTCACTTATTGTTAATTCTATTATTATATATATATATATATATATATTCCAGCAAAATGGGCAGAGGAGATTAGTTTGGTCTCTGTTGGTTTGAGAGACCGGGTGGGGGGGGGGCTTTCGGGTCTTAAGCAGAGAGACTGTTTGTGTTCGGTCAGAAGAGATGTTTGTCTTGATTGCAAGTCTATCGTTCAGTAGAGAAACCATTGTAAACTCTCAAAAAATAAAACATTGTTACTGGTTTGAAACTTGAGTTGTGATTTTGTTTGGAAAGGAAATCCTTTTGTTACAGCAGTGACCGAGACCACGTAATTGACAGACCACGTGATACGACCAGCGTTGAAATCAAGCATCGAATTCAAACAAGACAATGAGTTGACGACCATGGCCTGTTCAGCGAACGCACACAAATGCGAGTTCAAACTAGATTCAATAAGAAAACAAGTATCGAGTTATCTCCCCTTAACCCTTGAATGCTTTTTGTTTCAAATATGACACATTCCAACAAAATGCCTATTTAATATAATATTCAACGAAAATGTCAAACTGCAAGTTGTTTCACATCTGCAACAAGCCTGTTGGCAAGTGTGAGTAGGTATTAGTATGATGTTGCATCAGCACACCCGCTAAATAGGTAATCAGTATCTTCAGTGATAATTTAAAAAAAAACAAAAAAACAAATAGAAAAGATAAAGCATTTAAGGGTTAAATAAATGATAACCCAGACATAATCTAGGGCAGGAGTTCTCAACCTGGGGTTCGCGAACCCTCAGGGGTTCACAACAAGATTTCTAGGGGTACTTAGATGGCTGATGAAAGAGGTATTTTAAATAGTAATAGTTGCGGATTATGAAATTCAGTGCTTGTGTCTTCATAAAGTTGTTTTCATTATTGGTTTAGAAAATAAACATATCAATACGTGGTGAACTGGTTAACGATGCGGACTGAGGACCTGAGTGTGCCGGGTTCAAATCCAGTTCGTTCCACAAAAACACTTTCATGAAAACCCACACCTGACCTTGTGTCTAACTTCCTGGAGAGGAGGTAAATAAAATACTTAAGTAATAATTAAAAAAAAAAAAAAAGTAAATATATTATATTAATAATAAAAAATTAAATGACCAAAGAAACGTTAGTGATTTGAACAAGCACTCTTCAGAGTGTGTTACCGAGCACTCAAATATATATGTAATGAAGCACTGAAATGTCTTCGAAGAAAGGATATATATATATATATATATATATATATCTATATCCTTTGCAGAATTATTGTAGTATAATGAGCTAGTCAATAAATTACCATAATGTTCATTGTCACATTATTGGGAAGATGGTTTTATAACTGGGGGGGGGTACTTAACAGGAAAAAGGTTGAGACCCCCTGATATAGGATATCAAAACCCCAAAGCTCCCCCTGATAATCTATTATTATTATTATTATAACTATTAACGAGTTAATCAGCATTTGTCTCCACAAGGCTTTTTACCTATATATTTTAATCACAAAATACGTGCTAAAATACTCCTCAGTTTCGGGATTGAGTTATTTGAAAAAAAACTAATTTGTAATTAACTCACCAAGTCAGCCATATCTTCCAAAATTCAGCTATCACTTTCACCCTCTCTCACTGAACGTTGTTTGACACCCACCTCTACTATATACAGCCATTGCGCTAATCTCTCTTCCCCTTACACTTATTATTATCTTTGGTGTAGTTTGTCTTGTCTTTGTTATGCTTAGAAGTCTCTAGATACCAATAGTTATACACAGACATGAAAGAAGTAAATAGACACCCCACAAAATAATTCATACGTGTCTCAAGTTTTGGCTTCCTTCACTCACGACCAACACTTGAGGGTTGCACAAAGCAGCCGTAAAAGTTTGAAATATTGATATTTTATACTCAACATTTTTTGTGCTTCAGATATAAATATATCTATCATATATCACCATTTACGTTTGACACCGACCAAAGAAGCATGAGAATTCTCAGAGTTTCAGAGGAGCCATGCCATCACAGTGCCAAGAGAGGAATGTGTCAGAGGTAATTTTGTATGTCATATCCAGGCGTGTTTATCATTTAATGACGATTAAAACAAAGACTGTTGGGCATTCATGAATGAAACTTGGTGGACAAGTCAGGCATAGATTGAAGTATATTTTTTATCAAATATGATTGGATTGCAGAAAGGATTGGGAATTTTTATTAATGATGATTTTGTAAGTAGCATTTTCAAGGGGGGGGGTCATCCTCTATATGCAATATTGTCATCTTCTACAGCATTTGACTAGTTTCTTCATTGCTATACCCACCTGCCTTTACTTGGAGTGTGTTATGGGTGGCATTTTTTTTTGGGGGGGGGGGGGCACCCCGTACAAGAAAATCTCAAAATCAATAAGTATTAGTTCATTTAAATACTCGACATTGATTATTTTCGAATATTCATGGTTAATCTTTTATCTAGCAAAGCTACGTACCAGTTAAACAGCAATTTTTAAGCTTTAAATTTTGTTGATTTGATTTCATTGGCAGAAAAGTAGATTATGAATAAACTAGCAGGGAGACCTGACGTTGCTCGGGATTAAATGAGGAACACTATGCCCTTTTTTCGCTATGCTTATAAGACCATATTACTTACTTTTACTTTACAGACACCTGCCACTCTCAATGCCGTTGCTTCCCTGGGCTTGGATTTATTGAAGTTCCGATCTCTAGTAATGGATTTGGTAAATACCCACAAAATTATTAACGGTCTCACCAATAGCAACCCTGAGCACTTAAAAAAAAAAAAAAAAAAAATCTCCATGTGTCTAACACACGTGGACATGTCTACAGTCAGAAGACAGCACAGATCTCATGACTTTCAGAAATATTTTTTTTACGCTCAGAATTACTGAAGTATAGAACAAACTGCCTGCATCAATCATTAGCTGCCGAGACACTGCATCCTTTAAATACTGTTGTGCTTCCAGAAATTCGACAAAACTACACCTGATGTGTACATGCACATTTGAGGAGTCGTGATGCACCCCGAGCACTGTATACAAGGTTTTCATTATTATTACTAGCAAAAATCAGATTCTATATTTTTGCTAGTATATATAATCAACGAACATATACTACCCTCACCCCCCCACCCCAAAGGAGAAGGTAATCCCTGGGAGGATGGTCTCATGACAACATGAACTGATACTACACTAGCTTCCTTGAATTAAACATTGAAAGCCAGTATGAAATAGCATAGTAAACTGAATTGAACATTTAAAAGAATATAGTAATAGCATAGTTTCGGCTTCAGACAAACAGAAACCAAATCTCTATTAGTAATAGATATGTTGACTGTTCATGAATTAAAAAAAACTAACGTCCAAATAACCAGATTTAAGTATGCAGGAAATACAATTAATTAACAATATTGAATACAGGAAAATACTTATAAAGGTACTCTTATAGCTGACGCACCATGTTTCTGTGACTCTGCGTCGTCAACGTTCAGGCAGGTCTCGGAAGCGCCCGAGAGTTGACGAAACTATTAACCCAGAAACATTTGCTTATAAACAGTTTGTTTTCTTTGAGAAAAAAAAAAAAAAAAAAAAAAAAAAATTTTGCTTAAAAACAGTCTTTGTGGTATTTATGTTAAGAAAAAAATTGACAAAAAATATATATATATATATATATATATAAAAAAAAAAAAAACCTTGAAAAAATATTTAAAAAACAATAACATTTGCTTAACAAATCAAACAAAATCATCATTTGAAACTCCGGTGCACAAACAAAAATAACATTTTATTTAAAAAACATTTGATTAACAATGGCTTCTTTGACAAAAAAGAACAAAAATAAACATCTAATTACAAACAGTCGTTTACCAATCGTTTGTTAGTTCTTTATTTGTATATATGTATTTTAGTTTGATTTTCTTTGTCGTAATTTATCGGCTGCCAGTCTTCAATTTAGCGTCTGGCAGTTTTCGTCTCGTCAACTCTAAGGCGCTTCCATAACCTGCCCGAACGTTGACGACGCTAAGTCATGGAAACATGATTCATCAGCTATAAGAGTACCGAAAAAGCATCACTGTGTATGAAGAATACACAGGCCAGAAGGTAGATCAGTCGAAACATAATTGAAATTTAAATAGCAACAGTTTAAAAGAAGAGTCGCAATAATGAAATTAATGCAAATATATCAATTTGGATTCCGTTTTTAATAAGCGCCAACTGTTAATAAAGAAGGAAAAAAATTTCCTCCAACAAAAATAATACATCACTCATGGAATTAATAAGCCAAGCTGTTGCTTGAAAGTGACAAACATTTAGAATAATAGGTCATCAAGGGTAGTTAGACTTTTGTAACGAGAGAATACAAAGTCAAGCGTATAATTAACATAACGCTCAACAAGTTCATGATTTAATGTTAGCTGCTTAAGGACAACATATCAAGACGATTGTAATCACTTTGACAGCGGAAAAAAAAAAAAATTCCACATCTCCAATATTTGAAATTATTACATATAAATTCGAAGTAATATGCTTTTGAAATTAAGTGTAGATATATAGTTGTCAGAAATACCAGAATTTTAACTTTAATATGATACTAGTGTAAGAAAAATGATACTTGCGCATGTTTAGTGACGTGCATAGCTACTGTGAACATGCGTCTATGTGCGCTCACTGCATAAGCCATTATCGTCTGCTCGTTGTGCTGGTCTGAGTTCAGTGTTCGATTCAGACACCGGTCGCAGTGTCAATTGTGTGGTCGCTGTCATTGCTGCAATAAAAGGATTCTACCTCCAAACAAAACCGCAACTCCAGTTTAAAACAAGTAACAATGTTTTTTTTTTGAGAGGTGTTACAATGATACTTGTGTTCTTCGACTGAAAAACAGGCCTACAAATCAAAACAAACATCTTCCAACCGAGCACAATCCATTTACTTAGGATCCAAGCGTCCATTTATCTCTGAGGAGCACACAAATTCAATTGCTCTCCTCTGCTGTAATATATATATATATATTATATATATATATATATATATATATATAGATATTGGTGTCCTTTGTGAAAGAACACAAAGATCTTGGGCCAGTTTTATCTATGGACATAAAAAACCTACTGCCTAGGGGGTCCTATATCAGGATGGACAATATTTTTTTGAATGAACTGGATTCGAACCCGGTACACCCAGGTCCTCAGTCTGCATCGTTAACCACTTAGCCACTGTGATCCCCCATTTTCGGTTGGAAGTTTTATCTATGGACATAAAAAAACCTACTTCCTAAGGGGGTCCTATATCTGGATGGGCATTATTTTTTCGAAAAGTGTTTTCATCTCTCAGCATGAACCCTTGTTTAAAGAGGCACTAACTTTTCCAAGTGCAGAAATCACATTCTGGGTGGTTAAACCCCAAAGCTAGACTTATTTCCCACAAACAGAGCATGGAATCTTGTATCCAAGAAGACATTACTATTTCGAAGGTCAGCCCATTTCAAGGTATGTTTGTTTTGATTTGCAGGCCTGCTGTTCAGTACAAAAAAAACAAGTATCATTGTAACGTCTCGCAAGATAAAACATTGTTATCTGTTTTAAACTGGAGTCGTTTTGTTTGGAGGGAGAATTCTTCTGTTGCAGCACCGACAGAGGAGGTAATACCTGGGAGGATGATCTCATGACAACAGAACAGATAATAAACTACCTCTTTCCTCTGAACTGAGCATTCAAAGATAGTACCTTAGTCTGAAATAGTATAGTAAACTAAATTGAACATTAAAAGATAATAGAATATTAATAGAAGTAATAGTATAGTTCGGTTTCAGACAGACAGATACCAAATCTCTATTAGTAATAAATACAGATTGTAGATACTTGTTTTGGGTCAGTTTAACATTTCTCTAAAATTAGAATTGCTTTTCAGGACGATTCTAGGATGTTGGTGAAAAAATAAAAGTCAACATGGAACCGTGGTTCAGCTTCTTAAAACATTTGGGTTTTATCCAAGAGAAGGTTACATCTGTTAGTTAATGCTAGAAATAGATATTATCAAAACTGGTATTTAAATGTTTCATTAACGAGGAAGGGGGTGCAGTGGAAGAAACAAGTTTGTAAGAGAAATAACATAAAATAAAGATTAAGTTAAATCCGATACATTTTTAGAAAACTCAAGTGGTATTTACAAAAATATTTGACTAAAACTGCATGGATAGTTTGTTTACAACCTATAAAAAAATGGTATTTAAAATAACGTTTTTAGGTGTCCAAATTCCTTCTTTTTTTTTTTTTTTTTTTTTAAAATGGAAATCGCTCCAGCCAAGCATGAAGCCACTTGATGTAAGGAGCTTACAAAAAAAAAAAAAAAAAAACAACCTCTGAAAACAAAACCCCAAAACAAAACTTACTACTTCAAGGTCAAAAACTAGCAAACGATATGGATAGATTCCGACCCAGAAAACAGCAATTCTTCCCCTTTTGTCAGAAACATAGCTCATGGAATACCTATTTACTTGCCTCCCGACGAGGACAAAGTTACACAGGTGATCGGTTTTTAAGGTGGGAGTATCCAGCTCCTATAAAGAGCCACCTTTTTGTAATTCTGCCCCTTTCACCGATCGTTTCCAATCCTCTCATAGTATTGTTAAAAGCAAAAAAATAAATATTTTTAATCAATTTAAGAGATTTTAATATTTAATCCTGATCAATATTTTATTTTTGTTTAGTCATCATAAATAAAAGAAAGAGGAGGAGATTTTTCTCTCAGTCAGAAGTTATTAGTCATCCACAACATCAGGGACAATTTTAATAGTACACAATATTTTTTTTTTGATAGTCACGGTTTTATCGGCTATTACTCTCCCTTCTCGATAAGCAGATGACCTACATTTGACTCTAAAGAGAGAAAGAGAGGAGAGGGGGTAAAAAAGAGAGTCTGGTTTATGATGTATTTAACAGAGTCTCTGTGGGTCAATCGGTTAGCTTGATATACTTAGAGACAGAGATTGCGAGTTCAAACCTCAACCGGGGCATAATCGTTTTTACTCTGATTAACATTTTATAAATTTCTTACAAACATAAGACTAAAACTTTCACATTTATTCATATAAATAAATAAACATTAAAATTTTAGTCATTTTTATACAAATTTTTTATATTTAAAAAAGACTAATAAAATCAATAGAAAGAAAAATCAATTCGTCTTAGCGATGGTGCATGCATGTGTGTGTGTGTGGGGGGGGGGCTCTTTTTTTTTTTCTTTTTTTTTTTTTAAAACTTACAACAGTCTCCCTAAAGTTCAGATAGGAACTTATAAACACAACCCAGAAACATTTTATCTACTGAATTTACAAACAATATAAAAAATATGACGTGGTTAATGGGAGACAGGAAAGGGGGAGAGAGAAAGTGAGCAAGAAAGACAGCCAGCTACTCTCTTCCTTTAGTTCTAGGAGGTCCACCCTCCCAGGCTTCGCCTCCCCTTTTTGGGGAGGAGTAAGTTTATTGCTTACTGCCTGAGGCGCCCCTACTGGGGAATGCCGACGGGGCTGCCCAGGCAATTTTTAAACCCCACTTTCCCGACCCGACTTTGGGTCACATCTTACTTGTGGGAGTAAGATAAAAACTGGCCTTGTGCCTAACTCCTGGAGAGGAGTAAATCAATACTCTCTTTTTTTCTCGCTTATGCCTGCAGGTAAGAATTCTAGCAAGCAATGGTACTTTAATTTAAAAAAGGTTTTTAGTAAGCTGTCCATTATTTTTGTTAAATAACTTTAAAAAAATACTATTAATATCGATGAAACTATTGTATATATGTAGACAAAATAGATTAATAAAATTACAAATGAATAACATCAAACATTAAATTTATTATAAACTGTTTAAAAAATAGTTAAGAAAATTAAGCATTGAAATAAGTGTCTTTGGATCATTCGTCTGTACTATACATAGAATATTTTTAAGTACTATGTTGTATTATTGATTTAAATAACAGCAATCCGTTTTGATGGTAATATAGGAGTGGTAAATGCAGAAAACTTTTGCATTCATTAATTTAGATAAATACTTCATGTTTCTTATTTTCATGTATCTCGAAAAAGCCTTAATAAAGTCTTAGGCAAAATGTTGATACATAGCTTTGAGTTGATTTCTATGTGTCTCACTTAGTTTGTCTTTGCCTTATCCTTTGTTTCACCTATACATACAGTAAATGACTTGCACATAAATACAGTGTAACACTAAGGGAGGTAATTCAGTATTAGGAGTAGCTAATATGAAATATATAAAAATTGAGAATTGTTTGGTTATTCTCAATGTAAAGTAACAATAAATAGCCATTGTCATTTTGATGAAGATGATGCAAATGGTTCATCGTTTAAAGAGAAATAAATGGTAGTATAATAGGTTTGCATATGACAGAATTCTATCTTTAAATTTTGGGATCTATATATAATGTAAAAAAACAAAAAAAATGTAACTCTTTTCTCCAATTTTTGACAAAATGTGTAAACTAAATAAAATGACGAAAGATTTAATTTTTTGCCGTAAGTCTTCATATTAAAAATAGATTTTAGTGACTTCATTTTTGTAGCAAATTGAATGAATTTTATTTGTTTTATGTAAGCCGAGCTTGTATTGTGTGTATGAAGTCAGCTAACACCCATCAGCTGACATTACAATCATGACTCAATGCCTGCAGATTGTTTAGTCAAAAATAAATACACTTGTGCTTGCTTTGATAATTAAATTTATCAACTCTAACAGTAAAAAAAAAAAGCTTTATCTGTCACGAGTTACTTATGAAAAACAAAATGTTATTCTTTAAATACTAATTATCAACCCTCATCCCATGATGCTGATAGCTTTTTAATTTAGTAAGCCTCATGAATTGGATTTTAAAAAGTCCCTGGAAAATTTTATGAGCACATGAGAAGTTTATGTTACAATTCTTGGAATAAGATGAAGCAAAAAAAAAAAAAAAGTCCTTAAATTTTTTTTTCTTTCTCCTACAAAAATCCAATAACTATAAATTTTAGATTTTAGATTTTCATGCGTCTTATGCAGGACGCATAGCTCTCAGCATCTCTACTAATCTAAAATATTTTTGAAATAAATGAAGCTATTTTACCTCATTACATAAATGTTTTTTTTTAGAGGGGGGGGGGGGCTAGGATTTCAAGCAATTCATGTTTAGGGTTAGGGTAAGAATGCCTTCCTTTTTCTTACACATATGCACTCTGTGTCTTTCTGCAGTTTCAAATTTATTAGTTGAAAGATTTTCTTCAAAACATGGAAGTTGGAATATAATATCAGGGATGTGAGTCCTCCACTTTTACCGGAATTTCACTTTTTTTAAATCCAGAAAAGGCGGATTTCCACTTAAATCGCTAGAGCCTCTCATATATGTCAGTTCTTAGCTTTTTGATCAAAATCAGCTTTTTTTCTTCTTTTTAAAAAAAAAAAAAAAAAGAAAAGAAAAAGCTGATTTTACCCTTATGACAGTTATCTCTGAAAAGTGAAAATGTTAATTTTGCTGTGAAGGTTAAGACATCAAGCAATTCATAAGAGGGTAGGAGGGTTAGATGACTTTTTTTCATCAAAGAATGACTTCCTGTTTCTTACCCCCACATATGCACTTTGTATCTCTCTTAATTTTGAAACCGATTGGAATTGTTTAGGAAAAATGTGTTTTTTTTTTGTACTGCCTCACCACCACCAAATCCCAACCCACACGGAACCATGGCCCTCAGATTGGGAAACTCACCTCAATTTCAGCTTTTTTTTTTTCCATTGGTTACTTACATTTTTGTAATATTGAGATTTGAAAGGTTAAAAACTGACAAAAATAATTAAAAAAAGCAACGTGTAAGTGATTAGTTACAGAAAGAGATTGGAAAAATTAGGATTAACTACTTTACTAGAGAGAAAATGGGGGTGGGGGTATTTAAGTGAGACCTCAAAATAATTATCTAAATTACTTTATTATGGTTAAGGCATATTTCATAAACCTTCAGAGTTTCAGATTCTTTTGATGATCTATATTTTTTATCTCTATAAAGTTAGATATGTGTACATATTTATATATATAATAAATGTCAATGTGTATGTGTTTCTTATAGAAAGAAAAGTCAGTTAATCTACATAAAAACTAATCCTAAACTATGGTATGTGTACATATTTATGTACACATAAATGTAACATTTTCTGGGGAAGACAATAGAAGTGGTCCCGAATCCTGCCTGTTCTGATATTAGAAAGAAGGAAAGGGAGTCTTGATTTGTCCTTTTCACTTTTTTTCTCAGTGCCGTTGGCACAGAGAGAAACAGACAAACAGAGGGGGAGGACAGTCTGGTTTATGTATTTAATAGCATTATAAATTTTGCACGTGGGTAAATTGGTTAGCTTGTCATACTTAGAGACAGAGATTGTGAATTCAAACCTCAACCGAAGCATAATTATTTTTACTCTGAATTTGTCCCAAAATTAACTTAAGCATTTCAAATTACAATATCAAGCAGATTGTTTCTATTTATCTTCCTCCCACAAGGTAAGATGTGACACAAGGTCGGGAAAGTGTGAAAAAACCAGCGCTCGAGAATTTGAGCACTCTGGCTATTTTAAAATTGCCTGGGCAGCCCCGTCGGCATTCCTTGGTAGGGGCGCCTCAGGCGATTAGCAATAAACTAACCCCCTCTCAAAGGGTGAGAAGGCAAAGCCTGGGAGGGTGTACCTCCTAGAACTGCACAGGACGGACAACTGATAGACTGGCATAAATCCAGACCCGAAGGCCCGGACAATACCTGTTTATTAGGCGGGGTAAGTTTTAATTTTTTCTTCTTCTGTAATCGACATACTTTACGGAGATTGGGATGCCGGGTAGTTCTGCTAGTATCATAGATATGCTTTTTTTTTTTTAAAGTTTGAGAAAACAGTTAAAAAGGAAGATTCCCAAAGAGTTTTACGCCATATAATTCGATCTTTAATGTAAAATGCAAACTATTTTATAGAAGGAGCAGAAGGTGGAAGGTGAAGAGGAAGGGGTTAGATACATATGTGTCAACACAACCATGCAGTAATTAAAGAAAAAAAAAAGAAGAGAGGTGGTGGATGGGGGTAAGAATTTACCTATCCTTCACAGACGTTCCTTTTCAAAAATGGACAGCCATTTAAGTGACTGCTTTATAATATTATGTACATTAGTGTGATGAATTTGTTGATGGACACAGACACATGAACATAACAAACATTAATATTTCATACCATTTCACCAACAGACAGAAAGGTGATCAATAATATATGGTGATTTCTTTCATACGCATATCGACATTAGCATCGGAGGTATCACATCAGAGTCAAGTATTGGTTTAGTGAACAATTTATAATAAAATACACAAATAACTTTTAAAGTTATTTGGAATACATTTCATTACAAACAGAAGTACACGTTTGATAAAAGTGGTTATGATGGAATGCGTAGTTCGATTGCAAATGTGAATTGGAAACATGAGTTAAAGAACAAAAACAAGAATCGTGGAAAGTTTTTACGGACATCATTAGTGAGGCAATAGAAAAACGCATCCCAGCTCACACCTCAGGTGGAAGAAAAAAACAAGCGGCGGCAGATGTACATCGACAGTCATGAAAGAAGCAAAAGTCAAAAGAGAAGGCTTGGCAAAAGTAGACAGAATCACAGGATCTGCATGATTGATAATATTGTAAGGCCAGAAATAAAGTGCGAAACTACACGAGAAATCTCAAGAAAACATTCGAAGAATTACTAACCTATGAAGCAAAGGCAAATCCAAAAGCATTCTGGAAATATACAAAATCAAAGACCACAGTAAAGAGTGAAGTCAGTGATTTGAAGGATTGCAATAGTAACATGCATTGACGACGAGTTTAAGGCTGACAGCCTGAACAACTTCCGCAATTATATTTCTGAATTTTGTTAGATAAGGATTGATGATTTGTATAATAATATGATAGCGTGTGTGTTTGTGTGTCACGCTTTCATCAAAAGCTCTGCGCATGCGTGCTGCACATAGTTTTGGAAAAGCATTCAAGTCACCCAATTTTCATAATATTTTCAAGTATTTCCCCTCTGGTGCAACGGTTAGCGATGTAGGATTTTGACGTCGACCCGACTGGTTTATAGTTCGATCCCAACCAACCTCTAAGATTTTTTTTTCTACATCGAAGGGGAGGGAGGTAGGGGAGGGACGACTGGAAAGACACATATTAATACGATAGCGTGTGTGTTATTTTGTGTGTCACGCTTACATAAAAAGCAACGACCTTCCGATTCTTTGTATGCTACTCATGAATTGGAGCCAAATTTAATTTAATCTAAAGCATTTACAAAGTAAGGTTTAGTCGTCGAAATATTACCTTCACTAGAAATATAGTATATAAAGAAGTTTTGTAAATTGTTTCATGTAGTGTTCAATTTTTTAAAATAAATATACGAGTCAAATCTTATCATATTTTATTCAAACATGTCTAGGTTAGAGAACAAGATAATCAGTATTGAAAACGTCATTTCGTGTAATTTACACGTGTCCAGCTAGTTTGCATAATTTTGGTTATTCGGATTATTGTTCTCATCTTGAATGTTATCACAACGAAGAGATACACCTGAAAAAGGCCGGGGATTACAGCAGCCGAAACGTTGTGATGATAATACTCAAGATGAGAAATGTAGACCGAATAACCAAAATTATACAAATTCTTCCACAGTGTCTTCACAAAAGAAAATCTGGAAAACGTGCCTACAATTAAAGACAGATGCAATGTCAAGTTATCTACTATAGATATGAGAGAGAAAGTCAGGAAGTCATCCGGACCAGATGGATTGCACCCAAGTATCATTAAGAAGGTTTCCCCCAACATCACCAAACCACTCTTGACAATCGTTAGTAGGTGTGTGGAATCAGGAGAACTACCAAGTCAATGGAAACAAGGTCAGGTTACCCCTATTTTTAAAAGGGGGGATAGAAATCTGCCGGGCAACTATCGACCAGTGAACTTGACTTCAGTATTGTGCAGAGTTAAAAGGCATCAGGGAGAGGTTAATGACATTTTGTCAGCAACAACTTGTTCTGTGATGAACAACATGGATTTGTTCCAGGTAGATCCTGCATAACGCAACTGATAACTTGTCTTGAAGAGGGGCCCGAGATGTTGGATCAAGAAGACCCAGTATACGTCGTCTATTTAGACTTTGAAAAAGCCTTTGACACAGTGCCGCACAAAAGTCTGGTGGACATACTTGAGAGCAATGGCATTAAATGCAAAACTAAGACATGGATAAGCAGCTTCATACAGAACCGCATCCAACGCGTATCAGTAAATGGCCACGTATGCAAATGGGTTGATGTCACCAGCGGGATTTCCCAGGAAAGCGTTCTCAGGTCGGTACTCTTTGTTATACTTATTAATAACCTTCCAGATGCTGTCAATAGTGTTGTGCGTATTTTCGCTGACGATACAAAGATGTACGGCAAGGCTACGACATCAGAGAACACAGCAGCAATACAAAGTGATGTGAACAAATTATTAAAGTGGTCGGAGGGGTATCAATTACTGTTCAACGCAAGCAAGTGTAGTGTAATGCATTTCGGGCACGTCAACAACCGAACAACATACACAATGAAGGACAGTAATGGAGAAATAAGAGACCTGAAGGAATCCGAAAAAGAAAAAGACCTCGGATTGCATATCGACAACAAACTCTTTTCACCAACATGTTGATGAAGCCATCAATAAGCGAATCATGTTTTAGGACTGATTAGAAGAACGTTTGTTAGTTGTGACAAGATCATCATAGAGAAATTATACACAACCATGGTCAGGCCAATATCAGAATATAGAAACGTCGCAAGAATCCAATAATGACGAAATCAAAACAGTTCAGCGAAGAGCAACAAAGTTGTGTTCCTCAATCAAAGACTTGCCATATGAGGAGAGTCTTAAAGAGATGAGACTACTATTAATGGACTATCGACATGAAAAGAAGGGGGTTGATTAACTATTCTCTACTTTCACCTAAGAATTTAATAAACAGAATATTTAATCACCCCCCACCCCCCCATGTTAAGAATGGTTTTCTAAATTATAACGTTATTATTTTAGTCCGGTCCGTAAACTGCATAAGTAGATTTTTTTTTTTAATTTATTTTCATAATTCTCTGGATTTTCCTTATGAGTTATGGTTACAAAAAAAAAAAAAGTTTGAATTATCTCCCCTTTCAACAGACTCTTCTAAATTCGAGATAAAAATTTCATCTGCCCCAATAATACAGAAGTACCTAATTTTTATAAGGATATTAAAGTAGAGACAAGTGAACATAATTTATATTATTCAGACTACTTTTCTCATCTTCACAACGTTTCGGCTGATGTAAACTCTGACCTTCAGGTTCTGTCAGCCATGACCGGGTAAAAAATCTTAAGTAATTCATAATTGTATTCTTAGTATCGCCCGCACTGAGGATTGAACCATCCCATGGCACTACGGATAAAAGTGCTAAGTAATAATCAGTTCTAAGTGAAAGTCTTCTGGAGATTAAAGGTTCAATCCTCAGTATGAGTGATATTAAGAATACAATTACGAACTACGTAAAACTTCTTCTATCCGGTTACGGCTGATGGAATGAGAGCCAGCTATTCCACGTTCGAAATTCTGTACAGATCTCAGAGTTCGTCTGAAACGTTGTGAGAATAACATCCAAGATGAGAACAATAATCATAATAATGCAAATTATCAATCCTCATCTAAAAAATGTTAAAACATAAGTCAACGTAAGTAACACGGTGAGAAAAAAGGGAAAGAACATGACGTCATTACAGACTGAGCAAGTTGCAGCATAAGGACTTTCGAGATAAGGATTGATAATATGTATTATTTGGATTGTTCGGACTATTCTTCTCATCATAGGCGGTATTCTCACAACGCTTCGGACGATATAACCTTCGGCCATCTTCAGGTGTATCTTGTATCAATCCAAATAATACAGAATACAGGACTTTCGTTATCACACATCAGCTAAGTTACACATTTCTTCGCTCTCTTTTACACATGTGTAGGCCGAGTTGAGGAGTCAGAGAAATTGGTTACTTTAAGTTGCCAAATATTGATTGGGTCAATGGGATCGTTAAATTTCTAAATTTAATTGATCCGTATTTTTTTGTAAGGAAGACAGCTTATTTAGAAGTATTTACAATTCAAGGGTTGGTTTATACAAGACTAGAAAAAAATGTTAGCCATTTGGGTCATCACTTGAGCTCAGGTTAGATTGCTTGAATTAGGAAAAGTGAGTTTGCAAAACCAGTTAAAAATAAAAAGACAACATCCAAAGTTAGTCTCTTTCTGCTTGCTATATCTCCTCTCTCTACAGGTTAAATTGTTATGATATTCCCTTTTTTTTATATAATGGACTATGCCAATCTTTTTGTCATTTTCATTTCTTTATTACCTTCAACTTTTAATAAACAGAAAGAGAGAGGAATGAGAGAGAGAGATTAGAAAGAGAGAGAGAGATGAAAGCAAAATGATAGATACTGTATAAAATAAGAGGGTGGGGGGTCAAACAACAAAGGTGAGAGAGGGTGAGAGTGATAGATAGGTCTCTTGGTGAGTTAATTGCAAATTGCAGCTAATTTAAACAAAATGGATTTTTTTTTCCAAACATAACTTAATCCCAAAACTGAGGTATATTTTAGCATGTATTTTTGCGATTAAAATATATAGGGGAAAAAAGCCTTAAGAAAATACTCAGCTTTTGTATAATAACAGATCATAAAACAAGGTGTAAATTATGTGTATTAGATAAAAAAATTTTTAAATAATGAAAATATAATTAGATGTCAATTTGTTAGCTCTCTTTTCTTTTTAATTTTCTTATTTCAGTTTTCGTTAGCATAGGGACTGGGCATTCTTCCAAATGACAGACTATCACCTGCTATTTAAAGGCTCCAACCGAGTGCTCTTTTAAGGATTTTGGCCGTTCCCTTAAGTGCAATTATTTGGATATGGCCATGTGTGTACAGAAATACAAGTAACATTGAAACCGGATGTTGATAATATACACAGGAAGCTGAGAAACTGGTCTGGCCTTACTAAAGAGATAATTCTAGACAAGGGAGATAATATCGATTGGTTTTATAGTTCTCAAAATCTAATAATAGGTAAGCGGAATTAAATATTAAAATACAATCGATAATATCTAGTGCACCTGAGGTGATAATGCCACTTTCTAGACAATGTGATGCATTAAAAAAATTGCTTTGGGAAAGTAAGTGATTAATCTGTCAAAAAAAAAAAAAAAAAAAAAAAAAAAAAAACGTTTGGAATTTTTTTTCAAAAAAAAGGTATGGAAATTTTTCAAATAAAGTTAACTAAATCATGACCTTTTTGATCGTCTTGATTCTGTTGTTGGCATTAGTTTCCCTGACTTTTTCCAGAATCGAGTACTTACAGGATGGATTACATGAAGGTTGCCAACATCCATAAGTGAAAGTAGTACAATGGAACCGACTGGATTCGAACTTGGCATCCCCAGGTCGTCAGTCCGTGTTTTTATCCACTATCAATGCGGATTTACAAATTATTTAATAAAAAGTAAAAATTATGGAAAACAGCATTTGTAATTCTAACACATTAAAACGGTTCAATACATTTATTGAGTAACTATAACCCCCCCCCCCTTTTAAATATCAGTACATTTAATGAGTAACAATAGACGCCCTCCCTCCCCTTTTTAAATATCTCTCGTAAAGACAATATATTCCCAACCAGTTTATGACAGAAAAGTATTCACATTATGTTCAGTTGTGTGTTATAGACTAGGCAGTCATATTTAGTTGAGTCATTCGACAACTGGTGAAAGAGATATTGGGTTAGCCAAAAATATACACTTGGAACTAATGAGTCATCTTCTCAAAAAAAGGGGTACATGGATAATTTTATACTAGCAACGAGCAATATAAATAGGATATAAAAAAAATAAAAAAATGAAATAGAACAATTGCATCATATATAATTTAATTACATGAATACAGTCATTTTGGTAAAAGTTTTATGCTTCAAGTTTTATATATCTTTAAATATTTATTCATAGTTTTTAGTTTGGTTGTTTTGTAGGAAAAAAATTGCTGCTTTTGGCTTTGCAGAACATGATTGAGTTTTGCAGAGGAAAAGGAAAAAACAAATAACATCAGTGTTTGGTGCATTTTTGGTCAGGAAGCCAGTATCTTCAGACAGGCTGATCTACACAGAAATAAGGAGAGCCACATGATCAAATATGCACAACACTAAAATTTTGAGTTTTTTTTTTTATTTTTTATTTTTTATTTTTTAAATTATTCAGATTACTATTCTCATCTTAGTTGTTATTCTATCTCCGTGGATGGAATAAAGAGTTCAGTTCGACATTCCATAGAGGTTTCAGAGTTTCAAAAGATCTGCCTGAAGAAGAATGGAAGTTACATCAACTGAAACGCTGTAAAAAATAACTAAGATGAGAACAGTAGTCTGAATAATACAAATTATCAATCTTCATCTCAAAAATTCTGAAACAGTGTAAAGTTTATTAAAAAAAAAAAATGTTAAC
Source organism: Sepiola atlantica (assembly GCA_963556195.1). Taxonomy (NCBI): domain Eukaryota; kingdom Metazoa; phylum Mollusca; class Cephalopoda; order Sepiida; family Sepiolidae; genus Sepiola; species Sepiola atlantica. The sequence goes on from OY744517.1 coordinate 35,715,593, forward strand.
AAATGTTCTTTTGGCTTATTAACAAATGTTCTTTTGGCTTGTTAACAAATGTTTTTTGGCTAACAAATGTTTTTTTGGCTAACAAATGTTTTTTGGCTTATTAAAAAATGTTTTTTGGCTAATAATAACAAAGATAAAGTTTGTAGCACTATGACAACCAATTCTACGATCTCAACAAATCGACGGCAACACATTACGTAGACATCTTGTGTCTTGTTGGTAGACAACACGCAGTAGTAATTAATTTTCTCTTCTCTCTCGTAGGAAACGTCTTTTTACTAACCTCTCTTCTCGTAAACGTTATTAATAAAGAAACAGCACAAATTCACTTGGGGTTTTAACAATCTTTGGGGTTTTATTTTTTCTTTACAATATATATACATATACATATATCCCAACCCATCTCCCATGTGGGAGGGAGGGCGCAGCTATCTAAAATCCCAACCTCTCTCTCAATTTTTTGTTTTTGTTTTTACTGATGGGTCACTGTTTATCAAGGCTAGGGGGGGGGGCACTCGAAGATAAGGGTTAAAAGGATTGTCGGTTGAACGATGATCCCAGTCACACGAGGATTGGGAAAAGTGGATTGAATGGGCAGAATTTTACTTAAGAGAACTAGATTTTTCAAGAGTACGGCTAGACAAGTATTTGTTAACATTAGACTTGAAGACGACTATGTTGTTGTCGGTTGGGAAGCAGACTCGTATGTTGTTTCACAGATTAGATGTCTAGGAAAGAATCTGTTCATTTTAGTTTTTGGTACAGAAAGGGAAAAAGGAAAGTTCTTTGTTGTGATTGTAGTCAAACGAGTTCTTCCTGTGAATACCTTAAGTTAAAAAAGAAAAAGAAAAAAGAAAAAGTAAACTATAATAGTTTGCATTGAACAAAAACTCAAATAAAAGTTTATTCCTGTTGTTTTTTTTTTAAATAAATAAATAAATGAATAAAAAAAAAATAGCAGCCAAGACCTCAATTTCTACCTAACCGGTGACCTATTAGCATTTAAAATTATTGTACTTCCTGAAACAATTCTTTGATGACACCTTTTAACACAATTCCATTATGGCAGAATATTTTCCACATCAAACAAAGCATTTTCTTTTTGTAAGTAAAACAAGTTTATATATGAATAAAATGTGTGACATTAAACTAACAATAAACAGAACTGGTGTTTCTGCAATTTGAATAAAAACAGATGAATTCTGAAAAATAGCAATGAAAAAAAAACACAGTTGGGTGACCGGATAAACAATGTTGACCCAATTCTCTTCATACAGGCATTCTAGAATTGGTGAAATATAAACTTAGAATTCATTCGTCAAACTATAACTAGATGTTGTCCGGGAGTATTTTTGCTTTTATTTTTGTTTCACTTTTTTTCTTTGAACAAATTATTATTTTTTTTTTTAATAGGATTTTGAAAGTTAAATTTAATTATCACGGTATTGTTTGGTTATTAAATTATTAATTGAACCAAATTGTTATAAAACTGCAGTTTATTTATCTATTTATAAAATTATTTGATGTAAATATTTTCCAAAACTTGCTTTCTTTTAAAATGGCTGACTTGTTGATGAAGGAACTCTACTACATTCTGGTAAATTTCATTCTGTAATTAAATTATAAAAAAAAAAAAAATATATTGTATAGCACTATGCCATTGCATTTTTTTTTGTCAATAAATAGTAAATTGGAAAAAAAATGCATAAGTCACATAGAAGTGAGAAACACACATACAGACATGCAAGAAGTGATCACTCAATTTTATTAATAATGTGTATGGTCCAGTTCAGTCCTAGAAGGTGCACCCTCCCAGACATTACCTCTTCCTTCAAGAAGGGATGGCTTATTACTGGTTGCCAAGGTTCTGTCTCAGATATTACTGTACACTTTCAGAGACCCCCTGGCAGGAGTTGCCCCCTCCCCCCACAGTAAACTGATTTCATGTCTAATCTTACTGCAGTAGGAAGCTCCAACAGCAGTGAGTTTGCTCTGATTTTCAGGGATGTAAGTATTAATTTACTCCTCTCCAGGAGTTAGGCACAAGGCCAGTTTTTATCTTACTCCCACAAGTAAGATGTGACCCAAGGTCGGGTCGGGAAAGTGGGGTTTAAAAATTGCCTGGGTAGCCCTGTCGGCATTCCCCGGTAGGGGCGCCTCAGGCAGTAAGCAATAAACTTACTCCTCCCCAAAGAGGGGAGGCGAAGCCTGGGAGGGTGGACCTCTTAAAACAGCACAGGACAGACCCATAGACCGGCGTAAATCAAGCCCCGAAGGCCAAGACAATACCAGTCTATGGGGTGCAGTATCCATCGGAACAGATACTACACTTTGATCTTAAAGTAGCCAATAACAAAAAAAGCTGAAATCAAGATGGTTGGTCGTTTTGTTTTACACACATCACCCCTTTTCTGGGTTATTTAAAGCCGAATACGGTTATTTTCGTAAAAGTTTTATGCTTCAAGTTTTATATATCTTTAAATATTTATTCATAGTTTTTAGTTTGGTTGTTTTGTAGGAAAAATTGCTGCTTTTGGCTTTGCAGAACATGATCGAGTTTTGCAGAGGAAAAGGAAAACACAAATAACATCAATGTTTGGTGCATTTTTGGTCAGGAAGCCAGTATCTTCAGACAGGCTGATCTGGTAGCACCATAGAAATCGATATGAATTTCTCAACCTGGAGGGAGTCACGTATTCCTGTGTGTGTGTGTGTGTGTGTAGAGAGCGCAGTACGAAAAACAACTTTTTTCTCTAAACAACTCCAATCAGTTTCAACTAAGAAAGTCAAAATTAAGAGAAAGACACCTTGTGTATATGTTGGGGGAAAGAAGCTGGAAGTCATTCTTTTATGAAACAAAAACCATATAACTTCCCTACCTCCTTGATGAATGACTTAAAATCTTAACCTTTACGGCAAAATTAACAGTTTCAGTTTTCAGAGAGAACTGTCATAAGAGGGAAAATCATCTTTTTCTTATCTTCTATAAATAGGGATTTTGTCTGTCCGTCAGTCAATTTTTTTAAACGTAATAAATACATTGCGAAATAATGGAGAATACTGCATTAAGCTAATCTAATATTCCAATTTAATCTAAATAAATGTGAATCTTTCCTAAGTTTATTAACATCAAAACCTTTAAAATATAATAATACAGTATACATAGTAATCTCTAAACTCAGTCAAACAAAACCCACTTTTGCACATCTGCATATTTATTTTCTTTTTAAGTTTCTAATTAATATTCTGTAATATACATTTATAATTGGTATTATCAAATTTTATTATATATTTATTTTCCTCAGTAGTAATATTATGATAATTACAATACAATTTAATTAAAGAGATTTTATAAAAAAACCATAGTGTTTTAAAAACATTTTAAAACTTTCAGTTTCAAGAGATAATTACATGAAAACTTCCGGCGCTGATGTTAAGAGAACAGATACTACACTTTGATCTTAGCCAAAAGGCCAAGAAGCCATAAAAATTATTCTTTTGTGACTAGAAATTTTTAAATGAATTAAAAAAAAAAACTTGGTTTAATCGGAATTTATAAGTGTAGTATCAGTTCTGTTGTCATAAGACCGTCCTCCCAGGAATTACATCCTCCTTTGGGGAAAGGGGTAATCTAGTATCGGTTCTGTTGTCATAAGACCGTCCTCCCAGGAATTACATCCTCCTTTGGGGAAAGAGGTAATCTAGTATCGGTCCTGTTGTCATAAGACCGTCCTCCCAGGAATTACATCCTCCTTTGGGGAAAGGGGTAATCTAGTATCAGTTCTGTTGTCATAAGACCGTCCTCCCAGGAATTACATCCTCCTTTGGGGAAAGGGGTAATCTAGTATCGGTTCTGTTGTCATAAGACCGTCCTCCCAGGAATTACATCCTCCTTTGGGGAAAGGGGTAATCTAGTATCGGTTCTGTTGTCATAAGACCGTCCTCCCAGGAATTACATCCTCCTTTGGGGAAAGAGGTAATCTAGTATCGGTCCTGTTGTCATAAGACCGTCCTCCCAGGAATTACATCCTCCTTTGGGGAAAGGGGTAATCTAGTATCAGTTCTGTTGTCATAATACCGTTCTCCCAGGAATTACATCCTCCTTTGGGGAAAGGGGTAATCTAGTATCGGTTCTGTTGTCATAAGACCGTCCTCCCAGGAATTACATCCTCCTTTGAGGAAAGAGGTAATCTAGTATCAGTTCTGTTGTCATAAGACCGTCCTCCCAGGAATTACATCTTCCTTTGGGGAAAGGGGTAATCTAGTATCGGTTCTGTTGTCATAAGACCGTCCTCCCAGGAATTACATCTTCCTTTGGGGAAAGGGGTAATCTAGTATCAGTTCTGTTGTCATAAGACCGTCCTCCCAGGAATTACATCTTCCTTTGGGGAAAGGGGTAATCTAGTATCAGTTCTGTTGTCATAAGACCGTCCTCCCAGGAATTACATCCTCCTTTGGGGAAAGGGGTAATCTAGTATCAGTTCTGTTGTCATAAGACCGTCCTCCCAGGAATTACATCCTCCTTTGGGGAAAGGGGTAATCTAGTATCGGTTCTGTTGTCATAAGACCGTCCTCCCAGGAATTACATCTTCCTTTGGGGAAAGGGGTAATCTAGTATCGGTTCTGTTGTCATAAGACCGTCCTCCCAGGAATTACATCCTCCTTTGGGGAAAGGGGTAATCTAGTATCGGTTCTGTTGTCATAAGACCGTCCTCCCAGGAATTACATCCTCCTTTGGGGAAAGGGGTAATCTAGTATCGGTTCTGTTGTCATAAGACCGTCCTCCCAGGAATTACATCCTCCTTTGGGGAAAGGGGTAACTTAGTATCGGTTCTGTTGTCATAAGACCGTCCTCCCAGGAATTACATCTTCCTTTGGGGAAAGGGGTAATCTAGTATCAGTTCTGTTGTCATAAGACCGTCCTCCCAGGAATTACATCCTCCTTTGGGGAAAGGGGTAATCTAGTATCAGTTCTGTTGTCATAAGACCGTCCTCCCAGGAATTACATCCTCCTTTGGGGAAAGGGGTAATCTAGTATCAGTTCTGTTGTCATAAGACCGTCCTCCCAGGAATTACATCCTCCTTTGGGGAAAGGGGTAATCTAGTATCGGTTCTGTTGTCATAAGACCGTCCTCCCAGGAATTACATCTTCCTTTGGGGAAAGGGGTAATCTAGTATCGGTTCTGTTGTCATAAGACCGTCCTCCCAGGAATTACATCCTCCTTTGGGGAAAGGGGTAATCTAGTATCGGTTCTGTTGTCATAAGACCGTCCTCCCAGGAATTACATCCTCCTTTGGGGAAAGGGGTAATCTAGTATCAGTTCTGTTGTCATAAGACCGTCCTCCCAGGAATTACATCCTCCTTTGGGGAAAGGGGTAACTTAGTATCGGTTCTGTTGTCATAAGACCGTCCTCCCAGGAATTACATCTTCCTTTGGGGAAAGGGGTAATCTAGTATCAGTTCTGTTGTCATAAGACCGTCCTCCCAGGAATTACATCCTCCTTTGGGGAAAGGGGTAATCTAGTATCAGTTCTGTTGTCATAAGACCGTCCTCCCAGGAATTACATCCTCCTTTGGGGAAAGGGGTAATCTAGTATCGGTTCTGTTGTCATAAGACCGTCCTCCCAGGAATTACATCTTCCTTTGGGGAAAGGGGTAATCTAGTATCGGTTCTGTTGTCATAAGACCGTCCTCCCAGGAATTACATCTTCCTTTGGGGAAAGGGGTAATCTAGTATCGGTTCTGTTGTCATAAGACCGTCCTCCCAGGAATTACATCTTCCTTTGGGGAAAGGGGTAATCTAGTATCGGTTCTGTTGTCATAAGACCGTCCTCCCAGGAATTACATCCTCCTTTGGGGAAAGGGGTAATCTAGTATCGGTTCTGTTGTCATAAGACCGTCCTCCCAGGAATTACATCTTCCTTTGGGGAAAGGGGTAATCTAGTATCGGTTCTGTTGTCATAAGACCGTCCTCCCAGGAATTACATCCTCCTTTGGGGAAAGGGGTAATCTAGTATCGGTTCTGTTGTCATAAGACCGTCCTCCCAGGAATTACATCCTCCTTTGGGGAAAGGGGTAATCTAGTATCGGTTCTGTTGTCATAAGACCGTCCTCCCAGGAATTACATCCTCCTTTGGGGAAAGGGGTAACTTAGTATCGGTTCTGTTGTCATAAGACCGTTGTCCCAGGAATTACATCCTCCTTTGGGGAAAGGGGTAATCTAGTATCAGTTCTGTTGTCATAAGACCGTCCTCCCAGGAATTACATTCTCCTTTGGTGAAAGGGGTAATCTAGTATCAGTTCTGTTGTCATAAGACCGCCGTCCCAGGAATTACATCTTCCTTTGGGGAAAGGGGTAATCTAGTATCGGTTCTGTTGTCATAAGACCGTCCTCCCAGGAATTACATCTTCCTTTGGGGAAAGGGGTAATCTAGTATCGGTTCTGTTGTCATAAGACCGTCCTCCCAGGAATTACATCCTCCTTTGGGGAAAGGGGTAATCTAGTATCGGTTCTGTTGTCATAAGACCGTCCTCCCAGGAATTACATCCTCCTTTGGGGAAAGGGGTAATCTAGTATCAGTTCTGTTGTCATAAGACCGTCCTCCCAGGAATTACATCCTCCTTTGGGGAAAGGGGTAATCTAGTATCAGTTCTGTTGTCATAAGACCGTCCTCCCAGGAATTACATCTTCCTTTGGGGAAAGGGGTAATCTAGTATCGGTTCTGTTGTCATAAGACCGTCCTCCCAGGAATTACATCTTCCTTTGGGGAAAGGGGTAATCTAGTATCGGTTCTGTTGTCATAAGACCGTCCTCCCAGGAATTACATCCTCCTTTGGGGAAAGGGGTAATCTAGTATCGGTTCTGTTGTCATAAGACCGTCCTCCCAGGAATTACATCTTCCTTTGGGGAAAGGGGTAATCTAGTATCGGTTCTGTTGTCATAAGACCGTCCTCCCAGGAATTACATCCTCCTTTGGGGAAAGGGGTAATCTAGTATCGGTTCTGTTGTCATAAGACCGTCCTCCCAGGAATTACATCCTCCTTTGGGGAAAGGGGTAATCTAGTATCGGTTCTGTTGTCATAAGACCGTCCTCCCAGGAATTACATCCTCCTTTGGGGAAAGGGGTAACTTAGTATCGGTTCTGTTGTCATAAGACCGTCCTCCCAGGAATTACATCCTCCTTTGGGGAAAGGGGTAATCTAGTATCAGTTCTGTTGTCATAAGACTGTCCTCCCAGGAATTACATTCTCCTTTGGTGAAAGGGGTAATCTAGTATCAGTTCTGTTGTCATAAGACCGCCGTCCCAGGAATTACATCTTCCTTTGGGGAAAGGGGTAATCTAGTATCGGTTCTGTTGTCATAAGACCGTCCTCCCAGGAATTACATCCTCCTTTGGGGAAAGGGGTAACTTAGTATCGGTTCTGTTGTCATAAGACCGTCCTCCCAGGAATTACATCCTCCTTTGGGGAAAGGGGTAATCTAGTATCAGTTCTGTTGTCATAAGACTGTCCTCCCAGGAATTACATTCTCCTTTGGTGAAAGGGGTAATCTAGTATCAGTTCTGTTGTCATAAGACCGCCGTCCCAGGAATTACATCTTCCTTTGGGGAAAGGGGTAATCTAGTATCGGTTCTGTTGTCATAAGACCGTCCTCCCAGGAATTACATCTTCCTTTGGGGAAAGGGGTAATCTAGTATCGGTTCTGTTGTCATAAGACCGTCCTCCCAGGAATTACATCCTCCTTTGGGGAAAGGGGTAATCTAGTATCGGTTCTGTTGTCATAAGACCGTCCTCCCAGGAATTACATCCTCCTTTGAGGAAAGGGGTAATCTAGTATCGGTTCTGTTGTCATAAGACCGTCCTCCCAGGAATGACATCCTCCTTTGGGGAAAGGGGTAATCTAGTATCGGTTCTGTTCTCATAAGACCGTCCTCCCAGGAATTACATCCTCCTTTGGGGAAAAAGGTAATCTAGTATCGATTCTGTTGTCATAAGACCGTCCTCCCAGGCAAAAATATGTGACCGGATATTTGCTAGTATAACAAAAAAAAGCGGATTTTGATCAAAATGTTGAGAACTCACATCTATAAAAGGCTCCAGTGATTTGAGCAGAAAAGCACTTTATGTATTTAAAAAAAACGGAGAACTCACATTCCTGGATTTTATGACAAATAAACCCCCTTTTCTGATCATTGATGCAAATAATAGATTGTATATAATTAATTGAACATATATCGCTATTTTATCCATTGATGAAGTGAAAGCAACCGATTCCATCAGCCATGACAGTGTGCATTACACACAACCAAAATGAGGATAACGCTAAGAATATCCTATCTCAGGTAGCCGCAGCACGTTAAAGAGGAAGATCTTCATTAAGAGTATTTTCAGAAAACAAATTTACTCATGAGTGAATATTATTTGATAATTGCTCAGATAATTCCTGTTTATAAACAACAACGTCAATCCGAAATCTGATAAAATCAATGCTTCTACTTTGGGCAAATAATTACCGCACGAGATAATTAGGTGGTAGTAATTGAGAGTCCAATGAAATGCATCCTTTGAAGAGGTCAAATTCCGACGACCAATTATTTGCTAAACATCTATTTATCAAGTAAACATTTTTTATTTATTAATTTTTTTTTTTTTTTAAACATATTTCACTGGCAAACAAGGCAGGTCGCCACAGTAAACTTAAGGGGCTACTGAGAGTTAAGGTGTAGGTTTAGGGTGTAATCCTAAGTTGGAAGCTGTGTAGCGAGATGTATGTTTACATTAGTTTTAAACCTCTGCATGTCGGTACAGTTGGAGGAAGCAGGGAGGGAGTTCCAGAGGCCAGCAGCACGAGGAAAGAAGCTATTGGAGTAGAAGTCTCTCCGGCATCTGGGGACCTCCACAGTGTGGATGGGATTTAGCTGATTGTCGAGTTGGTCTAGTGTATTTACGTCGTGTTACATGCAGTTTTTGTTGTTATTTCGTTGATTTTGTTTATCTTATGGCAAACCAACTGGATTATTTAATGCTGAAACTATAACTATTGTACACAATTCATTAGGTATGTTTAATTGAAGACAAGTTGCTATTCTATTCATAGCTGAGGGAGGAGGGGGAGGGAAAATAAAAATAAAAGGAATGATAGTAATAAAATGTGATTTTTATTCAAATCTCCAAAATACTAATAACAAAGGAAACCCACGTAAATAGTCTTTTTCTTATGTACTAACAGGTCATCGCTTAACAAGGCCGAAAAGCCACTCAAGCATGAAGGTCAATGAGTTTGTCAGGTGGACGGTGAGACAACACTGTGACGTTTGGTAACGATGGTTGAAACTGGGCAGAATCTTATTTAAAACTTGGTTTAATCGGAATTTATAAGTGTAGTATCGGTTCTGTTGTCATAAGACCGTCCTCCCAGGAATTACATCCTCCTTTGGGGAAAGGGGTAATCTAGTATCGGTTCTGTTGTCATAAGACCGTCCTCCCAGGCAAAAATATGTGACCGGATATTTGCTAGTATAACAAAAAAAAGCGGATTTTGATCAAAATGTTGAGAACTCACATCTATAAAAGGCTCCAGTGTTTTGAGCAGAAAAGCACTTTTTATGTATTAAAAAAACCGGAGAACTCACATTCCTGGATTTTATGGCAAATAAACCCCCTTTTCTGATCATTGATGCAAAGACGGCTCAACAAGAACTTGTTAACATTGGACCCGAAAACGACCATGCTGTAAATCAGCCCCGAGGTGTTGTGTTCCACAGGTGACCAGGTCTTGGAAAGAAACTTTGTTCATGGAAGTTTCGTTTGGTTTTAGGTACGCAGAGGAAGGAGGAAAATTATTTACAGTACCTAGACAAGTTTTTACAGAGGGGGGGGGGGGGGGGAAGAACCATAGCTTGGAGATCAGTAAAACACTAACCATGAAAATAACAATAGAGTGGAAAAAGACTAGCAACCTCTCTTCAGTGAGAAAAAAAAGAAATGCAGGTTTCTGGTCAGCCACTTAACCAGTTTAAGGGTAGACTTTTTTGTCAACCAGCCTTATAACCCTTTATTTCCTATTGGGCCCTATTGAAGGGCTTACTGTTTGGCTAGCCTGTTTGGAGACCAGGAGATTGAACGCTTGTGGTGGGACTTCTTTTAAGCTTGGTTTGTCTTGAAGTGATTCTACCTTCTTCCTTTTTATTATTAGGATTAGCTCCTTATATCAAGTGGCTTCATGCCTTGTTTGGAGCTACTTAAAAAAAAAAAATTAAAAAAATTATGGGTTCTAACTTTTCCCAACTGTATTACTGCATAAATAGTCACCATAAATCCATTGGTACTTGTAAGGTTGCCAGATTGACCTTTTTTAAAACCAAATTTTGACCGTTTTTCAATTATCTATATTATAATAAAAGTAAATGTAAATCTGTCCGGCTTGCTTCAATAATCATAATTACTATTATGAGCAAAGAAAGGGAGGCTTAATCTTAATAACTGATAATAAAAAAGAATTCCTTTCATTTTTAATAGACACAAAAAAAATATTCCCTTATTTTTAATATATTTGTGATTAAAATAGGAATTCATCTCTGAGCACACAGATGCTTTATTTACGGATTCTAGAAAAAAAAGAGAACAGATAAGTTGATTTTTTTGTAAAACTTTATTCACGTATTTGTTCTTTAAGATTTAACCTATATTTGTTTTGTTTTTTTTGTTTATTTGCTAAATTTTACCTAAATTAGTTGTTGCTGTAAGATTTACCTCATGCGTGAAAACAGTAGGAAATCAATTGTTATTGATAAAAATAAATTATTACTCTCCTGGGCAACGCCAGGTGGCCCTGCTAGCTTTAAATAAGTATCTATTTGATAGTAATTATTAAAGCACACTTTTTTTATTCAAATAATTATTTTAATACTTTACATTTTTTTATGCTTAAATTTATAAATAATTAATAGTATTAAAAAAAAAATGTTTTGGTTTTTTCTTTTTTAAAATTTTTATTGCAATCAATATTTGATTAATCCAAATGAATACATGCAAAGGTTTTTTGTTTTCATGTATCCTCCTATATTACCATTAAAACGGGTTACTGTTATTTAAATCGATAATACAACATAATATTTTGAAATACTGTATATATATATATATATATATATATATATATATATATATATAGTACAGACGAATGATTCAAAGACAGTTCTGTGAATGCATAATTTGCATAACTATATCTTAAACAGTTCATAAATTTATGTTTGGTGTTATTAATTTGTATTCATTGTCCTGTTTTTACTATATATATATATATATATATATTAAATTCCCGAAACAGTTTTTCATGGTAAACAACTGATGATCCCTTAAATAATGTTAGAAGCAAACTAATATAATAACTGTAAAAATTAAATTGACTTACATGAGTGATTTTCCACTGAACGACTTCGGACTTAAGGTTTTTTTTTATAGTTTTAATGGTTGAGAAACTTCTGAGACATATATATATATATATATATATATATATATATATGCTCAATAGTTTTTTCGATATTTACAGTAATTTAAAAAACAAAACAAAAAACGGACAAATTGCTAAAAAAAAACTAACAATGAGGCATAAGCGAGAAGAGAAAGGGGAGGAAGAGAGTGGCTGGCTGGCTTGCTTGCTCTCTCTCTCTCGCCCCCTTTTCTCCCTTCACCCTCTCTTGTTAGCGATGCCTATTTTCTTTTTCATAGTTTCTAAATTGCTTAGATCCCCTGGGCAAAACGTTTTGCATTTGTGTTTAAACGTTCCGTTGCAGCCTTTTGGGGGGCCTCAACTTGATTTTCAACAAGTTGCAATCTGTTTCTAAATTCTAAGTTTTAAAAAAGACCTCCCACCCTCACACAATTGCTCAGGCGAACCGATTTCATCTTTCTTTTGATTTCATTACAGTCTAATTTAAAAGATAAATGAATTTGCAAAAAAAAGTGTTAATGTTTATCTATTTAAATGAATAAATGCGAAAGTTTTAGTCTTGTGTTTACAAGAAACTTATGAATTAAATGCTTATTATTTAAAATGTTTGTTTCAAGTATTTCAAGTAGTCAACTTGGCAAAGTCAGCTAGCAGTAACACCAAAATAATCCAATGTATATTATTATTAAAGTTATGCCCGACACAGCAATGTTTACCTTATCTGTGCACAAATTCAACTGATTTTGAAACATTTGAACTAGTGATGAGACGATTCCAATAACCCCCCCCCCCCCGGATTCCGATACAATTACCGATTCTGTCCTAAATTCCGAGTTCCGCTATAATTACCGATTCCAATTCTTTTAAAATTGCTAAATATTTAGCTATAGAGTTGTCGTTTTTAAATTTTCTGATTACCGTAAAAACCCATGTACTATGTGCATATATTTTCACAAACGTAACCATACACTTGTAGGAAGGGGGGGGGGTGATCTATAGATTATAGTTTTACTGGTAGTATATTAAAAAAAAAATCAATAAATATTTATTATTTCATCATTAATACCAGCAATGGAAAAATTAAGTTTATAAACAACAAACAAACAAACAAAAAAAAAACACACACAAAAGACTCGTTTTTGGCATCAGAAAATAGGCACAAATTTTTCCGATTCCGATTTTTCTCATTCCTGATTCCGCTTAATCGTCCCAAAACTAGTTTAAACTGTTAATGCAAAAGTTTTCAATTTTGACTTTAAAAAAAAAAGAATAACCCCCCCCCCCCCCATCCGAAAATTTTGGATTCACGCATTTATGATAGTCTAATAACCCTGAGTAGGATTAGAACGCAGCATAAGTAATACAATACTCATTGACAATGTGAATCTGAAATGCGTTTTTGCACTATGTTGACCTAATTCTTTTGCTACAGACATCCTTTAGTACTTTAATTAGACCAGTCACACCCACCCACCCACTCACTTCCCTCTTCTTTTTAAAACTTCATGCCAAAGTTGTTATATTTTAAGGATTACAAATCTGGTTTTCGTAAAGTATATAATGGATGGTTTTAAAATTATGTTTAATTGTATTGTCAGATCGGGTGGATAAGAATTATTCCAATAATAATTTCAACCTTGACATGCTCTCACGCTCTTCAATGAAAATTCAAAACTGTCTCCAACAAGAAAACCACAGTATTTATATATTTTATATACCAAACGAGAATTCCAATTGGTTAGAGAATTAAAAAAATTAGCATCTCAAAAGATACTCAAGTTGCAAGTATCCTGAACCTTCTGACCACAATCATCGACACCACATCTTTTCCCCTCCCACAATGGGGTAAGCAATATCTAATTTTCATTTATAGGCCACAATCCCATAGATACAGATTCGGCTAATAGTCTACCTGTGTGCATTTTATTTTTGAAACCCAATAAAAACCCACATTGTTCAAAACCCACTACCAAAACAAATACAGAAATCAGCCTTAAATGGTGGCCTTTGGAGAATATAACATCAATGATCAGTATGTTGGCAACAAGGATAGTGTTCAGGTTAGTAATATTCACATAAAGTGAAACGACTCATAGAAAAAGTCAACGTTTTAATGACAAGCATTCAATTTTTAGAGACCATATAAACTTACGTATGAGACATGAGAAAATTGGAAAGAAAGGCCCCCCAAAAAAGAGAACGAAAGCATGCCAACTAGGAGAGAAAAAGAGAGGGTGTAGGATAGAGGGGGAAAAAAGAGGGTGCAGGAGAGAGGAGAAAAAAGAGAGAGTGTAGGAGAGAGGAGAAAAAAGAGAGAGTGTAGGAGAGAGGAGAAAAAAGAGAGAGTGTACTAGAGAGGAGAAAAAAGAGAGAGTGTAGGAGAGAGGAGAAAAAAGAGAGAGTGTAGGAGAGAGGAGAAAAAAGAGAGAGTGTAGGAGAGAGGAGAAAAAAGAGAGAGTGTAGGAGAGAGGAGAAAAAAGAGAGAGTGTAGGAGAGAGGAGAAAAAAGAGAGAGTGTAGGAGAGAGGAGAAAAAAGAGAGAGTGTAGGAGAGAGGAGAAAAAAGAGAGAGTGTAGGAGAGAGGAGAAAAAAGAGAGAGTGTAGGAGAGAGGAGAAAAAAGAGAGAGTGTAGGAGAGAGGAGAAAAAAGAGAGAGTGTAGGAGAGAGGAGAAAAAAGAGAGAGTGTAGGAGAGAGGAGAAAAAAGAGAGAGTGTAGGAGAGAGGAGAAAAAAGAGAGAGTGTAGGAGAGAGGAGAAAAAAAGAGAGAGTGTAGGAGAGAGGAGAAAAAAAGAGAGAGTGTAGGAGAGAGGAGAAAAAAAGAGAGAGTGTAGGAGAGAGGAGAAAAAAAGAGAGAGTGTAGGAGAGAGGAGAAAAAAAGAGAGAGTGTAGGAGAGAGGAGAAAAAAAGAGAGAGTGTAGGAGAGAGGAGAAAAAAAGAGAGAGTGTAGGAGAGAGGAGAAAAAAAGAGAGAGTGTAGGAGAGAGGAGAAAAAAAGAGAGAGTGTAGGAGAGAGGAGAAAAAAAGAGAGAGTGTACTAGAGAGGAGAAAAAAAGAGAGAGTGTACTAGAGAGGAGAAAAAAAGAGAGAGTGTACTAGAGAGGAGAAAAAAGGAGAGTGTAAGAGAGAGGAGAAAAAAGGAGAGTGTAGGAGAGAGGAGAAAAAAAGAGAGAGTGTAGGAGAGAGGAGAAAAAAAGAGAGTGTACTAGAGAGGAGAAAAAAAGAGAGTGTAGGAGAGAGGAGAAAAAAAGAGAGTGTAGGAGAGAGGAGAAAAAAAGAGAGAGTGTAGGAGAGAGGAGAAAAAAAGAGAGAGTGTAGGAGAGAGGAGAAAAAAAGAGAGAGTGTAGGAGAGAGGAGAAAAAAAGAGAGAGTGTAGGAGAGAGGAGAAAAAAAGAGAGAATGTAGGAGAGAGGAGAAAAAAAGAGAGAGTGTAGGAGAGAGGAGAAAAAAAGAGAGAGTGTAGGAGAGAGGAGAAAAAAAGAGAGAGTGTAGGAGAGAGGAGAAAAAAAGAGAGAGTGTAGGAGAGAGGAGAAAAAGAGAGTGTAGGAGAGAGGAGAAAAAGAGAGTGTAGGAGAGAGGAGAAAAAGAGAGTGTAGGAGAGAGGAGAAAAAAAAGAGAGAGTGTAGGAGAGAGGAGAAAAAAGAGAGAGTGTAGGAGAGAGGAGAAAAAAGAGAGAGTGTAGGAGAGAGGAGAAAAAAGAGAGAGTGTAGGAGAGAGGAGAAAAAAGAGAGAGTGTAGGAGAGAGGAGAAAAAAGAGAGAGTGTAGGAGAGAGGAGAAAAAAGAGAGAGTGTAGGAAAGAGGAGAAAAAAGAGAGAGTGTAGGAGAGAGGAGAAAAAAAGAGAGAGTGTAGGAGAGAGGAGAAAAAAAGAGAGAGTGTAGGAGAGAGGAGAAAAAAAGAGAGAGTGTAGGAGAGAGGAGAAAAAAAGAGAGAGTGTAGGAGAGAGGAGAAAAAAAGAGAGAGTGTAGGAGAGAGGAGAAAAAAAGAGAGAGTGTAGGAGAGAGGAGAAAAAAAGAGAGAGTGTAGGAGAGAGAAAGTGGGGAAGTGTTGGGGAGAGTAAGGAGATCAGAGATAAGACTAGAATGAAAAGGTTGGGCCTGTATTCCGAGAGTCATAGTCGAGAAAACCGGGTTTCCTGTTAAAAAAAGAGGACTGCAATGCAGAGATTACAGAATGTAGACCAAAGATAAGAACAGGATATAAATCTAGTCAACGATTTCATACTTCTTGCTTTTCTTTTTTTAACGAACCCTACACAACTATATTTAGCTCAAACCGATTTCTTATAAATAGTAAATATTTATAAAAGACAAAAAACTTATAAACAAAGGAAAATATGTGAATATTTGCAAGGAATTTATTTTGATGGTTTATTAGGAAACTAGCATGGCTATCTGGCGTTGCCCAGGAAGGGGGGGGGGGGAAGAAACAACAAAACAGAATAGTTAAAAAGTGTGTGTAACATCTTTTTTATTTTTAAAACACTCTCCGTTTTACCTCTACCTCTCTCTCTCTCTCTCTACCCCCTCCTCTCCTGTCAAGAAGAGATTTCCCCTCCTGCGACAGAGGAGAGAACAGATACTACATTTTTATCCTAGTCTGAAAGGCAAGAAAGTGTATTTTACTTAGTTTCAGACCAAAAGTCGATAAGAAATTATAAAAATTCACTAAATGACGACCCCCCCCCCCCACAAATTTTGTTTCTGATAACTTAAAAGAAAAATGAATACAAAAAAAAAACAAAAGCAAAAAGAAATGTGTCCATATTCTGTCCAAGACGAAAAGAATATATCAACTCTGTGGGTGTGTCTTGTGTAGTTTCTGAGTTTTAACTGGACAGACAAACAGACAACTGCCCTTTACATAATAAATGATTTGGTTCGTTATACAGCATATCATCCCCTTTTGGGTTATTTAACGGCGAAACAATAACTATTAAAAAAATAACTATTTAAAAACAATTCATTGTATGCGATTAATTCAACACAAGTTGCTGATGGGAAGAGGGGGAAATTGCATGTTAATACTTCCCCAATATTATTAGCAACAGATCCAATAAGATTTTAAGTTACCGCTTTCATGAGCCTTGGCGTTATCCATTAGACCAATCATGAACCCTAACCCAATCAGGAAAGAAAAAGATCAAAATATTCTGAAAACGGTGACAGATTACTTTTTGACATCGATTAAAAGGATTAAAAAATTTTTTTTTTAACGTAGTTCATCCCAAACAAGGCAGACCGCCACTGTAGACGTAAGGGGCTACTGAGAAGAAAGAAAAGGGGAGAAGGTTGGGGGGGGGGGGGGTCAACCTAAATTGGGGTCTGCGCAGCGAGATGTCTGTTTACATTAATTTTAAATTTCTGCATGTCAGTACTATCAGGGAAACAGGGGGCAGGGAGGGAGTTCCAGAGGCCAGCAGCACGAGGAAATAAGCTATTTACTAATGAGTCACCACTTATCAAGGCTAAAAGCCACTTGAGAATAAAGGTTAAGAAGAGGGATAGATTGTCAGTTGAATGATGATTCTGAGAGGATTGATAATAAGGAATGTAACGAATAAAATTTTGACGAGGACGGTTTATGACAAGTGTTTGACATTGGAGTTGAAGATTACTATGGTGAAACCCTCAGGGAAGCAATCATATGGCAATGTGTTCCACGGATGGGATATTCTTGGGAAAAAGTCCTGTTCATGGAAGTTCCGTTTAATGTTAGGTCCATGAAGGAAAACCAATAAAATGGGAACCAGAAAAAGTAAAAAAGATGACGATCCAAGAGACAAAAATTGTGTTCATCTGTGATCAATAATATTCTTACATTACTAGCAAGAAGACCCGGCGTTGTCCGGGATTGAACGAGAAACCCTGTTCTTTTGTGCTCAGCTCATAACACCATATCATTTTTTTTTACATTTTATAATATAAAATTTTTGGGGTGGAGCATAATGGATGTACTCAGCATTGACTGAGTGACAGAGTGAATGTGCACTTGTGTGCATTAACTGCACACGCCGTGATCGTCCACTTCCTAGTATGCCTTCGTTTTTAGGGACAGACATGCACAGACAGATAGGTGTTCTCCTTGATTATATATATATTTCATTTGAATCAAAGGGAAAATAGTTTTCAGTGGAAGGGTTGTGCCCCCAGGGGACCCTCTTAATATCAAAATTTGCTGAAATTTTTGGAATAGAAATCATTTTCGGTCATTTACCTATGGTTTAAATTTCATTTGAATCAAAGCGAAAACAGGTTTCAGTGAGGGGGTGTGCCCCCCCCCCCCCCCTTCCCGAGGACCCCCAGCGTTGAAGTCCAGCGGTTTGGGTGAACATAAGACACAAAGATCAGGCAGACACACAGTTAGTACTTATATATATATATATATATATATATATATATATTAGAAGATATGCTGAAAATTATGGAAATAATATTCCAAAGAGATGGAAAATGAAAAATCAAAATTATTTATATATTCATCAACGTCTTATTTCAAGACTTCCTCAGGATGATTGCTTTGAAGAAATAATACAAGTAAAATATTTGGTGCGTTTGTGACGTGAAAAGAATATTTTTTGTTTTTTTCTAACAAACCATTGCTGTTAGAATTCAAATTATTCGATGAGCGTGTTTTTTCCACATCAGATGTTGGTTGCAAGTTGGTTGTGGCAGTACGAAGTGAATTTCTCCATGAAATTCCTGTTCTGGAAAATCTCATCCAAAATAGTCAAAGTGAGAATTGAAGCAGGATTTTACAGCTGTATGCCCTTCCTAAACCCAGGAGTCTGTTTTATAGAATCACATCCTTTAAGTCAGTTATCAGCCAAGGTCAACAGTTCTCACTCGACTGCGTCAATCAGTTAAGTTTTCAGGCGCCGAACACCCGCCCATGTTCATTGTTTTACAACAGACATCTGGTGCATTTCATGGAAACACATCTGACTAGGACGAGTCCTACGCCACCCTCTAGAATAAACTGCTAGTTGTTCCAGGAATTTACAGCTGGACGTCTAAAGACCATTCCCTAACCCACACTGTATGAGACATGGTCGCTCCACACGTTACAGATTTAATAATGTTGCCATTATTACTTCTATTACAAGAAGGTTCAAACGGCCATTCTATAAAAGAATCTTCAGATTTGAAGCTTTGTGATTCACCATTCTTTTATCAAAAGGTCATCTACTACTTGAACTTTCGTTACTACCATAGCAGCCATAACAAATGACTGGACAGATTATCGGTGTATTCTGCCAAAGAGATGAAAGTGCTAATTTCTATGTTTCTTTCTATCAGAGATCATAGCCTTGAATTTTCAAATGGGAGGTTGTGGCCATATTATGCCCTTTAAAATACTCCAAAGAAACTGAAATTTGGTGAATTAATTTTGTTAAAATTTCACAAAAATAAGATGTATTTGAATTTTCATAATTTGCGTAAAAGTAAATATAGCCCACATTAGCCACCCTTATGCCTAGCAGTTCTGTTCCAAAATTCATGATGATCAGCTAATTAGTTTAGGAGTGAATCATGTACATATAACTTAGCTAACTTTGTAAAAAATACTAGAATACCCGTTTAATCAGTTTAAGGACAAAAAGTTTACTGAATTATAATATGAAAGCTCTGCTTAACATAACATGTTAACCATTGAGCTTAATTTTATCCGCAGTATTTAATATTTCCTGGGGATTCATAATATTATTAATAAATAAATTTCATATTATGTAATCTCCTTTGAATATTGCAATTGTTTCGGTTGTTTAATTTAAACTTTTCCTTAAATATATATATATATATATATATATATATATAAATTTTAAAGGAAAAAAAAAACTAAACATACAGGGCTGTCAGCATTATAAATTATTTCGACCCAGATAGGTCTCGGCAGATGTGTAAACGGACAGATTTAGGAACTGAATGATGAGAAAAAAAAATGTTACACACCTTAAAATAGAGGAAAAAGTTGTCGCTGTGAGGAAGAGGAGAGGGGGGTGGAAAGTAAGGGGAAATGGTAGATTAAAAGGCCACTGTGTCTAGTCATGGTTGTCTGTGATGATAATCGTAAAAGGGGGGGGGGGATAAAAGTAAGAGATTAAGCACCCTTTTTAATGCGAAGACTATGTCTAGGTCGCAATAATTTATAATGCTGACAACCCTAATGTGAGTTTAGTTTTTCTTTTTCCTTTAAAATTTATTCCTGCTCTGTTAAAAAGTATATTGAACGGAGCTGTTAAACCTGACATCATAATATGGGGCAAAAGGGAGAAAGTAGCAACCCTAGTTGAAGTCAGTGTCCCTAATGATGCAGGATTAAACAGAGCAGAAATGGAAAAGATTACGAAATACTAAGGTCTTATATACACATGAAAAGAAACTGGAATCTTAGGAAAATCTCCATCATACCAGTAATTATAGGAGCAGCAAGACTAATGAAAAAGAATTTCAAAAGCTATCTGGCGAGTATACCCGGTGAACCGAGTGCAAGAGAAATACAAACAATTGCACTTAAAGGGACGGTTAGAATCTTAAAAAGATCTCTAGGCTGGAGTGTCTGAAATAGCCGGTGAATGTCTGCCATCCGGTAGGATGCCCCATCTCCAGCAAAAACGGAAAGATAAGAAAAATAAAAAAAATATATATATATATATATATATAACAAAAAAAAACATGAAAGTTGAAAAGTATATGGAGAGTTTATTTTAAAGGACAGGATATGCTGTTTTGTAAATGTGATCATATCTATATTGTCATTTTACGTTATACACTCCTTTCGCATAAAGAAGAGAAATTACTTGAAAGTTCCTGCCATTTTCATCAACAAGTAATAGTGCATATGGACTTAGAGCTTTTAGGCACATTAGCATCTTCATGGGTCATATCGAGCCGTTCCCTTTGAATTGTATTGAGAAATTATTTTCGCAATTTCGCAAAAATGATTAGAGTGAGCAATGATTGAAGTACAGAAAATAAAACCATTTTTTTTTGTTTGTGATTTAAAATTCTTCAAAGCAGTTTTTTTTTTTTTTAAATCATTTTTTTTAATCATTTTGTTTTCTTCAGACTATTGTCAGCATCAATGATTATTTATTTATCTACCTCCCACAGCGGTAAGATGTGACACAAGGTCGGAAAGTGGGATTTGAAAAGCCAGCACCCGAGAATTTAAGCACTCTGGCCTACAAAAAATGCCTGGGCAGCCCCGTCGGCATTCCCCGGTAGGGGCGCCTCAGGCAATTAGCAATAAACTAGCCCCTTCTCAAAGGGTGAGAAGGCAAAGCCTGGGAGGGTGGACCTCCTAGAACTGCACAGGACAAACCCATAGACCGGTGGAAATCAAGCCCCGAAGGCCAAGACGATACCGGTCTATAGGGTGTAGTATCCATCGGAACAGATACTACACTTTGATCCCTGCCAATAGGCCGACCCCCCCCCCCCAGCTTTCTTCAGGTGTACAGTTTACTTATGGTGATGCTTTTTCTCCTTTTAAATACGACTTGTCATTGATTACCTGTGTAAGATGATGTTTCTAAACAGACTTAAAAGCAACAAACTGATCATTGACATCTATAATTATACTAAATGCGAGTCAACCAATGTGTGTGTCCATAAAGCTTCTTTTCTATATACTTTAATTAGGTGAATACCCGTCCCAGGACGGGTATAAGCAATAAATATAGCATTAGTTTTACATTTTAATGTTTTTGTTTTCTTTTTTGGGGGAGTATGGTACAGTTTCGGTGGCACCACCCTAAAATGGTAAAGTTTACAAATAAAATAAATAATTTGACCACATTACTCACCCTGTTGCCTAGAATACATATTCCATAATGATAAGTTTAATAATTTAGGATTTCATCAAGCACATACATATTACTGACGCTCCAATCCTTTTAAAAATGTATTACTTAATATAACTTTGATGTAGAGCAATTCTTTTCTCTTAAATTTTTTGTATCTAACTTATTTAAAAAAATTGTTGGGGTGGATGCGAGTTTGGGTGCTTAAAAAGATGGCGACTGTATTTTTTATTTCGGCATTTCGTGTGTATGATTGAACTTGCTATAAAAGAGTTTTACTTTTTTTTTTTTAAATTTTATTATTAAACAAATCTCAGGAAGGTTGGCCGTCCAAGGAAAATTTGGAAGCAAGTGATTAAATAAGACAAGGAGGAGTGGAATTTGCAGACTGCTGACCCACTGAACCGTGAGAAGTGTAAAGTGAGCTTGCGTAATATCAGAAAACGGCTGATCCCTGAACAAGGGAACAGTGACGTTAAATGAATAGACAAAGAAGAAACAGAGTTTAAGTAAAAATATGTTGTTTGGGAGTTTGACTTTTCACCGTCCCTAAAAGTTTATTGTAAAGTTAACGTTCCTGATCAAAATTTATTATTAAAAAATAATCAATGTGGGACGATGGACCACTCAGAAATGTGTAAGGTAAAAATATTGTCCGAGGTTTAATAAAGTTTTGACTCTGATTCACCTGCTGATGTACATAAGGAGGTTTTACAGAAAGTTTTGCAATGCCATTATGAGTAAGCTTCATGTCGCTGTGAATAGTAGTATTATTTACCTCCTCTTCAGGAGGTTAGGCACAAGGCCATTGGTATCTTACTCCCACAAGGTAGGATGTGACCCAAGGTCGGGTCGGAAAGTGGGGCTTGAAAAGCCAGCACCCGAGAAGATGAGCACTCTGGCCATTAAAAATTGCCTGGGCAGTCCCGTCGGCATTCCATGGTAGGAGCGCCTCAGGCAGTAAGCAATAAACTTACTCCTCCCCAAAGAGGGGAGGCAAAGCCTGGAAGGGTGGACCTCCATAGAACTGCACAGGACAGACCCATAGACAGGCGTAAATCAAGCCCCGAAGGCCAAGACAATACCGGTCTATGGGGTGCAGCATCAATCGGAACAGATACTACACTTTTATAATGGGGGAAATAAAACAGGCTTTCCATTACCACTAACGCTAAGTCCGGGTGGCAATACAAAAAAAAATAAATAATAAAAGATGGAAACAGTGCTGTTATAATCTAAAGGACCGTCAAAAATCAATTTTGTTATTTGAGGGTAATGCCAAAAACATAACGAAACTCATTTCACTCTAAATAATTTACGTGACTGAAATAGGAATTAACCTGTGTAAGTGTAGATAAATCTTCTGTGGCTAACAATTTTTTTTTTGCATGTAAATTAGTGAATCCTCATAAAATGCACCGTCACGAATATCCGAGAATGGCAGGTAAGAAATGCTGGCCAATCAGGATTTAGTACAAAGGTTTTCATAAGTATAATTTATCAAATAATAATGGTCAATGGGTATCGTATGTTCATGACTGCACATGTTTTAATGATGAATCATTTGTTGCAGGAAAGGCGGTGAACATCAAACAAAAACACCTGAGGAGGAGATGGGTAAGGGGTGTGTTGAGTGGACACATTGTTGGAATGTCAATAAATAAATCTATATTGATTAAAAGTGTGACCACTTTTTGTGGCTGTGTTTATTTCTCGCATCAACGTAATTTTAATATTGAATTCGAAAATGCAATTGCGTAAAGTACTGAAACGAACTTAAAAAAAATTTTTTTTTTTAATTAATTACGATAATTAAATCTACCAGAATGGAGTTCAGTATCTTACTAAACAAGTCAGCCATATTAATTTTTGTTAATTGTTAAAAAAAAAAAAATTTTAAATTTAAAAAAAAAAGTGAATTTATTTGTGACCTTTCGAAATTTGAATTCATTTAAACTGTCGAATAAAAGACATGGAAAATGGCTTTAAAATTCTTAGCAAATCCTCATGAATTAAAAAATTGAAATTTTAGTAAGATATTTCCATCCAATAATTTTAATTTTATATAGATATATATATATAAATTAGTTATATGGTTCATTTAATAATTTAATAACTAATTGATACTGTAATGATCAAATTTACACCCCCCCCCCCAAAAAAAAACAAAAAAATGTGAAGCAAAAATGAAAGTAAAAACGACTCCCGGGTAACACCGGATAGATACAGCTACCAAGTAAATACTAAGGCTTAACACTTGAAATATGGGGGCCACCCGAGGGAAGGAGAAGGGGGAGGGGGCGTGTACAACCACCGAACTAACTTCAAAACAATCGTTGTTCTAAGCAAAAGCTTACGAGAAGATTATCCGGAAGAAAAAAAATCGATTCTTTTGTTATGGTAGAAATTTGTTCTCACCAGTCATAAAAAACTTCTTTTTTTTCTTACTCTGCTCCTCACGAGAGCATAGACACGAGGTCGTTTTTTGTTTTTTTTTGTTTAATATGGGGACCACTCATCACTCCCCCCAAAAAGGTGCACTCTGGATTGGGATAAAAATAAGACTTCCCTCAGTCTAGAAGGATTACCCCCAAGAACAACCGGCATATGTCGGAAATGAAAGAATAATATATATATAAAAAATTGCAGTTCCTAACTGTTTGATTGTTTATCCCCCCCCCCTCCCAGGGTTCCTATTTACTCGCCTCCACACGCGGGCGAAGTTAGACATAAGGTCGGTTTTTAATGCAGGGGGGGGGGGGGGGGAATCCAGCTTCCCATAAAAGAGCATTGGATTAAACAAAAATAAAAATTACCTCAGTCTAGAAGGACTTCTTCACTGACAGAGGACACAATAGATTAAGTTCAGTATCAGAATAGATACTACACTTTGTTCCTAGCCATCAGGTCCCCTGCCTAGGGTTTTGGCGATAAACTCACACATTTTTTAACTACATTAACCAAAGTATTTGGATAAGTATATTTCATTTTGAGCAAAATGAATACAACATCATAGTACTAGTGTCTGCGTTTGTGTTTGCGTCTGCATTTGTGTTTGTGTGTGTGTGGGTGTCTGCGTTTGTGCTTAACATCAATAAGAAAGAAATTCGACATTTACAACTTAAAAATTAAAGAAATAAGATGAGAAATGTTAAGAGGTTCAGGGGCAGGAGTGCACAAGGGTCTTCATTGATTCCAGAAGGTTAAAGACCATAAATTTACTGAAATTTATTTTAATAAATGCCAAATTACATACACTCATACCACCAATCAATGCTGAGTACCTCGTTGGGCCCCACTCCAAAAAGTGAACATAATCAAAAGTAAAAAAAATAAACTAACAATAAAAATGTAATATAGTCTTATGAGTAGGGAGGAGAGGGGGTTCTCATTTAATCCCGAGCAACTCCAGGTTTTCCACTGGACGTATATTCAATATAATCAGATCTTTCTTAGCCAAGAAAGATCCAGGTCGTCCTCGATGGTTGTACATCCAAACAATGCCACATCAATGCAGGTGTGCCCCAGGGGTCAGTACTTGGACCTATATTATCCCTGATGCAATCATGTCTGAGGTGGGTGTATTTGCTGATGACACCACCCTATTCCTGGCATGAGGTCAAATCTAATGCCCACACAAGCAAAATAGCCGAATCCTTGAAAAATGACATCCAGTCTGTAGTAGAATAGGGCCAAAAATGGATGGTCACATTAAATCATCAGGGTATTTTTTTAATTTCACTCCTCCCTGGTTTCTTTCATCCCTGGCTAGGCATGGCCAAGTAGGACCTAGTTGACTATCAAGGTCGTTTCTCCACCGGGTTTTCGGCCTTCATCTAGGTCTTTTCCATTGTCTCGGAGTCCATTCTGTTGCTCTATATGTCCACCTGTTGTCTGTACATCTCGAAACGTAACCTGCCTATCTATATTTTGTCCATTCAAATGGTAGTGATGATGTCATTTACTCGTTTGCTGTCTGATTCAGGTGTTTATTTTTCTATCATGCAAACTGATGCCGAGCATAATGCGTTACATTTTGTATTGTGCTACTCTTAGTTTTTCTATTGACGCATTATTAAGTGCCCATGTTTTACTACCATATGTCATAACAGGCATGATGTATTCATTGAACACTTTCCGTTTAATATTCATCGTGGACTTTCTACTCTTCATGATGTTGTTTACTTTGGAAAAAGCTGTCTATCTAACCGCAATTCACCGTTTGATTTTGCGCATGATATCAGCGTCACTTCTCACCATTTTCCCTAGGTAAATGTAGTTGTCAACTTCCTCGACATTTTCACCTTTCACTATGACTGGCATATTTGTTGAACATGACAGTCACATTAAATGCTACCAAACAAAGCTCCTTTCCTTCGACTATAAGAAACCGTTCCAACCAATTGCACCCTTGTAACGATTAAACCTCTCAGGCTGACATTCACAGGCAACATGAAGTGGAATAAGTACATAGAAGATGCTGCCAAGTCTGCCGCAAATAAGGTAGGCTTCCTTTACATTGCTATAAAAATTATCACACCTGTCAGTATCCTATATCTCTATAAAGCCACCATTCGCCCATGCATGAAGTATTGTTGCCACATCTGGGCTGGTGCACCAACCACTAGACTCTCCCTTTTGGCCCGGTGAAAAAAAAGAAATTTTAATAAGTACATAAAAGTCTGCCAAGTCTGCTGCAAAGAAGGTAGGCTCCCTCTACCAGGCTAGAAAACTTCTCATATCTACCAGTATGCTATATCTTTATGAAGCCACCATTTGCCCATGCATGAAGTGTTGTTGCCACATCTGGGCTGGTGCACCAACCACTAGCCGCTCCCTCTTGGACAGCGTACAAAAAGGTATTTCTAACCAAATAGGTCCTGCACTGTCCGCAAAGCTCCAGCCCCTGTCGCATCACAGCAGTGTTGCATATATGTACTTGTTTTATAAGTACTTCCATGGAAGTGCACCAATGAACTTATCGCACTTGTACCCCTTCAACGTAAATACCCACTGGACTAGCAGCAAAATCACACCCCTTCTTTGTAGAGGTCCATAGATGGAAGATTTTAACAGCTAGTTTCCTTGGACCGCTTGCCTTTGGAATTCTCTCCCTGCTCCCTGTTTCCCTGCACATAACAACATGCAGAAATGTGAACAAACATCTTGCTGCCCAACTCTCCATCCAGGTTGGCCCCTATCACAGTAGCCCCTTATGCTTCAGTGGCAATATATCTCGTTTCGGGTGAATAAAAGTAAATGAATAAAAATAATTCTTATTAAAAAAAAAAATTTTTTTTTTTAAAATGTAAACATGATTATTTTGGATTATTTTTCTCCAAGTCTTCCACCCGAGCAATGCCGGATAAATACAATAGTTTATATACAATTTTTACAATCATGATAACAGTTATATTTTACAATCATGATACAAGTTATTTTAGAATTCACCAAAATGAAAATTCAAAATTTTATATGAATTTTCTTAACCAAAAAGTCAGCTTCATTTTCTGTTGATTCCCAGAGTCAGAAAATACAAAAACGTAAAAAAAAATAAAACGTAAAAATACTTTTTCCTGCCTTGACAGAGTACAAAACCAACTTCGAAATCTAGTGGGGGATGTTCTTTACCCTAACCCACCTTTCTCACAGAAGAGATATTGCTAGTCTTTCTCTACTCTATCATTATTTTCATGGTAGGTGCTCGACTGAGCTCCAATCTACGGTTCCCCCCTGTAAAACATTCACAACAAAAACCCGTCTAGCTACAACCACTGTAAATAATTTTCCTTTTTTTCTTCTGTGTACCTAAAACTAAACGAAACTTCCATGAGCAAAATTTCTTTCCAAGAACTACCCGTCTGTGGAACAATACCACTGGGCTGCTTCCACGCCGACTACAGCAGGGTCGTTTTCAAGTCCAATGTTAAATAATCAAATTCTAACCACTTCCAACCATCGTTACCAATCCATAAGGTGTCGTCTCACCGTTCACCTGACAAACTCATTAACATGTACCCTTGAGTGGCCTTTGGGACCTTGATAAGCGGTGACCCGTTAGTACATAATAAAAAAAGATAATTCTGAGAAGTTTGAAAGAAATCAATTAAATTTAAAGACAATTGTCACATTTTAAATTAACTAAAACAGTTTTAAGAACCATTGACAAATTTCGTCTTAAACGTTGTTGTTAATAATAGTTTGTTTGTTTTTTTTTGGGGGGGGGGAGGGGGATAAACCACGTGCCTCATTTACTTGTCCCCTTGCCTCTCCCACGGGGATAAAATTAGACACAAGGTCGGTTTTGAATGTGAGGGAAAAAGTCAGCCCCCCCCCCCAAAAAAAAAGAAGAATTGAGACAAAAATGAAAATTGCCCCAGTCGAGAAGGATTTCTCCTTTGAAGACAGGACATACTACACTGATCCAATTAAGAATTTAAAACGGTCAACAACAACAACAACAACAAAACGTGTAATTTATAAAGTAAACAAACAAATTTATTAACGTTTTGGGAATTTTTAAGATGATAGATCATTTGGATTATTCAGACTACTGTTCTCGTTGTGGATGTTATTTTTACAAGTTTTCGATTAGATATAACCTTCTTCAGGTGCATCATTTCCGGTTTTTTTTTTTGGGGGGGGGGGTACCTTTATGCCGAATTTGGGAACTTGCACGGAATTTCCAACTGAACCTTTTATTTAATCCACGGGGGTAGATTGTTCTCACCCCGTCAGTCATGACTGGGTAGAAATGTTCATTTTATGTTATTCTTAATTATTACCTGTAGTAAGGATTGAACCTTCAACCTACACAAGACTGCCACTTAGAACTGTTGTCCATGTTCGATTAAAAGGTTACCAAGTTCGAAAAAAAAAATACACATGAAGGTCGGAGGTTACATCGGCCGAAACGTTGTGAAAATAACAACCAAGATGAGAATAATAGTTCGAATAATTGAAATAATCCAAATTTGTTATTTGGGAATTCGAATAAAATCACATCCTTATATTATTACGATTATTCATTTAAAAAAAAAAATTTTTTTTAATTATTTTTGTTCCAAATTTTCGGTTATGTATTTTTTTTTCTTTCTGAAATCGAAATTATTCAAATTATTGTTGAAGAGCATGGGGTTTAAAAATCTGGGTAATAACATTTTCTTTTGTACAATTTTTTTTGTTAGATTTGCCTAGTATCTGTCATTCACTATTCGGAGGAGCTGGATTTTCCGCACGTTAAAAAAAACAGGGGGGGGGGGCAAGTAAATAGAAACACTGGACACTAAAATGTGTTGGTGTCAAAACAAATGGACACCACACGACCGAGTATATTTAAATGTTTTTATTTGAAAGAAAACAGGTTTTTAATCTAAAACAAAAGAGACATTTTCGGGGGGGGGGGGAGGAGTAATGTTATTTACTGTTGCTTTCTTACGTAGTCAGTGTTGGTCAAGTCCTATTTCGGTCACGTAAAATATTTAGAGTAAAATGTATTCCGGCATTACGTCACAAACAACTAACTTTTACTTAAACCATGATTTAGTAAAAACTAAATAAAATTTTAAAAAATAATATTAAAAACAAAATTATAGCGTGTCTCATCGTACACGTGAAATGCCGAAATGAAAAGTCGACATCTTTATGAACAAGTCGAAAGAAAGAGGCTAGCTAAGAAAGAGATAACCCAAGTTAAACATTTTCTAGTTCAAGGTTCAAGAAAATTATGCACTCGAGTTGGACTTGTTTATAAATATGGCGACTATATTTTTCCGGTCGACTTTTCATTCCGCGTGTACGATGCAACTTGCTATAACTTATTGTTTTAATTTATATATTATTATTTATTTGTTATACTTATGCAGTTTACGGACCGGGCTGAAATAATAACGTTATAATTTATAAACCCATTCTTTACATGGGCGAGGTGAGGTGATTAACTATTCTGTACTTTCACCTAACAATTTAATAAACAAAAGATACCGTAAAAATTGAATTTATCTATAAAAAAGCCCGGTCCGTAAACTGCATAAGCACCTTATTTTTTTAACTTTTTTTATTTTTATTTTTTACTAAATCCTGGTTGAAGTAAAAACAAGTTGTTTGGGGAACAAAGCGGAAACCCACTTCATTGTAAATAATTTACATGACTGAAATAGGAATTTACCGTCACTGTTATTTGATGTTCGCTACATTTGCGGTTTGCACTTTTTTTTTTCTCTCTGTTTAATATTAGACACGCTTGTGTGACCAAATAAAAAATTACAACTAAGAATGAATGACAGAAAAAAGAAAAGAATGTTAACTACACAAGGCATGCATTGAATTTATGTAAAGTATTTCTTATATATTTAAAACACATCAATTACAAATAAACCGGTTTCTTTTTATTATTATTTTTTTAGTTCAAGTTCATAAGGTAAAAATAAATCTCCTGCTACACAGTAACTACAAGTGACAACATTAGCGGCACAATCGGGAATCCAAACACAAAATAAAAAGAGCAGTCCTCCTTCTACTCTCAAGAGACAATGGACACCCCCTGCAATAGCAGCCTGCGTTGGGAATCGATAGTGAAGCAAAGGTTGCGCAATCCCACCGCAGTTCTTAACCGGCATGGCTCGAGTCCAGAAAGACTGGAA
Source organism: Sepiola atlantica (assembly GCA_963556195.1). Lineage (NCBI taxonomy): Eukaryota > Metazoa > Mollusca > Cephalopoda > Sepiida > Sepiolidae > Sepiola > Sepiola atlantica. Next base: position 35,745,484 of record OY744517.1, read on the forward strand.
ACAATGCCGTGATTAGCAAAGAAAGACTGGCGTTATTTCAGTTTTTCCTTCTCTCAGACTAGTTGCACAACCAAGGCTTGGAGGTCTAGTTTACACAACTATTTAATGCATAGCTGGAGGAAATATGGATTCATACCTATCCTAAGGGTATAAGTGAAAGTGATGCGGTAGCCCCGACAAAATTCGAACCCGGAACGTCGAGCCTACAATCCATGCTGTAACTACTACACCTAAATAATATGGTATATAGAGAATATTTAATGGGTAGTTAGTTAATTATTTATTTTCATATAAAAAAAAGACACGTTAGAGAACGAAGAAAAAAACATGCTAAAAAATCAAGTTTAAAGACAATACTTAAATCAAATAGATTTCTTTAAATGTATTCGATCATTATTATCGTCATCCTTAGTTAAAGTGGATTTAACTCCATTATTCTTTATACATACAAATATAAACACTCCATTTGTTGTATATAGTATAGTATCGACTGGCAGTATACAACTCCAACGAGTGGTTCAAGACACCCCATTTTTTTTTTATCTCTCCTCCAAAATGCAAGGTAAATAAACGAATGAAATGGCCGGTTGGGGTTTGTTTAGAGCAGCTAATGAGCCTACCTTGGCACGTTGCATCACTGCCATGACCTGGAGTTTTTCGGTCTCCGTAAGTGCCGAGAGATCTGGCAGTGCAAAGGTCAAGCTTTTCTCTGACGCTGCTGGCATCTTCGCTTCCATTTTTAACAACTTCCGCCGTGTTCATCGGGACTAAACAAGGGGAGATAACTCTAACGAGGGGGGAGGGAGGAGCGCTCTCCCACGCCGGCGCTCATCATAGCTCCACGGCCGCGCAGTCACCTGACTCGACCACGTGACACAACAGCCTATTTTGTGGGTGTGGCGGTAATTCCTAACAAATGATTTAGCCCCCCCTCTCTACCCGCGTCCTCCTCCCCCCTCTCTCCCAAAACCCGGATTTCAATTTCAATTCCTTTGCAGAGAGTGAAATTAAAACTGCAATCATAAAAGTCTTACAACAATACATATATATTTTATTGGAAAAATGTAGAAAGTAAATTGCCTGATAAGGCTCCGACTAAGATATCAGTTTTTTTTCCTTCATTATATATAGATATAGCTGCAACTCAACAACACTATTAAAAGAAAGTTTATTCAAATTTAATATCACACAGGTAAATAAAATTGTATATTAAGAAATATAGTGAATCATTTCTCAATTTCAAGGACACTCATAGAAATCTTTCACTCTCTCTATGTGTGTGTATAATATATATATATATATATATATAGTATACATTTTTATTTATACAAACATTATTGGTTACATATGTGCATTGTGCATACATGTTTCGGTTGTACTCTTCACAGAGAGTCAGCCTCTTCAGACCAAAGAAGACAGAGATGTGAGATGGATTTGGAAAACTTTCTCTTTAAATACATCTTTTTTGGGGATAGGCTATTTTCTATAAATTAGTATCGGATTACATTCTTTACTTGTTAACTCTTTCAATTAGTTTCTATCTTTTTTATTCTTTTTTATTACCTGCCTTCTTATTCTTTCCTTTTTCTATTATTTTATTACCTAAATCCATCTCACTTCTCTGTCTTCGTTGGTCTGAAGAGGTTGACTCTCTGTGAAGAGTAGAACCGAAACATGTATGCACATATGTAACCAATAATGTTTGTATAAATAAAAAATTATACTTAAGAACAGCTCTACGTGTTATTGAGCACTTTTTATAAACACTTGAGTTTCAACGGATTTACATCTACAGAAACTAATACAATATATATATATACACACACATACTAGTAGAATATTTGTCACAGGACGGGTATAAGCAATAAATATAGTATTAGTTTTACATTTTAATGTTCTTTCTTTCTTTGAGGGGTATGGTACGGTTTCGGTGGCACCCCTTAAATATATATATATAATCTATGCACAGGTTAATCTCCTAAACTAACGGTTCATTATGAATTTTGAAATATATATTCTAGGCAACCTTAGAATATATATTTAAAATTCATAATGATCCATTTATTAGTTTAAGAGATTACCCTGTACACATATATAGGTTCATATTATATTCCAATAACCATGGTTTTATTTTATTATTTTAACTTTTTCACATTTCCAAAAAACATAACATTTCTGTGAGATATATTTTTTACGGTCCGTTTTATTTGTCTTGTGCCAAACAACATTTTTATGTTAATATCGTCTCTGCAACATTACAAAATCATCAGAAAAATTCACAAAGAATAAAAAGTTCTTGGATTAAAAACCTACACTATACAGTGGTTCATTTTTGGGTGAAACCAAACAAAAAACAAAGAAAAGAGCAAACTCACACGCGTATATATATATAAACTTTCAAAATTGAGAAACCAGACAATTTGACGCATGATTTTGTCAAATAAATGAAATATTTATTAAATCATTTTTTTTTTTTTTTTAATCCAAATTTTCGGTTTTATAAAACCCTAATCATGATAATACAGACAATATTTTCCTTTTTTTCCCCCATTTTCTGTTTTTCTTCTTCATCGTTGAAAAAGATTTAATAAATATTTCATTTTTTTAACAAAATCACGCGTCAAGTTGTCTGGGTTCTCAATTTTCAAAGTTTATCACTTCAACAACGTTTCTAACTATAGTAACACCCATCTCATATATATATATATATATATATATACATTATATATTGTTGTTGTTGGCATCCGTCTGTCTCAGGAGATAATAGAGTTCTGCGCCTCAAATTTGTCCATGGCTGAATTGCAGCATCTGCTGTGACTGTGCAAGCCTATCCAGGATCGACAGGCTCTGTTGCAGTTGCCACAGATGTAGATGGTGTCTGGTTGCGAGAGCTATGTTGCAGCCCTCAACCGTCTGTGCTCTCAGCTCTCCCTCCACTGCTGGTTTCTCTTCTCCTCTTGCAGCATGCCTTTACAGCTCTTCTCCAGTGGCTGCGATCTTCAGCGACGGACTTCCAGCCTGTTGGGTCGATACCACCTTCCCTCATGTCTCGCTTGCAGACATCCTTGTAGCATAGGACAGGCCTTCCTGCTGATCTGGAGCCAGTTGCGAGCTTGCTATAAAGAATATTCTTTGGGATCTTCCCGATCGTCCATTCACCTGGCATAGTCGAACCACCAGAGTTGTCGTTGGGTGAGCAGAGCAAACATGCTCAGGATGTCCGCCTGATCAAGTACAATCTTGTCTGAGATGTGGTTCTGCCAGGTGATTCCGAGGATTCTCCTGAGGTTACGCCGGTGGCCAGTGTTGAGTCTGTGCTTTTGGTGGGAGTAGAGGACCCAAGATTCACTGCTGTAGGGCAGCGTGCTAAGCACACAGACCCGGAACACCTTCATTTTGGTATACATATATATATATATATATATATATATATATATATATAAGTGCTTGTTCTGCCACACAGAAGTAGAGAGTGTGAGCCACCTGACATCCAGTTGTATGGTTCTCCTGGGGGATGGCTATTATACAATGCGACACAAGTGAGTGTGTAAATATCTTCACTGGACTATTTGTAAAAAGTTGAATATCCAGTGTAGCAGCAAGTCCTGGGAGCATATACCAGAAAGAACAGTTGAGAATAATTTATACACCATTCACTATGCAATCCCTACAGCTACATATCTAGAAAACGGAGCTGTTAAACTTGACATCGTAATATGGGACAAAAGGGAGAAAGTAGCAACCCCAGTTGAAGTCAGTGTCCCTAATGATGCAGGATGAAACAGAGCTGAAAGGAAAAGATTACGAAATACCAAGGTCTTATGTACGACATGAAAAGAAACTGGAATCTTAGGAAAATCTCCATCATACCAGTAATTATAGGAGCAACAGGACTAATGAAAAAGAATTTCAAAAGCTATCTGGCGTGTATACCCGGTGAACCGAGTGCAAGAGAAATACAAACAACTGCACTTAAAGAGACGGTTAGAATCTATAAAGGATCTCTAGGCTGGAGTATCTGAAATAGCCGGTGAATGTCTGGCATCTGGTAGGATGCCCCATCTCCAGCAAAAACAGAAAGATAAGAAACAAACAAAAAAATATAACTTAGGTATGTGTATAATGTTTATATATTTGTATGTTCAGGATTCACACCTAAACTAATT
>OY744517.1:35754649-35769649 GCA_963556195.1 Sepiola atlantica
GTTGAGGGTACAGGTTAGACAGTTTGTCTGGCTGCTGTTTCCGACTGATAGGAAGGAGCCCAAACTCTTGGGTAGCGCCAAGAACGGCTGCTCCATCATCAGTTGCATAATACCGTGGGTAGATGTATGTGCCATGTCGCGCATGGAAAGGGACCCTGCAATTATCTCCGGTGGGCTTTCCCGAGGCCACAACCCCCATGGACCAGGTCGTGACTAATGGACTGGTTGTGTGAGCTTATTGGCACCAAACAAGTACCCACCTCGGCCAACCCACTCTATAATCAAATCAAACATGTCATTACAAAGAAATAAAAGCAAACCTAAACCAGACACCCAAAAAACACTTTCGCCTCCGCCCTTGAGGCTTGCATTCTCAAATATCCGGGGACTTAGAATCAACATCAACGACGTAGAAACCTTTCTCCTGACAAACTCCCCGGATATCCTAGCTCTTAGTGAAACTAACCTTCAATCCTCAATCTCCTCTCACCACTTTGACATGACTGACTACCTCCCACTCTACCATAAAGACTCTGACAAACACATGCACGGGCTAGGAGTTTATGTTCGGAACACCCTCCCCCTGACTAGAGAACATAGGTTAGAATCAGATGTCTATGACTACATGTGCTTTAGATTGACTTTACATCACAACGTCAGTTACTTATATTTCCTATACCGCTCCCCGTCGACCCAGGACTGTACTCTGCTAAACCCTGTCTCTGAAAGCATAGATAGAGCACTCTTAATTGACTCGAATGCCCAGATACATGTATTTGGGGATTTTAATGCCCACCACCACGACTGGTTGGGATTCTCCAACCTTACTGACGCGGCCGGCAACTCTACGTATAATTTCTCCTTAGCTCACTCCCTCTCTCAGACCGTCGATTTTCCGACCCGCATTCCCGATCGAGTAGACCAACAAGCCTCACTTCTAGACCTTTTCTTGACCTCAATGCCCGAGGCTTGTGTGATGAAAGCTCATAGCCCACTCGAGAATGCTGATCACATTGTGCTAATGATACATATCACCCTAAAAAGTCGTTCAAAAGCTGATGAACCGTTGCTCAAAACAAGATACTATGAGCAGGCTGATTTCGAGTCAATCAGAGATCACATCAGTGACGCCCCATGGAGGGAAACCTTCTTACTCCCTGCCGATCAGTGTGCAAACGAATTAACTGAATGGGTCAAAGCAGGCATCGAAGCCTATGCCCCTATGCGAAAATTCTTTAGCAAGCCCCACTCTCCCCAATGGTTCACCTCAGAATGTGCAGCTGCCATTTCTAAGAGGCAACAAGCATTCCGTAAATTTGGCCGCCATAAGTCAGCTATTAATAGACATACATTTATAGAGTCAAGAAATAAATGCAAGGCCGTGATAGGTGAAGCGAAGAGAAGGTATAATGAGTGAACAAAAAAACGCATCCAGTCACAGAAACTAGGTACTCGTGATTTCTGGAAAATCTACAATAGTGTAGTGAATAATGGTCAATCAACGATTCCTCCACTATCAAACCACAATAATGTTGTATGCACGTTCACTGATAAGACTGAACTACTTGCCCAGCGCTTCGCTTCTAACTCTACTTTAGACTCAGATAACCACCCCCTCCCCAAATTCCCATTGCGGACTGAAGCCACACTTGATAACCTGGTCGTCACCCCATCCCAGGTCAGAGACATCATAAAAAACCTTGACACCTCCAAAGCTTGTGGGCCTGATCTTATACCAGTAATAGTAATAAAGAAATGCTCTGCTGAACTGGCCCCTGTCCTCTCCAAACTCTACAATAAATGCCTAGCTGAATCTTGCTTCCCCGACAGCTGGAAAATTGCCTCTGTGGTACCAGTCTACAAGAGTTCTGGGAATAGAACCGATCCTCACAACTATCGCCCAATCAGTCTGCTGCCGATCTTTGCTAAAATCTCGAATCTTTAATCAACCTAGCGATAGTAAGGCACTTAGATAATGCTAAACTTCTATCTGACCGCCAGTATGGATTTAGACAAGCACGATCTACTGCGGACATCCTAACGGTCATCTCTGAACGCATGTATCATACACTTGACAAGGCAGGGGAAGCTAGGGCAGTAGCGCTTGATATATCCAAGGCCTTTGACAAGGTATGGCATAAAGGGCTTCTCCTGAAAATACGCTCATACGGTATTACTGGACAATTACTTAATATAATCAGATCCTTCCTAGACAAAAGAAAAATCCAGGTTGTCCTCGATGGCCGTTCATCTAAGCAACATGACATAAATGCTGGTGTACCCCAGGGATCTATCCTTGGACCTCTGTTGTTCCTGATCTATATAAACGATCTCCCTGATGACATAGTGTCTGAGATTGGTTTATTTGCTGACGACACCATGCTTTACTCTCGCCATGTTGGCAAAACCGACGCGATCATATCCGAGGCATTGGCTGAATCTTTAGAAAATGACCTCCAGGCTGTAGTGGATTGGGGTCACAAATGGTTGGTAACTTTTAATGCCGCTAAGACAAAGCTCCTTTCCTTCAATAACTACAAAGAACCTCTCCAACCATCGATAGTCATGGCAAATAACACCCTACCTGAGAGTTCATCATTGAAACTCCTCGGCCTAACCTTCACAGGTAACATGAATTGGAACAAATACATCGAAGACATTGCCAAGACTGCTGCAAAGAAGGTTGGCTCCCTCTACCATGCTAGTAAACTCCTCTCACCTGACATTATCCTGTATCTCTACAAAGCCACCATCCGCCCATGCATGGAGTATTGTTGTCACATCTGGGCTGGTGCATCATCTACTAGTCTCTCCCTCCTTGACAGGGTCCAAAAAAGAATCACCAACCTAATGGGTCCCTCACTGTCAACTAAGCTCCAGCCCCTGTCCCATCGCCGCAATGTAGCATCCTTGTGCTTGTTTTACAAATACTTCAATGGATTATGCTCTGATGAACTGGCTACTCTGGTGCCCCCTCGACGTAAATTCACTAGACTAACTCGACAATCAACTAAATCTCATTCATTCACTGTGGAGGTCCCCAGATGTCGGAGAGCTTTCTACTGAAATAGCTTCTTTCCTCGTGCTGCTGGCCTCTGGAACCCCCACCCTGCTCCCTGTTTCCCCAACACTACAGACATGCAGAAGTTTAAAACTAATGTAAACAGACATCTCGCTGCGCAGATCCCAATCTAGGTTGATTGCCCCCTACCTTCTCCCCTCTTTTTTCTCAGTAGCCCCTTAAGTCTACAGTGGCATCCTGCATTGTTTGGGGTGAACTATGTTAAAAAAAAAAAAAAATATATATATATATATATATATATATATATATAAAGATAGATGAAAGAAGAGTGATAAACATGTACGAATGTCCAGATTTATTGCAAACTTCAATTGTTCAATGCAAGGTATATTCTGTAATAAAATAAACATAATTTTATTACAGAATATACCTTGCATTGAACAATTGAAGTTTGAAATAAATCTGGACATTCGTACATGTTCATCACTCTTCTTTCATCTATCTTTATAATTGCTCTATCTCGTATATTGAACTTAAACCATTTCACTATAGGTTCTATCTACTAAAAGTTTACTTTTAGTTTCATATTCGATTCTATACATATATATATGTGTGTGTGTGTGTGTGTGTGTGTGTGTGTGTGTGTGTGTGTGCGTAAAATTGGTTATGGAAATGTGGATAAGCAAGTTAACATGCTAATACAAATAAGAACACAAACACATCATTAAAGCTGGATAAAGATATTTCGGTCGATGGGTTCAACTATATTCGTTTGGTGATGTTGCTTTATTGAAACAAAACTCAACATTTTTATACAATGTAAGAATAAAAATCCAGAGGGGGGGGGATAGGTGGTAGGAAGAAGGAGGCAATAGATACCGTGTGTAGTAGATATGTGAGAGGAGGGGGATATACACAAATTTACAAAGGTATGCAAGACAATTTGTCTGAGTGAATTGTTCATGTCTGAGTTGGAAAGTTGAAGGAACTCCCTCCCTGCCCTCTGTTTCCCTGACAGTACTGACATGCAGAAATTTAAAACTAATTTAAACAGACATCTCGCTGCGCAGATCCTAATTTAGGTTGACCTCCCCCCAACCGTCTCCCCTTTTTTTTTTATTCAGTAGCCCCTTACGTCTACAGTGGCGGCCTGCCTTGTTTGGGGTGAACTATGTTAAAAAAAAACACGGTTCTCTTGTTTGCAGAATGTTCGAAGTGAAAAGACAGAATTTGTCTGTTTAAGAACTGTGCGTATATAGGTCTGCCTTCTGTCAGTGTAAATATGCAGTTGACAGTGTGCGTAAGTACAGTAGACATTGTACACAGTGTGTGTATATTTGCTTGCCTTTGTTTAGTCAGTGTGAGAAGATAGGCATTAACTTGCGTGTAAGCGAGTTCAGTAGGCAGTGTGTGTATATGTTGCCTTTTATTTATTTATTTTTTTAAATCCTATCTTTTTGTTTTTGCTGGGGATGGGGCATCCTACTGGATGCCAGACATTCACCGGCTATTTCAGACACAACAGCCGAGAGATCTTTTTAAGATTCTAACCGTTCCTTCAAGGGCAATTGTTTGTATCTCTCTTGCACTTAGTTCACCGGGTATATTCGCCAGGTAGTTTTTGAAAATCTTTTTCATTAATCCGGTTGCTCCTATAATTACTGGAATGATGGAGATCTTCCTCAGATTCCAGTTTCTTTTCATGTCATAAGACCTTGGTATTCCGTAATTTCCCCCCCCCCTTTTAGCTCTGTTTAAGCCAGCATCATCAGGGACACTGACTTCAACTAGGGTTGCTACTTTCTCCTTTCAGTGTGTGATGAGTAAGTTGATAGTAGTCATTTGCTTCCCTCCGCCTGGAGAGTAGGCAAAACAGTGTAAAGGCGTACTTGCTATCTGTTTTGTCTCCTGTCTTTATGGAAGGAAGGAGGATGTTGAAATTCTGTTTTTTTATATCCGGTGGTCTGATCCAAGGTGTGAAATTTTTTTTTAGAGTATAAAGTGATTTTGTGTGCGGACATAGTTCACAGCAGATCACATGACCATTATTTTTGCAATTTTGTCAATTCCTTGCCTGGAGCCTTTGTTTGTATGAAAAAGGTGATCACTTTTTTTAGTGTTTATTTTTGCAGCATGGCTTGCGTGTTTTCGCTCATGCCATTGGTTAATAAATATGTAGCAGCTACATAATTAAGATCTATTTTCTTTTGCATTTGCATGTCATCTTTTGCGTAGTGATTGGTATGTTGTTCGGTGAGATAATACAGGCATGTTCAGACTCGCATAGTGATATGTCGTGATGAGAAAAACACTTTGCACCTTTTCCATTTCCACCCATTTATGACCAGTTCCAATTGAGTAATTAAGTAATTTTTAGTTTTATTTCTCAAATTCTGTGTAAATACTACAAAATTCTGTGTAAATATTACAAAAAAACTAAAATTGTTCTTATAATTCAAACAGTGGAAATCCAAGGGAGGTAATTCTTGTTTCTATTTGTAGTTCCTTCCCCTTACTTGATATAAAAATCCAATGTTTTTATTTTGTTTTTACTAGTCCAGATTTAGGGCTCAAAAGTCAAAATTAAAGCCAGTCATTCTCAGAAGTGTGTGAATATTAAATAAAAAAATGTTGCTTTTGTCAGACATAATTTCTAAGGATTATTTTTATTTCATGTGCATTCATATTTTTAAACTAACAAAATTTCAAGGTAGGTTTTTTAAAACCTACCTTGAAATTTTGTTAGTTTTAGTTTTTAAAAGAGGAGATTTGGTCGATTTAAACGTGGTTTGTAAACAGCACCATAAGGTGGATGTTTGCATTTGATGAAATTATATTCTCTCTCTCTCTCTCTCTCCCTCTCTCTCTCTCTCTCTCTCTCTCTCTCTCTCTCTCTCTCTCTCTCTCTCAAAACAAACAAGTTCACACGATTTTTGTAGATATACTAATAAAAAAGAGGGGGCCATCCATTGATCTCAGATTTTAGATTGTTTGGATCAGGAAAAATGAGTTTGTAACGTCAGTTAAATATTAAAGAATACAAAAGTAGTCTATTTCTGCTCGCTATACGCCCTCTCTTCCCAATCTTTTTAAAAATGAAATTCAGCAATGAATCGTAGTCCGAGCTGCTGCCATTTTTTTAGCCATTATCAGAGATTTTCGGGGTTCGGAAGTAATTACAACTCGAAATTAATTACAACTTGGACTTAATTTATCAATTTTATTTGTTATTCAACTAATAAATCTCATTTTTTTTTCTTTCATTTGCAAAATTATATTGTACAAATTTAAAAAAAAAGTTTTATTTCATTTTATCATCAAGAATTTATAAAGTCGTATATTAATCATATTTTTTAAAGAAATGTGTAAAGTCGTATATTAATCATATTTTTTAAAGAAATTTGTAGTATATTTTATAATTTAAGAAAATTCGTAAAGTATATTTATCATATTTTTAAAGAAATTTGTAAAGTATTTGTAATTAATTCCGTCACCCGGATTTCGTGTTCAAGGCTCACAGATTGTCTCCCCTTGGCACCTTCATTTTTACTGACAACTTGTTAAGACAATGAAAGATAAAGAGTTTGTGATTAATGAGGGTTCAATGTGTCGGAGAACGTTCTCGTTGAAAGAAGAGTTGTTTTATCTGTAAAGAGAAATTGAGTACACATGTTCATTTCGGCCGGCGCCATGTGCATTTGTGTGTTATAGTATATATACATGTAGATATGTGTGTGTATATTAGCGTATTTGGTTTGCCAGTGAGAGAGTGTATGTATGAACTTATGTGTATGAACATTTCGTGAGCGGCATGTATCTGTTGCTGCAAAGCATACAGTGGTTCGTGAATATCTCTCGTCATGTGTATGCTGCTTGTCGAGGGCCTCTTGGTCCCAGGCTGGATGTGACGTATGTTGTCGCTGAAAGAAAAGGGAAAGAAGAAAAAAAAATGCTGTGGTTGGATTTTTATCTTACGCGCAAGATTTGGAAGTGAATATCTCTTGTTATCTGATAGGTTTTGTCTAATCGAGAGTCGATACGTAAAAAAAAACAAAATTTGCTGCTGCTGCTTCTAATAAGACTAAGGGAATAGTAATTGAAAAGTCGTAGGAAACAAGCCGCGCGTGTGTGGTCCCCCCTCTGGATGTGGCGAGTGTAAAATGCAATAAATTTGAGCAATTTGGAGCATTTTTGACCCCCCTTTGACCGTCTGGGGGCGCGACCCAGAATTTTTCTGAGGTCAAGGATGCTCATTTTATATCCAGAACAATTGCGTCTACATTTTGGCCAAGTTTCAGAAAAATTGAATGGATAGATCAAACGTTATGGGAGAAAAGGGTAATTTTTTGCCTTTTGGGGGCTTTTGAACCAGAATTTTTCCAAGGTCAGCGATACTTATTTTCTATTAGGAACAATTGCCTCCACATTTTGGCCAAGTTTCAGAGAAATTGAATGGATGTATGAAAAGTTATGGGGCAAAAAATGTCATTTTTTGCCATTTCGGGGCCTTTAGACCCCCTGGGGGGCTAACCAGATTTTTTTTCAAAAATCAGAGAATGTCACTTTCTTACCTGACCAAAGTTACAACTTCATGCAAAATTTCAGAGAAATTCAATGGATGGTTGCAGAGAAAAATCCGGACGGACGGACGGACATGTCTCAAAACATAAGTCCCCCGATTTATAAAATCGGGGGACCAATTATGAAGCAACCCACAACCTCGCCTGAGATTGTTTATTTATGATTATATTAAGAAAATACGTTTTTAGTAATAAGTTCATTCATACGGCTTAACCATCATGAAGAAGAAGACAACAAGATGGCGATCCAGTCGACACTAACAAGATTACTCGTGGGGAGTTCCTATTTACTGGCCTCCCCACACAAGGTCGGTGTTTAATATGGGTTTGTTTGTTTGTTGGGGTTTAACGACCTTTCAACCCTTATAAGGTCATCTCAGGTCAAACTTTTCTTTTTTTAAATTAAATATTATTGTACAAGTTGGTTTCTTTGAGAAACCCTATTATTTGAGACGGGGCTATATTTGTGGGGAAAATCCATCTCCCCAAAAAGGGGCACTCTAGACTAGAACAAAAATTGCCTCAGTCTAGAAGTATTTCTCCTTCACTGACCGAGGACAGAATAGACTAAGTGCAGTTTCAGAACAGATACTACACTTTGTTCCTAAACTACTACTACTACTACAAAGACAGGGCCATCATGTTACACACACATGGTGTCCAGAAAACAGTCATGACGAGTAAAATTGAATAGCGACCATGAAAAAATAATTATCTCTGAATTCTTAAATTTTAAATCATTTTTCAAAATAGCATCAGATGATTCTTTCTTTTTAAGTACTGTGAAAACTAAAATCGTTCTCGTAATTAAGACAGTGGTAATCCAAGGGAGATAATTCCAGATTCCTTATGTAGTTACCTCCCCTTAGTTGATACAAAAGGCCATGTTCTTTTTGTTAAGCAATATTATTTTGGTCTACGGCTATAATCACGTTGACATACCGGTTCTCGATTGGATCACCGAAGTTAAGCAACGTTGAGCCTGGCCAGTACTATATGGGTGACCTTTTAAGAATAGCAGGTGCTGTATGTGGGAGGATTACAACATCTTCACGAGCCCCACCACCACCAATATCATACACAAAAAAAACTAACGTCGTAAAGAGATGGCAGACTGAAGACCGCAAATAGAGCTTATCCTCTCTATATAATGTCTATCTTTGAGAAAACATGAGGTTGTGGTGCACAACGTATATTTAAAGAAGACGAAAAAATTCTAGGTATAGGCTTTAAAGGTTAGAATTCAACAGAATCCTGCGACGTTAACTCTCCCATTGCCCCCCCCCCCACACACACACCAAAAAAAAACAAAAAACAAACAAAGGTTCCCGAGAAGTCCTCAACTCACGGAGCAGTGCTAAGAAAAATGTAGTTATTTTTTGTAACTGCATCTTATCCAGTCCCAACGACCTTGTGTCAAACCCACTCTCATGTGAAGAAGAGAGTAAAAAACTGTATTTATTAGTTAGTGATGGGACAATTCCAAAATTTTTTTCCCTGATTCCGATACAATTCCCGATTCTGTTCTAAATTCCCGATTCCGATACAATTCCTGATTCTGTTCTAAATTCCCGATTCTGATAAACTTACCGATTCCGATTCCTTTTTGAATTTCTAAATATTTTATTATAGATTTATTGCTTTTTAAAATTTTCGAATTACTGTAAAAAAACCCGAGTAATGTCCACATATATTTTCGCCAACGTCAAAAAAAATACACTTAGAGTCGGGCGTATATTACACGAGTAGATCTTTCTAAATATTTTTTATCAAATGTGTTCCTCGTAATTGATTGGAAATAATGAGGCAACTAAATATTTATTTCTCTTTTGAAAGAAATCCGATTTGCATTAGTTCGTCGTTAGTTGAAACTAGTCGATGATTGGTATGCTAAATATAAAGACGGTGTAGGAACACAATACTCCCTATGTTAAGAATGAGTTTCTAAATAATAATGTTACTTTTTAGAAAACCATTCTTAACATGAGAAGGGCTGGGCAGGGATGCTTTGTTAACTATTCTGTACCTCCCCTCTATCAAAAAATGTTCATATTTTTATCCTAATTATAAAGATGTGGTCGGTTATTGCTACTGTCAATATAACAGATATGTAGTAGATTGATTTGTTTTACTGTAAAAAGAAAAAGAAGATACAGATAATAATAATAACTAGCGGGACCCTGTGGAAAGTCCACAGTGTTTTCTACATCAATCTGTATAATTTACTGTTAATAATATTATCCGGTGGCTAGAAATATGCACATATTTTACTCATAAAAATTTTGCGTGACGGAATGGAAGTATATATATTTATTTATATTACTCGGTTGCCGGGGCAAAAGCTGTCTCTTCACTAAATCTTCTTAAATAGGAGTGTCAGATCGTGACACACAAAATAAATAACACACACTCTATCGTATTAATATATAAATAATAATAATAATAATAATAAGAAGAAGAAGACGAAGAAGAAGAAGAAATTTTAAATATTAAAAAATAAAATAAATAAATAAATACATACCGTAAGCCTGAAACCGGCCCATTTGGTAAGCGTTTCCGCTAATGAAACGGGATACCAGAGTTCTATCCTCGGTTGAGTCATAGCAAAGACTAAAACAAACATTGCTAAAACTCTCAGTATTATAAGGTCAGGATCAAGGACAATGAAGCAGTCCTGGGGAAAGAGTGGCGCCCTCCCCTACATCTCGGGTTAGCCGCTAATGTAAAGAGATCCTCTACTGTAATCGGACAATTTAGCCTTTTATAAAGTCTGAAATTAGCGACCACCTCACCTAAAATAAGCGAACGCCATTTTTGTTTGACGAATTTGACAATATAACTAAATAAATATTTGAAATAAAAAAAATTAATTTATCAGATGTTAACTATACAATATCATTGCCCTTGTCTTATTTTTACGTATCTATTTGGTACTTTGTTACATTGGGACCCGGGCTAACTTTGACCCTGACCCTAACTTTAACCCTAACCCCCAATGACCCTGAACTTTATAGGTAACCCTACCCCCTCCCTGACCCTAACCCTAACGACGGGGTCAAAGTTAGCGCGGGTCCCAATCTAACAAAGCTCCATCTATTTGTTAGTAAGTTACGCTTGTTTTATTATGAGCACCCCTCGGATAAGAGTGAAATATTTTTAAAAAAATTAATAATTTGCATTCAAATATCGCGTGTACGATGGACACTCTACTAAAAAGGGGTGATATACCGTAAAAACTGGCAGGCTTCCGAAATAAAACGAAATTATGCTTGTTACTTTTTTTTTCGATTAGATTTTCTTTTTTATTTTGCTTTGAATCACGACTTTCCTCACTTTCGTTTTTGTTAATTTTTGTTTTACTTTTTGCGATTTATTTATTTGTTTTTATTGCGTTTTCACTTTTCAATTACGTTTATTCTCTCTCTCTCTCTCTCTCTCTCTCTCTCTTTCTCTATCTTCTCCCTCTATCTCTCTCTTACGAATACAAACTTTCTCTTTCTTTCGTACGCGCTCTCTGTGTTTCACTGAAAAAAAAAAGGAATTCCACAGTGTTTTCTACATCAATCTGTATAATTTACTGTTAATAATATTATCCGGTGGCTAGAAATATGCACATATCTTACTCACCAAACTTTTGCGTGACGGGATGGAAGTATATATATTTATTATATTACTCGGTTGTCGGGGTAAAAGCTGTCTCTTCAGCAATCACTATCGGTCGCGACTCCCCTCCCCCGTTGTCAGGGGCAAAAGTAAATACTAAATCTTATTAAATGGGAGTGTCAGATCGTGACACAAAATAAGAAACTTAACTTCTCAGATGTTAACTATACAATATCATTGTCATTGTCTTATTTTTTACGTCTCTATTTGGTAGTTTGTTACATTGGGACCTGGGCTAACTTTGGCCTTGACCCTAACTTTAACCCTAACCCCCAATGACCCTGAACTTTATAGCTAACCCTAACCCCTCACTGACCCTAACCCTAACGACGGGGTCAAAGTTAGCGCGGGTCCTAATGTAACAAAGCACCTTCTATTTGTTAGTAAGTTTACTTTTTGCGATTTATTTATTTGTTTTTATTGCGTTTTCACTCTTTCTCTATCCCCCCTCCCTCTCTTCCGAACACACACTCTCTCTTTCTTTCGACCACGCTCTCGGTGTTTCACTGAGAAAAAAAACAAAAAAAAAACATTGCTTATTGTCCGTTCAAAACATTTAAAAAATAAATACTGATCCCTTACCATCCAAAAATAATAAATAAATGTTTTAACACTTTAAGAAGTGGTGCAAATAAAAAATAAATACTTAGTTCAAACTATCATTGAAAAAAAAAACATTGCTTAACGTCCGTTCAAAAAACAAAAAAAAACAAAAAAAATAATAGACATGCCCTAAAAACGCCAAAATAAAAAACAAAAATTAGTTTTAAGTATTAAGCAACACAAAAAAGTACTTTTTGACCAGGTGATTAAAAAAAATGTATTATTTCTTCCCCATCCCCTCGAAATGTAGAAAAAAAAATCGTAGCGGTTGGTTGGGATCGAACTATAAACCAGTCGGGCCAAAGACAAAATTACTACGTCGCTGACCGTTGCGCTAAAGGGAAATAATTAAAATATGACGCAAAAATTAGACTAATTAAATGTTGTTAATAATCTAGGTGCGGCACGCATGCGCAGAGCGTTTGCCAGAAGCGTGACACACGTACGTACACCTTAGCGTATTAATATATAGATAATAATAATAATAATAATAATAATAATAATAGTAATAATAATAATAGCAAATTCGTAGATAATAATAATATTAGTAATACTGATAGTAATAATAATGGCACATTTGTAGATTAACACCCTCAGCTAAATCACCCCCAATCTACCCGGCGTTGCCCGGGGCAAAAGTGTAACATGCACGCTTTAACTTGAGTTGAGCATGGTTCTGAAGAAGAAAAGAGTTCCCGAAATATTATATCATACAAAGTTTCCACCAGACCATCTTGATACAGGTATTACATAACATTGTAACATTGTGTAGATAAACAGATATATGTGTGTTTGTGAAAAAAAAAAAAATATATATATATATATGTGTGTGTGTGTATGTATACATTGTATTAAGGGTGAAACTATTTAATTTGTTCCACCATTATCTGTCTTATTTGCTCCAACTTGTGTCTATCCGTCACACCTCTGCATTGTATTGCCTTCTAAGTATCACATTTATATATTCTCTCTGTCCCCCCCCCCCACCCGCTCTTTCGTCTCCGCTCAGCCCATTCCTCTCTCTGGACACACACACACACACTTTTATAGATTACTGGAGGAATGAGTCAGTGTAAGGGAAATAACTCGTTAGAAAAAAATTAGAGTTACATCCCTTTAGTCATTTCGAAAAAGATGAAAAACCTAACCCCCACCCCCTAACAATATTTAGATGCAAGTGTGTAAACGGTATTTTCTATAAGGTTAGAATAGTGGAAAATTCCATTAAAAGTCAACAGATTAGAGTTAGAACTACATGTCGGGATATACAGCATAATCACATTGGCACACCGGTTCTCATTAGATTACTGAAGTTAAGCGACATTGAGCCTGGTCAGTACCAGATGGGTGACCATTTGGGAATGCAGGAGGACGATGATACCTCCCTGCAAAAAAACTGTAAAAACTAATGTTAAGATCATCTCGGCTGAGCGGGATACACAAGCGAGTGTGGACCGCTTGTGAATTTAATATTACATAGGGTGTGCACCAGATCAGATCAGTCAAGATATTGCGTCAGACGGGAAGTCGCCATATAGACACATCGCGGAGAAGATCTTCCTCTTTTTTCTGGACTGCAAGAGAGAGCAGACATACTTTAAGATAGTTGTTCCAATTCCCCATATGGGGGATATTATGTATGTATACTGTATACAGGAAAAAAAGAAAAAAAAACTTTTAAAGCATTGTTAAGCCTCCAATGATTTTGCGCTGTTTTTATTTAATCAACACGCATCATGACAAAAGAAGAATGAAAAAGAAGAGGAAAGAGAATGAACTACTGCTACTTGTCATCAAACCAATAAGACGCACGCTGTCCACGTGATGAACTGCTGTCTCAGTTAATCGTCTGGGATTGGAGAATTGGTCCTCGCAGTGCTACAAGCATGCACATTTTTTCCTCAACCTAATATTGTGTAAACAAATAATTTGAAAACGATAGATTCTATTTAATAGTGCCGTTCCAGGTCAGAGTGGACCTGAGAGCAATGGCAACCAAGCGATAACTCCACGCTCAATAAAGCTCTCAAATTGGGACCTCACCAACAGATGCACTTTAAGCTCTTACCCAGGAACAGCGAGGATGGTGGGAGCGTGAATACTTGATAGGGTTGGGAAATAGGGTAGGCACAAAAATAAAATAGAAAGGGCTGAGATAGATGGATTTTGGGGTAGTGGGTTGGGTTGGGTAGAGACTAACACCATGCGTAAGTGTGTTCAGGGCAGTTTGGTGTCGTGGCCGGAACTATTTCTATTTAACCCATAGCCAGAAATTTTTTAGGTACTACCACTCTAGGTCAAAGTTGACTTAGGAGTAATAGCACCTAAGGGATAACACTACGCTCCCCAAAATCTCCGAAATTGGGGCCCCCACCCCTCACCACCCAGATGCACTTTAAGGTCCTATTCAGGACCCAGGAGAGATTGATAAAGATTATAAGTTATTTTGGCCATCCATAACTGTAAGAGTTTGCTTTACATAAATAAATGCCTGTAGAGATTATTGTTAGACTGTGATAGTGTTCAGGAGAGATGGAGAAAATTAATAGGTTATTTGGGCTATCTGTAACTGTAAATAGGTACCTAAAAGTAAAGTTTTATTTTCATTATACCTATAAAAAAATGTAATTCTGGCACATAGATCTTTGCAAAACATAAACAATAGTACCAAATTTATGTTAGTCACCCAATTGACCACAAAATTATGACGATTCAAAGTTTGTTGGAAAGTAGAAAATTTGCAAAATTTTTACAGTGCAAAACTAAAAGAGCAGGTTTTTGAACTTGTGAAAAATCCTTACAAATATAATGTCATCTCGTGGTAAACGAAAACTAACCATGATGGAAGCAATAATTATCACATCAAACCAACAGATGCACTTTAAGCTCTTACCCAGGAACAGCGAGGATGGTGGGAGCGTGAATACTTGATAGGGTTGGGAAATAGGGTAGGCACAAAAATAAAATAGAAAGGGCTGAGATAGATGGATTTTGGGGTAGTGGTCTAAACATTGGTCAAAATCTAATTACCAAAAACGTACAAAAATCACAGAAGCACAATTTTGACTGTTCATGTAAGATTCATTTCAACAGCTAGCACACTGAATCTTCTTAATATGATTTCTAGCACAT
>OY744517.1:35779649-35784649 GCA_963556195.1 Sepiola atlantica
TTTGAAGATTCCCCACAAAACTTGAAACTTTAACCTTTCCAACGGTACCAATTTCATTTTTCAACTCCTAATAGTTTTTGAGTTATTAAAAATCGTTATGTTCCCAAGACTTTTGAAACACCCTGTATATCTATCTATATCTATATATACCTATATATATCTATCTATATCTATATATACCTATATATCTATATATACCTATATATATCTATCTATATCTACCTATATATATCTATCTATATATATCTATCTATATCTATATATATCTATATAAGTATTGCTAGAAGGCCGAACAATGCGTTGGTTAGGTGACACCGGCGGTACGTGAAATGGTAAACAAGCAAATAGTGACAATATTGGGGAAAAAAACAAACTTTCTAAACAAACCGTAATTTCCGGCTCAGCCACATACCGACGAGTTAATATATTTTCTGAGGATGGGGGATTCCCCCGTTAATTTAAATTAAAAAAAAAGAAAAAAAAGGAAGACACACCATCCTACCATCACGGTCCAAACTTAACACTGGTAAATATAATAAAATTATTTGAAAATTATTGATTTCTCAATATTGTCACTATTTTGATTGTTTACCATTTAACGTACCGCCGGTGTCACCTAACCAACGCATTGTCTCCGCCTTCTAACAATACTTATTACACACACACACACACATTATATATATATATATATATATATATATATATATATATATATGTTTATTTGTGTAATTAGGCAGCATTCCTTCTCTTATGCATGTTTTGTTAAACAGTAGCGCCAGCTTCTGTTCATTTATTTTTTGATTCGTTTTTTTCGATTCGTAGTACGACCGATTTTGTATTGTCGTCCATGTTGTATAAACAAAAAAAAAATGGCCATATTTTCAAGAGGTGAAATGGCAAGTTAGTCGGCGTGATATGCTAGTTCTAGTCAAATGAATTCAAAAATATTTTAACCGAGAACACAGCTGCATGTATGCTGGGTGGAGGATGGGGGGAGAGCTGTATGCATGCTGGGTGGGGGATGCGTGGGGGAAGGAGCTGTATGTATGTATGTATGCTGGGGGAGGGAGTGCTGTATGTATGCTGGGTGGGGGGGGGGGAGAGAGCTTTATGTATGTATGCCGGGGGAGAGAGTGCTGTATGTATGCTGGGTGGGGGAGGAGGGAGAGAGCTGCATGTATGCTGGGTGGAGGATGCGTGGGGAAGGAGCTGTATGTATGTATGTATGCTGGGGGAGGGAGTGCTGTATGTATGCTGAGTGGGGGGGGAGAGCTTTATGTATGTATGCCGGGGGGGGGGAGAGATGTATGTATGCTGGGTGGGGAGAGAGATGTATGTATGCCGGGGGGGGGGGGGAGGGAAAGATGGATGTATGGATGTATGTATGCCGGGGGGGGGGGGAGCTGTATGTATGCTAAATCTATTCAAGAGATCTTTGTTGGTAGAGTGAGTCAGGAAAAGAAATTACTTTTGATTTCATGACAATTTTTGGGTTGAAACAATTCGCCTCAACAATGTCCTTGGATCAAAAAAGTTTACTTATATAAAAATAGTTTACTTATAAAAAAGTTTACTTATATAAAGTTCTCTTTGAAAAGAAAGATACTTTATCATGTGACTTTATCATGTGACTCGTAATAAAAGAAGATATCTTTTCTGTATTACATACAATTGTGTGCTTATTCAATAATTGTTACGAATAATTTTAAACCTGCATTTTTTCATCTCTTTTTGCTATGCAGCTAAGCACACAATAATTAATACATATCTATATAATTTGAGGTATGTGTAGATGTTTATATATTTGTATTCACAGGAATCTCTCCTAAACAAATTAACCGATCATTATGAATTTTGGAACACATCTACTAAGCATAAAGGTGAGTAATATGGGCTATATTTAGTGTAGTTTAGTTTTATGCAAAGAGGGCAAAGAGGGGGGGGGGGAGTCCTTCATAAAAATTTAGATACCTCTGATTTTAGTGTTAGACATCAATTAATAAATATTTTCCAAATTTCACTTTCTTTAGAGTATTTTAATTAATTTTTAGGGGGCATAATATGGACACAACCTCCGATTTGAAAATTCAAATATTTCAGATTTGCATTGAATTTGATCCATAGTCATTAGCACCAATTAAGCAAGATTTCCTTAATTTCAATTTCTTCTTAAGACCCCTGAAGCCTCAGTCTTAAATTTGAAACATTTTCTAGAATCAAAATCATGTAATGGATTTTGATCAAAATTGGAATAAAGATTCAAGACATGACGTTTAGTAGCATAATATCTTGATTTTAATGTTCATAAGGCGATATAAAACTGATGGAAAACCAATGTCTTTTGATGACCAATGCCTTTAAAAAGATGAGTGGTCTCAGCAACAAGTGCAGGTTCTGCTACACAGAAGTGGAGAGTGTCAGCCACCTGACATCCAGTCGTATGGTTCTCCTGGGGGGTGGCTATTATACAATGTGGCACAACAGAGTGTGTAAATATCTTCACTAGACTATTTGTAAAAAGTTGAATATCCAGTGTAGCACCAAGTCCTGGGAGCATATACCAGAAAGAACAGTTGGAAATAATTTATACACCATCCACTATGACTATGCAATCCCTACAGCTACATATCTAGAAAACGGAGCTGTTAAACCTGACATCGTAATATGGGGCAAAAGGGATAAAGTAGCAACCCTAGTGGAAGTCAATGTCCCTAATTATGCGGAATTGAACAGAGCAGAAAGGGAAAAGATTACGAAATTCCAAGGTCTTATGTACGACATGAAAAGAAACTGGAATCTTAGGAAAATCTCTATCATACCAGTAATTATAGGAGCAACAGGACTAATGAAAAAGAATTTCAAAAGCTATCTGGCGAGTATACCCGGTGAACCGAGTGCAAGAGAAATACAAACAATTGCACTTAAAGGGACGGTTAGAATCTTAAAAAGATCTCTAGGCTGGAGTGTCTGAAATAGCCGGTGAATGTCCGGCATCCGGTAGGATGCTCCATTTCCAGCAAAAACAGAAAGATAAGAAAAACAAAAAAAGTGAGAAAATGTTCTGTTACGGCAATTAATTTTACCCCTCCTGGGACGGGTATTCTTCCGTAGGAAATAAACAAAGCAGAAGAGGAATGTTTGCAGAAAAATAAAAAAGCTCAAATCATAAATAACATTTTTGCATTATGTTTCAGAATTTTTTGAGATGAGGATTTGGTAATTTGCGTTATTTGGACTACTATTCTCATCTTGGATGTTATTTTTACAACGTTCCGGCTGAATGTAATTGTAAACGTAGGAGTTTCACATGTTGGCCGGTCATAATTTGGGAAGGGGACATTTTGTATTCAGCACCGTCCTCTTCCGGAAGACATGTGGATAACTGTCGTGCCTCTACACCGCCTGCTTGCCCAGAGGCGATCTTTTCGAATCAGTCAACATGGGAATTGGACGTTTGTTCTGCTTGTGATGGACGTTGGCTATGGGGCAAGTTGCTTGGCAAAAATAGAGGTAAGCAACGCATAGTTCTCTAAACCTATTTGAATTTTTACTCTTATAATTTGCTTTGTTTTGTCTTAGAACATGTTTGTAAGACTTGTTTATTTTCATGTATTTCCAGTTTTACAGTGAAAAGATATTATAGTTCAGCGTTGGCCACGTGCGCGCAAATAAATACATATTCATCAGTATAATTCGTGTCCGAAATTTTTGCTCCATTTTGCTTGCTGTTACAATGACGTTATCGTTTCAGTTCCTACAATAACTGTTCAATTAATTAGTAAATCCTCTTCTTCCAATTGTAAAAAGAAAATAAATAATTAATTCTTGACTATACCAAAATTTCTCATTCAAATTCTTTCTCATACTTTTGTTTATTAACTCACATTCACAAATTTAAATTTACACCCACACAGCATCATTCAATAACCGACACGGTCACTTCAGTTACATTTAAAAAGCTCATCCGATCATGATGATGATGATGATGATGATGATGCAGAATACAGTTTAAGTATCGCATTTATTTACGATGGGTTCAAGTTCATTTTGATATTGGTGAAAAAGTGTTTCTTAAGAATTACAGAAAGGGTAAAATGTTCTGGCAAGGCGGTATTGTCACCAGGTGAATCGGACGCCTGATATACATGGTTCGGGGTCCAAAGTGAGAAAACAAGCGTCATGTAAATCAGTTGAGATGCAGATACGTGAAAAAACAAACCTCACATGATGGACCCATAGAGGTACTTTACGATGTTTTTGATGTATCGATTCCTGAAAACCTTACTACTCCTGCTACTGAAGTAAGACGTTTAACGAAAAAAAAGAGAAATTCAACAGAATGTCTAGAGATTGACTCAAAGAGGAAAATATATATTTCTCGGAAGAAATAAATCTTAAGGGGGGAAGGTGAATTTAATTTCAAATCTTCTTTAGGTGCATCTTGTCGAACTAGAGAATATTTAAGTGTATAGATTTCCGACTTTTACAAAGATTCCTGAGTTCGACAAAAACTTAAGAATAGTAGCCCAAATACACCAAATAGTTTTGCAAGCTGAATACTCGTCTAATATATGTTATCTTATGACTTGTCTTATGTTATCTTATGATTCGTTTTATAGATGTTATCTTAATTACATCAAGCCAAATATAGACAATTGATATTCACAAAAAAGATCTTGAATCAAAATTAAATTAAATTAAACAAAAACTGTGGTAAGATAATTCTGATATGTTTAAAATAAGATAGACAGACAAAATAAGAGAAAACCCAGGGAGAAAAAGTTGGAATGAGAGAAGAGTAGGATGGACAAATTTATGCATCAGCCAGGTACAGAGACAGAACGTAACAGTCTCTCCACTAAAGCATGAATTGAAAAACCCAAAGTAAGCACACCACAGATGACTCATATTGATGAATCAATGAATGGGAGAAAACCGTCATCCTCAACGGCCATGGTAAATTACAAGGATGAATGCAAGTCAGAGAGAAGTCGAAGAAA
>OY744517.1:35789649-35984649 GCA_963556195.1 Sepiola atlantica
ATAAAACGATTGGAATAGTCCATTATATAAACATAAGGGAATATCACCAATGGTAGTAATATTATTTAACCTGTACCTGTAGAAAGAAAGGGAAAAGAGAGAGGTGATATATAATGAGCAGAAAGAGACTATTTTTAGATGTTGTCCCTTTATTTATTTCATACTAACAGAAAGAGTATTTACTTTTTCACTATGCTTATAACAACTTTTTTTCGTTTCACTCCCTAATTAGTCAGAAGAAGCTGAAATGTTGGTAAACTCTCTGAATTAGTGTCTTATACATATGGTTTCAATTTCATTATAATCAGATATACATATTTGAAGTTTTAAGGGGGGTTCTGTTCCCATGTATCACTTAGAAGGTGGGAGCACATAGATATTTGGTACATAAAGTAACATAGAGATTCGAGACCACTTCCATTGTCTTCCTCAGAGAATTTTATACATATGATATAAATTTCGTCAGAATAGGATATATTTGAAATTTTAATGAGGTTATGCCATAATAGATCCATTAGGGGTACATTTAGAGATTCGAGAACACTTCCATTGTCTTCCCCGAAGAATACGCTTTTAGATTTTATGTAGATTCTCTAACCTTTCTTTCTATAGGGAACACACAAACATCACACAAACACATAGACATTGAGTTTTATATATAGAGATATTTAGCTGTTCTGTCCTCTGTCAGTAAAGGAGAAATCCTTCTAGATTGAGGCAATTTTAATTTTTGTCCCAATCCAGAGTGCCTCTTTTTGGGGAGCTGGATTTCACCCTATTTTGTGTCTAACTGCCCTCGTGAGGAGGCAAGTAAAATAGGGACCGGGAAATCCTAAGAACAACAAAAATAAAACAAGGAAAAAATAAAACATTTTTATTTACCTTCAAAAACTTTCTGAAACATCGACTGTAAAAACAGATCCCAATTTGTGAACAGAACATTCCAGTTAAAATTGTTCACATGAACCCGTGGCGTAATGGATACAGGCGTTGATTAACAATCAGTTCAAGTGACAACATTCAATCCTTACTCCAGGCGATAATAACTAAGAATAGCATTAAAAAAAACAAAAAACACTTCTACCAGATCATGGCTGACGGAATGAGAACAATCTACCCCCAGGATTAAATAAAGGGTTAAGCTTGAAATTCCGTTAGAGGTTCCCAAGTTGGAGATAAAGATTCCCATATTCGAAAAGATGCACGTGAAAAAGGTCGGTGGTTACATCGGCCAAAATGTTGTGAAAATAACCAAGATGAGAGCAGTAGTTCAAATAATCCAAATTATCAATCCTCATCTAAAAAAAAAATTGCAAAACAGAACATTCCAATAATTTTTGGTTTAAAACCAGCAAATAAAATACTATTTTTTATATATAGTATTTAAAAAAATAAATTATTTAGAACGAAATTAGTCTTTAAATTTCGAAAAATAATACAATACTAAACGCTTTCTTTGGAGCAATGTTGAAAAAAGAAGGAAAGAGGGAGCTTACAATTTGAGAGAAGAGGAAGAGTATAGATGTAATTTTGAGAGAGAGAGAGAGAGAGAGAGAGAGAGAGAGAGAGAGAGAGAGAGAGAAATAGCATGTACATGATGGTAGGTCGATTTTGGAACCACACGCTGAGGCAAGTAATAATTGTTGGCATATGATATACTAGCACTATTCACCCGGCGTTGCACATGTGAAGATATATTGCTGGTCAGAAGGTTTTTTAGGAAAAATCATTTCAACTATCACAATTTTTGCCTTGAAAAAAAAAAATTAAAAATAAAATTTCCAATATGAGGTCAAGTAATAAAAAAAAAACTGTTAGTGCAGTGGTGTTCTTAAAAAGAACAAAAACGTACTTGTTGACACTGCGTTTCTTAACGTTTCTGTAAAACGGCAAATGGCTTTAACGAATCGCAACAAATTCCCTTTTCCTTAATTAATTTAAATTAAAAAAATACCCATAAAATAATTATTTAAATGTTTAAACCGTTTTTTAAGATATTCTTTGTTTAATTTTTTTTTTATGAAACGAAGAAAATCTATTAAAAACAATGAATTTCGTTTTTTTACACACTATATATTTCATTTTTTTTGGACCTCATCGATAATTGCTCCTAGTGACCACAGATTGGATCGAAGGAAAAGTTCAATGGTGTCTTTAGATTCTGAAAAATGTAAACCTTATTGACACTTAGTTTAATGTTCTAATTGTTAACATGTTGATTTCTATGACACACAAACATTGACATTATATATATATATATATATATATATATATATATATATATATATATATATATATATATATATTTATATATATTTATATATTAATTCATTCTAAAATCCAATATATGTGCTCTGAATTTTGTAATACAACTTCATTGAGCTTGTAATTGGTAATTTTTAGATACTGTAATGAGTATAAAATTGAAAATATACATTCCTTATAAAAACCTACAAATATATATATATATATATATATATAAGAGAGAGGGAGAGGGAGGGGGAGAGAGAGAAAGAGAGTGAGAGGGGGGAGAGAGAGAAAGAGAGAGAGAAAGAAAGAGAGGGGTAGAGAGAAAGAAAGAGCGGGGGGGGGGGAGAAAAAAGGGAGAAGGGGAGAGAGAGAGAAAGAGAGAGGGGGAGAGAGAGAGAAAGAGAGAGAGAGAGGAGAGAGAGAGGAGAGAGAGGGGAGAGAGAGAGGGGAGAGAGAGAGAGGGGGAGAGAGAGGGAGAAAGAGAGAGAGAGGGAGAAAGAGAGAGAGAGAGAGGGAGAAAGAGAGAGAGAGAGAGGGGGGAGAAACATATAATAAAATCAAACAGCGTTTATTAAAAAGAAATATGAAAAAATCAGACAACAAATTAATATGGTGGAATTATTTTCCCCTGTCACTGCTTGGAAAATCAGAAAAAACTAGTCGCTAAATTTTGGCAGCCATTTTGGGATAGGAGCTAACCGCATCAATATAACCAGGAAAATCTCCAAAATTGCATCAGTCTTTCTCTGCTTATCCCGGCATTGTTTCCAGTCATCCTGAACTTCTCTTTGCCACTGGACTCAAGCAATGTTGAAATGCAGTTAGGGATTGTGCAACGCTTGCTTCACTATTGACTTTTCATGCAGGCAGCCTTGCAGCTGGTATCTTTCATCTCTAGAGATTATCTAAATTAAGCTAGACAGTTATTTTCGTAATCAAAATGAATGGCTTGCTTCTATACGCTTCTAGGACTGACTTTTACTCCAGACCTGAAAAGAAAGACTTATATCAAATCGCTGGAAAAATGGTTGGATCATTCTACCGCTCCAGAAAGTACGTTACTCCCGACACAATACTTGTACAAGAGCCAGATACGTCATGAGATGAAGGGCTGTTGTCATATTTGGGGAGGTACTGCTCAGAGCACTTTTTCTTGACTTGACAGAGTAAAAAAATCACTTTTGCAATCAAGTTGGAGATTATCTCTTCTCGTCCCTACAGCCTCTTTCACATAGAAGAGATGTTGCCAGCCTCCTTCTATTGTATCGTTATGTTCATAGTAGGTGCTCGACTACAGCCGCAGCAAAGAACTTGTCTAGCTACAACCGCAGCAAAGAACTTGTCTAGCTACAACCGCAGCAAAGAACTTGTCAAGCTACAACCGCAGCAAAGAACTTTTCTTTGTCTCTCTGTGTACCAAAAACCAAATGGAACGTCCATGAAAATAGTTTCTTTCCTAAAACGTCCCATCTGTGGAATAAGATACCACGAGTCTGCTTCCTAACCGACTGCAGCATGGTCGTCTTCAAGTCTAATGTAAATAAATACCGTTCACTTGGATAATTAATTCCTATTTCCACCCATTGTTTTCAATTTTCCCGCGGTGGCGATCATTGTAAACTGACGACCTCTTTGAACCATACCAGGATATGATAGGCATCGTCACTACCTCCTCCTAACCCTAACATCGTCACTACCTCTTCCTAACCCTAACATCGTCACTACCTCTTCCTAACCCTAACATCGTCACTACCTCTTCCTAACCCTAACATCGTCACTATCTCCTCCTAACCCTAACATCGTCACTACCTCCTCCTAACCCTAACATCGTCACTACCTCCTCTTAACCCTAACATCGTCACTACCTCCTCCTAACCCTAACATCGTCACTACCTCTTCCTAACCCTAATATCGTCACTACCTCTTCCTAACCCTAACATCGTCACTACCTCTTCCTAACCCTAATATCGTCACTACCTCTTCCTAACCCTAACATCGTCACTACCTCTTCCTAACCCTAATATCGTCACTACCTCTTCCTAACCCTAATATCGTCACTACCTCTCCCTAACCCTAGAGCAGAAACACTGTCAGAGAATACTGCCTTGCTTCTAATGAGACAAAAGCGCCTATGGTAAAACTTTTTCTGGGTCCCCGCACAGACCATGACTTGGTGCTGGGGTGAAAAACTCCTCGAAAAGTATATTTAAATTACAATTGATGATGTTTTTACGCCAGAATCACGCCCCTTTGCATTGAGAGCAGGTGTGAGATGCTGCCCACTCTAGAGTCCGGAACATTCGCAATACCCTAAATACCAATAATAACAATACCGATAATAATAATAATAATAATAATAATAATATTAATAATAATAATAATACCGATGATGATGATAATAATACCGATGATGATGATGATGATGATAATAATACCGATGATGATGATAATAATACCGATGATGATGATGATGATGATGATGATGATGATGATGAAATTCTACACTCAAAATCCTCAAATCTACCAGGGAGAGAATGATTAGATTGTTACTGTTAGGTAGAAAGCATTTCAACCTAAGAAAATAAAATAGACATATTAAAGGGAGATAACTAGTCAGAGTTAATTCCCTTGCAAAATTGGAGAGTAACACCCCCTTGGCTTCCAACAGAGACAGACATTCTGTAATGACGTTGTCGTTATCAGCTACCACAATAACTGTTCAATTAATTAGTCAATCCTCTTCTTCCAATTGTAAAAAAAAAATAAATAATTAATTCCTGACCATACTAAGTTTTCTCATTCAAATTCTTTTTCATATTTTTGTTTATTAACTCACATTCACATATTTAAATTTACACCCACACAGCATCATTCAATAACCGACACGGTCACTTCAGTTACATTTAAAAAGCTCATCCGATGATGATGATGATGATGATGATGATGATGATGATGATGATGATGATGATGATGATGATGATGCAGAATACAGTTTAATAAATAATAAAAGTATCGCATTTATTTACGATGGGTTCAAGTTCATTGTGAAAAAAGTGTTTTTTAAGAATTACAGAAAGGGTAAAATGTTCTGGCAAGGCGATATTGTCACCAGGAGAATCGGACGCCTGATATACATGGTTCGGGGTCCGAAGTGAGAAAACAAGCGTCATGTAAATCAGTTGAGACGCAGATACGTGAAAAAACAAACCTAACATGAGGAACCCATAGAGATACTTTACAATGTTTTTGATGTACCGATTCCTGAAAGCCTTACTACTCCTCCTGCTACTGAAGTAATACGTTCAACAAAACGAAAGAGAAATTCAACAGAACGTCTAGAGATTGACCCAAAGAGGAAAAGATATATCTCCAGGAAGAAATAAATCTTAAGGGGGGAAGGTGTTGTGGACTGATCCGGATTCACCCATAATTACAGGATGTTTATTTACTCCTCGCGGAGTTAGGCACAAGGCCAGTTTTATCTTACTCCCACAAGTAAGATGTGACCCAAGATCGGGTCGAGCAAGTGGGGTTAAAAGCCAGCGCCCGAGAGGTGAGCACTCTGGCCATTTAAAAATTGCCTGGGCAGCCCCGTCGGCATTCCCCGGTAGGGGCGCCTCAGACAGTAAGCAATAAACTTACTCCTCCCCAAAGAGGGGAGGCGAAGCCTGGGAGGGTGGACCTTCTAGAACTGCACAGGACAGGCGTGCAGTATCCATCGGAACAGATACTACACTTTGATCTTAGCCAAAAGACCGAGTCGTCAGGTTACTACAAAGTCAACACCATTTCCCTTACCAAGGAGAACTGCTTAACAAACCGCTTAGCATGTCTGCCTAGAGCCGGTAATGGCGACCAACTTATTGTAATTAAATATTCTTAATACAATTCCTATTCCTTTCAATTCCTGTCTTGGGTTTCTTATTTACTTATTGTTATTCTTACGATATAACACAGAATACAGTTTAATAAATAATAAAAGTATCGCATTTATTTAATGTATTACGACGGGTTCAAGTTCTGTCGGAGCACCTGCATTACTTTCACTAATATCCTTGGGAAAGGTATGAACCCATATATTCTACCTTCAGCTTTGGATTAGATAGTAGGGAAAACTACACTCTCAAGCTTTGGTTGTGCAACTAGTTTAGGAGAAGCAAAACTCCAAAATAACACCAGTCTTTCTCTGCTTAACCCTTGTTTCACTATATAATCTCTGTGCAGGTCACCCATTTTCTCTCAAGACTGAAAGCAGGCCAATACTTTGAAATGATAACAGGACCAAAGTATAATCATCCACTCTATAATAAAGACCAATGTGTATTTATTTGTATATTTATATATTTCTTTGCCGTCACACAAATGTTAGCAAGTAAAAAACATGCCCTTTTCTAGCCAGACGTTATGATGGGAAGCGAGAAAGCTAATAGCAAGTCAGACAAACACCTCAAACTTACTCTGCTGCCAGAAATGAATACGGAAAGAAATATTCCACTCTATGGTAAAAAGTTAACAGCGGTTGTTTTTTTCTTTAGGTCATCAGAAATGATAATAATTTATATATGAAAAAGTAAATTACAGATGCAATTCTATGATTTTATGTGAATATCTTAGTAATATATCTAGATAAATAGCGAGTGCGAACACTGCTGAAGCATGGGGGGGGGCATTTTGTACGCTAGTCTATAAATATAATCGTTTAAAAAAAAAAAATAAATAATGATATCAAAACTTTCTGCATAAAAGCTCTGGGAAACAAAAGAAAATAGAATTTAATTCCTTTCGTTGACTAAAATGCCACACTTTTTATGGCTTTATTATAAAAATGCCATACTTTTAATGGCTTTATTATCAAAATGCCACACTTTTTATAGCTTTATTATAAAAATGCCACACTTTTTATAGCTTTATTATAAAAATGCCACACTTTTTATGGCTTTATTATCAAAGTGCCACACTTTTTATGGCTTTATTATCAAAATACCACACTTTTTATGGCTTTATTATCAAAGTGCCACACTTTTTATGGCTTTATTATCAAAATGCCACACTTTTTATGGCTTTATTATCAAAATACCACACTTTTTATGGCTTTATTATCAAAATACCACACTTCTTATGGCTTTATTATCAAAATGCTACACTTTTTATGGCTTTATTATCAAAATACCACAATTCTTTTCACTAAATTGATTTGAAAATAAAAAGAAAAAAAAAGAAACCTAAAATCAACATACCCTAATAGATATACATGCATTCCTATGCCTTTCTGTATTGAGTGATTCTCTGGTCTGAATCTTTGCATCCATTCTCCAAAGAAATGATCAATAAATCATGGGACCAACTACCAAAATCGTCAGCATCCTCAAATCCACCAGCAAGAGGAGCATGATTAGATTGTTACATTTTCATTTCAACCACCATGAAAAGCTCATCCTCCACTCTATAATAAAGAGCAATATGTATTTATTTGTATAACACATCATTTAATAAGTCCCGAATAGAACATCTTTTAGACGAAATTCGACTTATTCGTTAACATAGTCTCCTTCAGGGGTGATACACTGATTCCAACGCTTCTCTGACAATTTGATGCCTTTTTTGTAGAACGATTTGTCTTTGGCCTCAAAATACGCCTCAGTTTCCAACATCACTTCTTCATTGGAGCAAAATCTCTTTGCCTGGAGCATTAACGTCTGCAAACAGAGCCAATAGTTGCTCGGGGGGGGGGGGGGGGGGCAGATCTGATAGGTGTGGAAGCAATTCAAAGTGCAATTCATGTAGTTTTACCACCTTTACGATTGACTTGTGACACGGTGCAATGTCTTGGTGCAAAGGGCACTTTTTTCTTCTTCGTTTGTAGCCGTTCTTTGTCGATTTCTTCCATCAAACACACCAATAATGCTATATAATATTCGCTATTGATGGTCCTTCCTTTCTCCAGGCAATCGATGAACAAAATATCTTGTGTATCCCAAAATAAAGAGGCTAAAACCTTGCCTGCTGATGTTGTGTTTTTGGACGGCTTTCACATGCTGCTCTCCACTCAGCTGACTGCTGATTTGACTCCGGAATGAAGTGGTGGATTCATGTTTCATCCATTGTTACATATTGATATAAAAACTCCTTTGTGTTGCATTGAAACAGATAATAACTACCCTTTGAATCGTTGATGTGTTGTTGTTTTTGATCGACTGTGAGCAAATGCAGCACCCACTTTGAACACAGTTTCTCATTGACAAATGTTCATGCAAAATGGTGAATACACCTTCGCCTTCTGATATCTTCAACTCCTCTGTTATCTCACGCAACTTCAATTTATCATCGGCCAAATAAGTGTTAATAACCTGCATATGCTTGGTAAAATCTTAAACTATTAAACTTATCATTATGAATTATAGAATATATATTCTAGGCAACAGGGTGAGTAACGTGGGCACATTATTAATTTTTTTTTTGTAATCTTTACCATTTAAGGAGGGGGGGGGGCAACAAAACTGTCCAATACCCCCAAACAAAGAAAAAACATTAAAATTTAAAACTAATGTTACATTTATTATTATTATTATTGTTGTGAAGTAGTCCAACAGTAAAAAGAAGAAGTCAAGTCGAGGTTAGGTTAAGATAACAAGTGTATTAACATAAAAGGTACAAAGGTAAGGAAACTGACTGACACTCGGCTAGACAGTTACAATACTGTCCTTTTCTCCCTGGTGATTGTCTACTCGCACTATTTATAGTGAGAACCGGTGTAGTTTCTCTTCTGTTAGAACGGCCGGTGTAACAATTATTATTATTATCATTTGTTTGTTATGCCTCCTTGGGCATCTCTCCTTTAACTATCTTCTCAATTCAACTGTTAAATATCGATATCCAGATCAAATTCTGTCAAATATTTCATTTGACAACTCCCAAAAGTGCCTCCTCAATTTCTCCCTCTTACCACTTTCTCTGAATTCATCCAACCTCATCTTAAACTGATCCACGCTATTGCTGTTCTTAATCCGATCTGGCAACTTATTCCAAAAACGTATTACTCTGTGAGCAAAAAAAACTTAACTGGTTAACAGATCTAGTTTTCGAAAACTGCCTTGACAATAAACTTCCAGATCTAGGAGAAATACTAAAAAATGCCCACCATAGTTAGAAATGCCATTTATAATGAAAGTCTCAATCATATAACCTCTCATTCTTCTCTCCAGCAAAGTAGTCAATTCCAATTTGTCCAATCTCTTCCTGTAACTGCACTTCTTTACTTTACTTATTAGTTTTGTCACCCTTCTTTGTACGCCTTCCAGTTTCAATATTACATTCCAATTTCCATATCTAGTCGCTGGGAGGGTATACTACTACTAGTACATATATATATAAATATACAAATAAATACACATTGGCCTTTATTATAGAGTGGATAGATGAATAAAGCGGCTTAAGTTAATCTAATCAGTTTCGTCTCCGATCACAAGATGGAACTCTGAATAAATCTCTGCATTTTATGTAATTACAAAAGCGTACAACTCAAAAATATTATCTCTATGAAATCTTATTTTTTTTAATCAATAAGGCTTTTTTGTATTCTTTGAAAATGCATTATCTTTCTGATTTTTCATTTTTTTCTCGTTTTAGTTTTGAAATGAGTGCAACGTTACAATATTGTACTGTCACGAGAGTTCCGTTGAAAATGACAAAGAGAAATGTTGGAGTTTTCAAAATATCAATCAAACATTAAAAAAAAAATTGGAAATGTTTTTTTTAAAACACAACTAAAAGAATACCCACCTCAAAACGGGTAAAATTAATTCCCCTGAACAAGAAAGTTTTGCACCACCACAAAGTATAAACCAAACGCGATGAAACATTTTGACTGCCTCATGCGTCTCAGGACGTGGGGAGTTCCTAAGTCTAAGTTTTCCATGGCTTTCCTCTATAAACTGAACCTGCTCCCTCAACTGTTCTACATCCACTAACCTAAGAACTCTCATCCATTCTTTTCAACCTGGCCATACTATTGAAGTTTCCTGTTCTGCACACATCTCCCTATACTATACAGATTTAATCTTCCTCTGAAGTTATCATAACTAAGCATGTCTTTAAGATTCGCATTATATGTCCATCATATCATTCTTATAGCGTTTCTCTTAATGCAACGCAATCCTCATTGGTCAGGTTTCACTTCCATACAGCTTTATACTGCGTACACATGCCTGGCAGACTCTTCTCTTGATCGACAGTGGTAAGATTCTGCTGGTTAGTAAAGGCAGAAATTCCCTGAAATTACTCCATCCACTCCACTAGCACCTGCTCCACCCTGTGCTCCAATGGTATCACCAAGGTAACAAAACTTCGACAACCTCAATAGCTTTACCATCCAGATATACTTTGTCCACATCTGAGTTCTCATCCATCTCCATTGTCTTACACTTCTTGCACATAAACTGGTTATCCTCTCTCAACGTATCAGTAATTTCATCGTACTTCTTGTGTACCCTATGCTTAAAAGTACCACAAAAAATTAAATAGCACACAGCTCCCTTTCCACAAACTTAGCAGCAGAACTTACCTCTTTTGGGGAGCTTTCCAACACTATAACCACTGATTATCACTCTGGTCTTGGTAACATTTCATGATTTTGATTTAATTTTTCAAACAGAAGATTGAAGGAAAAGAACATATTAACCCTCTCAGACCTTACTTTCTATAAAATTGTTGTTAAAATTGTATTCTAGAATTTTTTAAACAGGAGATTGAAGGAAAAGAACATTAACCCTCTCAGACCTTACTTTCCATAACATTGTTGTTAAAATTGTATTCTAGAATTTTTTAAACAGGAGATTGACAGAAAAGAACATATTAACCCTCTCAGACCTTACTTTCCATAACATTGTTGTTAAAATTGTATTCTAGAATTTTTTAAACAGGAGATTGACAGAAAAGAACATATTAACCCTCTCAGACCTTACTTTCCATAAAATTGTTGTTACATTAAAATTGTATTCCAGAATAATCTAACAGAAAAATTAGTCTTCCTTCTGTATAAATCGGTTTTAGTTTTATGTCTCAGCAGATTTTTTTGATTTTATTAACGTATCAGTTAAATAAAAAGTTACTTACCAGAAATTTGTGGGACAGTCTGGGACTTGCATTAGGTGAACCATAACTACGATTTGAACCCTAAAATATAAGAAAAGAGATAAGTCTTATTTGTAAAATTTAAAGACAAAACAAAAATGTATTGGGTTGGTAACTAAGTTCCTACCATTTTTTTTTCCTACCATTTGAATTTAAAAGATTCAATAAAAAAAAATAACAACTAATTAATCAATCTTGTTGTTTACAACTTCTTACAAACGTCCAATAAGATGTTCAATACCTTGTCGGTAGAAATTAAAAAGCAAAATAAAAGACAAAAGAAAGAGTCGTCGAAAATGGATATTTTAAAAAAAAACTTGACATTCCATTTTAATGATCTGAAAATAAACAGAAATTAACTTAAATTAACTCGGAAAAAAAAATAGATTAAATAATGATTCCAAAATTTGAAAACATAATCATCATCACCATAATCATCATCATCATCATCATCAGGGATTTTGAACACTCCTGGAGGAGGAACCCCTCCCTGATTTCCGACACCTTATTGGTGACTGTCATTCAGGGTTTTTTGCCATAGTCACCACGTTTAACAAGATTTTCAATACCTCGTTGGTAGAAATAAAAAAAAAAAATGTTAATTTTTCTCAACTTGGCATTTCATTTTAATGATCTGAAAATGAACAGAAATTCAAACTTAAATTAACTCGATAAAAAAAAGAGATTCCAAAATAATTCCAAAATAGAATTCTTGAAAAGAATAGATTAAAAAAAAAAATTTTAAACCAAAAAAATTAAAAAAAAAAAAAAAAAAAAGAAATAAAAAAAAAAAGAAAAAAGAAAAAATTAAAACAAAAAAATAATTAAAAAAAAAATAAAAACAAACAAAAAAAAAATTTTTTTTTAAATTAAAAAAATAAAAATGTTAAAAAAAACAAAAAAAAAACGGCAGTTGCTCAGGATTTTAGCTGCCCACCAACCACGGAGTTTCATACAATTTAAAAGAAAACTTTTATTCACCCCAAATAAGGCATATGGTCACTGAAGTGTAAGGGGCTACTGTAGTAGGGGCCAGATTTGTAAGGGGCAACCTGGGTTGGGAGTTGAGCAGTAAGTAAATTCGTATGAATCCAAATGCTACAACTTTGTTGACCAGTTTGATTCTGTTGTCGGCATTCTTGCAGGACGGACCACGTAATGTTTGCTAACATCCTTAAGTGAAAGTGGTATTATGGAATCGACTGGATTCGAACTTGGCACACCTAGATGGTCAGTCTGTGTTGTTATCCACTTAACCACCGTCACCGCCCGAGTTGAGCAGTAAGATGCTTGTTCACATTAGATTTAAATTTCTGCACATTGGCACGGTCAGGGAAACAGAGCAGAAGAGAATTCCACAATTTTACTCATAGCTGGAGAAGGGAGTTCATACTGTAAAGCTGACAAATATTTTATATTTTAGCTTTTACGTTTTAGCGACCAAATGTTCAGGTTTATTTTTCCAAAGCACGAGGACGCCATTTTTTTGTGTTGTGTTATTGTAGATAAGACATAGATGTCAGCAGAAGGAAAAACGGAGATAATTATGTCAAGACCCGTGATTGTAATGAGTACCTTTAGATCTTCGGTCTGACTCTCTCTCAACAAAGCAAGTAAAGAGTTCAAGTGCAAAACGCGATAAACGCCATTTAAAAAATTGTGAAGCTATCGCTACAAGAATTGTTGCCTTTCAACACTCGACCACACACTCAAATTAGATTTTACATAATGTGATCTCGGAATGAATTGTCCTTGCTTTCAATTAAAATAAGGTTTTTGTTTGTTCGAGTCTTGATTCGATATGTTCGTCCTTCTATTGTTTAATGCCTCAATTTAACACATTGGATTTATCGCGTTTTGCATTTGAACCCTTCAAGTGTACTACTTTCAGGGAAGAGAAAGAAACAGTTATTTGTACTGATTCTATGAACGTGTGTCTTTTTTAACTTTTTTTTCTTTTTAACATAGTTCACCCCAGACAAGGCAGGCTGCCACTGTAGACGTAAGGGGCTACTGAGAAGAAAGAAAAGGGAGAAGGTTGGGGGGGGGGGGGTCAATCTAAATTGGGATCTGCGCAGCAAGATGTCTGTTTACATTAGTTTTAAATTTCTGCATGTTAGTACCGTCGGGGAAACAGGGGGCAGGGATGGAGTTCCAGCGGCCAGCAGCACGAGGAAAGAAGCTATTTGAGTAGAAAGCTCTCCGGCATCTGTGTCTGTGTGCGTTCACTGTACAGGCCATGATTGTACACTCGTTGTGCTGGTATAAAGTCGATTCCGACACCGGTCGCAGTGTCAACTGTGCTGCACCAGAAGGATTCTATTTCCAAACAAAATTACAACTGCAGTTTAAAGCAAGTAAAACGGTTTTATTCTTTTGGGGGCTACAATGATACTCGTTTTCTTCTACTGAACAACAGACTTGCAAATGAGAATTCTTAGCTCGGCCAAATCAAAAAACAAGTCCAACTGAACACAAACAGACCATCTGTTTCCGAAAACCAACTGGCCATCAGACCCCAGAAAACCAAACTGCCCCCTCCCCTGCCCATCTACTGAAATATATATAGAGAGAGATATTCGGGTCATTTGTAGTAGACCACCCTGCATCCATCTGATTATAATGA
This sequence comes from Sepiola atlantica, assembly GCA_963556195.1. Classification (NCBI taxonomy): domain Eukaryota; kingdom Metazoa; phylum Mollusca; class Cephalopoda; order Sepiida; family Sepiolidae; genus Sepiola; species Sepiola atlantica. The sequence goes on from OY744517.1 coordinate 35,803,655, forward strand.
CCAGCCTTATCTATGAATATAAAAAAAACTACCACCTTGGGGTTCCGTGTCTGGACAACCATTAAATTTGGAAGATCTCGAGTGGGTCATAACTATAGCAGGGAATCTCGTATCTGTAGAACCATTACATTATTTTGAGTGGACAAATCAAAATCTGGGTGGTCAACCCCCAAACCAGAGATATTTCCCACTCGCAGCAAGCCTGTTATTCGCCTGCGTTGCAAACATGCAACTGCCTGGTGCACGTTTACAGTTTGACGACAGATTGCTGTTTTTGCAGTTGCTCTATAGGTCATTATTGAAAAATGTTTCTCGACAGATAGAATCTTTTTTGAAAGAAATTTAATCAAAATATTTGTTTTTGTTGTTAAGAACGGAGACTAATGACCAACAAAAATCGGATGAATCAGAATTGAATTTTGTATTTTGTACAAAGAAAATTGGGCAAGCATATAGATCGACATCCCCCAACATTATAAAAAAAACTTGTGTACAGGCGATAAAAATTTGTTTTATGTTGTTGTTTTTTTAAAATTATATTTACTAAGGAACGATTTAAAGTAAAAATCTATTAATTATTACGCATGTAATCGGAAGAAAAACACGTTTGAAATGTGTAAATATGCTACAAGAATGGCGTTTGAACGGCTACAAAATAGAGTCGAACAGACCGGAAGTACTGCCTATGTAAAAACAAATCATAGTTGAACTGAAACGAAACGAAACAAGTACTTTCAATATCCCAGAAAGCAATTTAAATAATAACTTTGTTTCAGTACTCATTGTTTACAATCCATGTTTTCGTATGCCTGATGCCGCCAGTTTCTGTTTTTGATGAAAAAAGTATTAAAACGTCTTCTTTTTCCCTATTACTACATAACAATAAACTGATTTTAAACTCTAAAACGTTCATCATTTAATAATATTTAAAAAAAACAAAAAAAAAACATTTTTATCGCCTATACAATTTTTTTTTTTATCGCACTAGATTGGAAGACGTCGATCTTTATGTTTGCCGAAAATTGATTTTTTTAAGGCATTTTCATGTAAAAGTATTGTTTAGGATTTAAGGGTTAACTTCATTTCCAGAAAGGGTGCATAATTTGCCTAATGGATACAATCATAGATTATGGAATCGGCTATTCCGAGTTCAAATCCAGTTGGATCTGTTGTACTGTACTTGCACTAATACTGTTGAGAAAGGTATGAACCCACAATCCTTTATCCCCCTCCAGCCAAATTCTGGATAAAATAGCAACTTGTGTTCAATTAATCGTATACAATGAATCGTTTATGAACCGTCTAATGTTTCAGGATTAAACTAAACAAAACAAAAAGGGTTGATATGCAGACAAAGAGACAATGTGCATAGGTATGAGCACAAAGATTCGAGAAAGAAACTCACTTTACTTTATCTTTATTTAGATAAAATTAAATATACAGGGTGATTTATAAGTCACTTAGCTATTTATTTTTGAAATTCTAAAGTTAAAAAATACGGTAATACAAAACAGAAAGTTTATTCAACAAATTCATTTATGGGAGTTTAAAATTACAGCAAATTTTCAAAATTTCCACCTTCGTTCTACATGCATAGCTCCATTCTTTTTTGCAAGGAATTTACGACTCTTTGTAGCATATTTGATTGATTATGAAATAAATATATATAGAAACAAATATATAAACGAACAAATTTAAAATAACAAATAGCAGAAATTAGAGAGTAAGATAACAATTATCAAAAGTTCATAGTATGTTTGTGCTTCATATGGTAATCATTTTAAATAGCTAAGTGAAGTGACTTATGAATCACCCTGTATGTTTATGTTTATATTTACAGGATTCATGCCTAAACTAATAACACAATCATTATGAATTTTGGAACACAGCTGCTAGGCGTAATGGGTCGTAATATGAGCTATATTTAGTTCAATTTAGTTTTATGCAAAGGGGATAAATCGTATACAAAACATATGTAAGGTTTCAGCTTTAAATAATCCAACGTCGATTGACATGCCGTTAAAGCCAACAACGAACCAATAAACTTTGTACATAAGAAGTCGTAATAACTTTTTTCCTTTATCTTAGAATAGTTGCTTTACAAGGGCTTGAAAGTCTAGTCTACCCTTATATTTATTTCAAATGAAGGAGATATTGTTACATAGATTTCCTAATTATATTTTTAAGTTGTTTTGCAACAAACCGATTTCAGAGTCGATGATTCCTGCAGATTATGTGGGACCTATTTATCAAGATTTTTTCACCTAAGCGCTATCCCCATTCTCTCCACCCACCATTTTACGTTTCGTTCGCTTTTCCTCCCACCATCTAAACCATTCAATGTGCAAGAAAACAAGTAAGAGTATTATATTCTGGCATCATATTAATTGCTAGTCGGACGTGTAGAAATGTCACTTATGAAAAATATTGGGTTTAATTTAACTTATTTTGATTTAAATTTTTGCGTCATTCAACTTATTGAAAACCATATTAATAACTTACTGTATTTGGTATCAAAGCGCAAACTCTTTTTCGAGTTAGGTGTTTTTCGTTAGAAAAGTGTCTATTAAACTCTATTGCAGTTTGAACTGGGTTCACCTGGAGCAAAGAGTGCAGATACTGGAACAAAAAATGGTTTTATGTTTTTTTTTTTTTATATTATTAAATGGGGGACATTTTGGAGTTAAAATCAATGTATTATTACGTAGTAGGGAAAAAGACGTTTTAATACTTTTTTCGTCAAAAACAGAAAATGGCGGCGGCATCAGGCATACGAAAACCTGGATTGTAAACCATGAGTACTGAAACAAAGTTATTATTAAAATTGCTTTCTGGGATAATGAAAGTGATTGTTTCTATTAAACTCTATTGCAGTTTGAATTGGGTTCACCTGGGGCAAGTAAAAAGAGTGCAGATACTGAAACAAAAAGAAAACTTTTGTTTTTCCGGGTCTTAATAATATCTTCTCTCCACTAATGTAAAATACAGCCAACATTGATAATTACTGAGAGAGATTGTATTATGATATATGTGTAAGGGTGGTTTTCTTTCTCTTTTGTGGGTTGGTGCAGAGAGGCGGGTGAGGTAAGTTAAGTGCCTCCTTTTGAATTGACAGCCAACTAATATCAGCCAGTTTTTAAACACTCTAGGGTTTAGCTAATTATAGAATTTGCCCTCTGCTGATTTCAAATATATCTTCTTCTATATAACTGGAAGAATACCCGTCCCAGGGCAGGTAAGATAAATTCCCCGAATAGAATAGTTTTGCACCACTTTTATGCCCTCTTATCTTACAAAGATTAAAATCAATGAAATAGTGATACCAAACCTTATGTCTAGAATCCTTATTCCAATTTTGATCAAAATCCATTACATGATTTTTATTATAGAAAATGTCTAAAACTTTAGGCTTAAGCTTAAGGGGTCTTAAGAAGAATCATGCTTAATTTGTGCCTGATGGCTATAATACCAAATACGATAAGTTATTAATATGGTTTTCAATAAGTTGAATGACACAAAGAGTTAAATTGAAATAAGTAAAATTAAAACCAATATTTTTCATAAGAAGTGACATTTCTATGCGTCCGACTAGCAATTAATATGATGCCAGAATATAATACTCTTGCTTGTTTTCTTGCACATTGAATGGTTTAGATGGTGGGAGGAAAAGCGAACGAAACGTAAAATGGTGGGTGGAGGGAATGGGGATAGCGCTTAGGTGAAAAAATCTTGATAAATAGGTCCCACATAATCTGCACGAATAAACGACGCTGAAATCGGTCTTTTGCAAAACCACCTAAAAATATCATTAGGAAATCTATGTAACAATATCTTCTTCATTTGAAATGAATATAAGAGCATTGATTTACTCCTCTCCAGGAGTTAGGCACAAGGCCAGTTTTTATCTTACTCCCACAAGTAAGATGTGACCCAAGCTCGGGTCGCGAAAGTGGGGTTTAAAAATTGCCTGGGCAGCCCCGCCGGCATTCCCCGGCAGGGGCGCCTGAGGCAGTAAGCAATAAACTTACTCCTCCCCAAAGAAAGGAGGCAAAGCCTGGGAAGGTGGACCTCCCAGAACTGCACAGGACAGACCCACTGACCGGCGTAAATCAAGATCCGAAGGCCAAGACAATACCAATATGGGGTGCAGTATCCATCGGAACAGATACTACACTTTGATCTTAGCCAAAAGGCCAAGGAAATAAATATAAGAGTAGACTGGACTTTCAAGCCCTTGTAAAGCAACTATTCTAGGATAAAGGAAAAAAGTTATTACGACTTCTTATGTACAAAGTTTATTGGTTCGTTGTTGGCTTTAACGGTGTGTCAATCGACGTTGGATTATTTAAAGTTGAAACCTTACATATGTTTGGTATACGATTTATTAGTATTTTAAGTTGTTTTGCAAATAGTTTATTTACTCCTCGCGGAGTTAGGCACAAGGCCAGTTTTATCTTACTCCCACAAGTAAGATGTGACCCAAGATCGGGTCGAGCAAGTGGGGTTAAAAGCCAGCGCTCGAGAGGTGAGCACTCTGGCCATTTAAAAATTGCCTGGGCAGCCCCGTCGGCATTCCCCGGTAGGGGCGCCTCAGACAGTAAGCAATAAACTTACTCCTCCCCAAAGAGGGGAGGCGAAGCCTGGGAGGGTGGACCTCCTAGAACTGCACAGAACAGGCGTGCAGTATCCATCGGAACAGATACTACACTTTGATCTTAGCCAAAAGGAAACGATAGATTTATTCAGATTTTATATTATTTTAGCATCATTATTAAGTATTAGTAAGTTGTTACGAGTTCTGTAAAGATGTTAGTTTATGGGCAGTTTGTCTGGGTCGGCTTGCTGGCACCTGTTTCACTAATCTCCGATTGTGTTGTTGTTAGCTGTGTGAGACAATGATGGTCATTATTACATTACTTGTATAGTTTTTAATATAATCAGATCCTTCCTAACCAAAAAAAAAAAAAATCCAGGTTGTCCTCGATAGCTGTACATCTAAACAACATAACATTAATGCGGGGGAACCCCAGGGGTCGATGTTTGGACCTTTATTATTCCAGATCTTCTATAAACGACCTCCCTAATGCAATTGTGTCGGAGATGGGTATATTTGACAATGACACCCACACCGTTTTCTCGGCATGTGGGTAAAACGAATGCACACATATCTAAGCCAATGGCTGATTCCTTAAAAAATGACCTCTAGTCTGTAGTTAAATAGAGACATAAATGGATGGTAACATTTAATGCTACTAAGACAAAGCTCCTTTCCTTTAACAATTATAAGAAATCTTTTCAAGCACCGATTGCCATTGCTGATAGCACCTACCCGAGAGTCCAACATTCAAGCTCTTTCGCTTAACATCACAGGTAACATGAATTGGAACAAATATATAGAAGATACTGACAAGGCGGCTGCAAAAAAAGTGGGCTCCCTCTACCCGGCTAGAAACCTTCTCACAGCTGCTAGTACCCTATATCTCTATAAAGCCACCATTCGCCCATACATGGAGTATTATTGTCACATCTGCGCTGGTGCACCAACCACTAGTCTCTCCCTCTTAGACCGGGTTCAAAAAAGAATCTCTAATCTAATAGGTCCGACATTGCCAAGCTCCATCCCCTGTTCCATCACCACAATGTTGCATCCCTATGGAATGTGCTCTGATGAACTTCCACAAGATTTTTGTAGACATTAAACAAAACAAAATGAAACTCGTTTCTGTCTTTTGTTGGAAGACAATGACTTCCTAAGTAGACGAAAAATACGTCCTATAAAATTAAGGGCGACTAATTATGCAATTTTTTGCATCTTAATCACTTAGGAAGTGAAAGCAAAAACAAAGAATGCTGCAATTACCAATAAAAACAATTACATAAAAACACATTACATATTTACGTGATAAAAAACGTACATATTTCTAAGGCAGGGCGTCGTAATCCAATGGTAAGACGCTGGACTATAAACATCAATATCAAAGGTTAGATCCTTGTCTAAGTTAGTCATGCTGATGACGGCTGTGAGCCAGAAACACGTGTCCATGGATTACTTTCATGTACTTGTAAAATTAATAAATATCTATCTATATCTATATATCTAATCTATCTATATCTAATCTATCTATATCTATATATCTAATCTATCTATCTATATCTATATATCTATCGATATACCTAATCTATCTATCTATATATACCTATATATCTAACCTATCTATATATACCTATATATCTAATCTATCTATATATACCTATATATCTAACCTATCTATCTATATATATCTATATATCTAATCTATCTATCTATATCTAATCTATATATCTAATCTATCTATATATCTATCTATATATCTAATCTATCTATATATCTAATCTATCTATCTATATATCTATATATATATATATATATATATATATATATATATATATATATCTCAACTGTTCTACATCTACTAACCCAAGGACTCTCATCCATTCTTTCAACGTGGGCATACCATCGAAGTCTAGTTTTCTGCACACATCTCCCTATACTGTCCAGAGCTAATCTTCCTTTGAGCTCATCAGATCTAAGCCTGTCTTTAAGACTCACATTACACATCCATCGTATCATTCTCATATCATTTCTCTCCATGCAACACATGTTCTCAATCCTATTTTTGTACATTGCTTAAACAACCTTCATCAATCAGTTTACGCAAAACCCACCACACAACATCTCTTGGCATTCTGTCAAAAGGAGTCAGAGTTCGACTTTATACTTTCCAACTCTGCAACACTGTTTTAAACACAGCAGAAGTTACGTCGTAATGAAAAGGTGGAGGTGTTCTTGTTAGATAATGGCTTGGACGCATCTGTTTGGGACGGGTTTGACTTGCGCGATTTGTGGTGGAGTCATTCCGTGCGGTTTGGTTCGATGTGTTTTCCCACGGTGCGCGTTGACGTTGAGTTGCCTTAAGGTTACGAGAGGTCAGAAGTTGACATCACACCTGCGTGTTGGTCGCGAGATTTGGTAGCGAGAGTTCGGCGTGGGAGAATTAAAATCGAGATTGAATGAGATTTGACTTGGAAGCGAGAGAGTCAACATCGCCAAATATGTAGTGGTTACGAGAAAGATTCCGAATGACGGAAATCTAAGAGCTTAAAACAGAATCTTCCTATTCCTCTCTCTCTCTCAAGCAATTAAGAATATTAACTAGTGAAGTTAGTTAGCGTGGACTCTCTCGTTCAGGTCGGCCAATTGAAGTAGTTAAATAAAAACGGCTCTTTAAAACAGAGAGAGACTTGTTATACTTTAAGAAATTGATTTCAGAGAGCGAAGACAACAGCCCGAAAATGTTAACACGCGGCGGCGCCGGTGGGGACGAGCGATGAACTATAACAGTCCCAATGGCAAAATGTTGCAGAAGAAAAAGGAGCGCAAATAGTCACAGCGGCAGAAACAAGCAGTGCGACACAATAGTTGCAGGTGAGAAAAGACAGTACGAATATTAGCGACCACAGAGAAACAGATCTAAGTAAATACGACATATCGCCCCTTTTGTCTCAACAGCGAAGTTCTACGAGAACTAAAAGACTTTGGTGAGGCAATAACCAGCAATACAACATTCTGATGATCTCATGATCTGACTTTAGTGATCGTGCGTGAATCTCGTAACACTCAGACGCGCACCTGGTGAAGAGCCAATGACCACAAAACCACGACGTCGAATTACAACTCGCGTCAATCAACAGTAAATAGTCCATTCATGTAAGTTGCTACCCAGTCATGTCGGCTGCCAAAGAGACAAATGTATTCTAAATTTATTTCGTACAGGCATTTCTTCCTTTGTGGATTTTTTTTTAACGGTTTACTGTTTGAAAAACAAATTCTCATCCTAACTTTGAATAGATTCCAAATTGAAATGAACAAACGTGACAAAAGGAGGCGACAAACGTCATAAAACAAGTCCGAACCTGCAACAGGACGAAAAGAAATCACTTTCAAAGTCTATTGTATATTTAAAGTAAATGTTTAATTAAAATCTTTTTTGTAATTTATTTCTTTAAAAATAGATTTTGCCTTTCACACCATATATATATATATATATATATATATATATATATATAAGTCAGTTCATATTATATTCCAATAACCATAGTTTTATTTTATTATTTTTATTTTTTTCACATTTCCCAAAAACATAACATTTCTGTGAGATATATTTTTTACGGTCCGTAATATATATACATATATATATATATATATATGAGAAAGGAAGGATGAGAGTAATCCGACATAATGGGAAATGAAAAAGGAAAAACCAAGAGATATTTTTTATATATTCATCAACGTTTCGTCTTTATTGTAATGTAAGACTTCCTCAGGATGATACTTTTAAGAAAAATGTCATGCAAGTACATCGAAATATTGGGTTGACATGGTGGGTTGATAAGAAAAAGTAGTAGCCGTGGCTACTAAGAGCGCTGGACGAGGGTCCAGGCTGCGAGAAGTCAGTCAGTAGCAAAGAGTGAAATGAATATGGAAAGCTTTGAGTGGGTACATTAAGGCAGCAGTGAAAAAGGGGAGGGGTGAGAGTGTTAGTGAATTTGTCTTAGGGTGGGAGAAAGGGAAGAGGAGTGCTGAGGTTTTTGTCGTGGTGAGGTGTAGCATGGATTTTGAGGGGCTGGGGAAAGAGGAGGGAAGGAGGGAACTCTGTGTCTTTGGTATGTAGGTGGTATCATAGTTTTAGAAAAAGATTTGAAGAAATGAAGATAACTTGAAAATAGGCGGGCGGTGGGTAAGAGTATGAAAGAAGTAGTCGAAAGGAGGTGAGAGGTGAGATTTTGTTGTGGTCAGGTGTGAAATTTTTGGAGGGTAGGAGTATTGACCAGCTGGCTATGTCAGGAATATGTGAATATAAGTGAGTTAGAAGGAATGTGTTGAAATGTGCTGTGAACATGAAAATAAAGGAAAGGAAAAGAAAAAGAAGAAAAATGATTTTAATTTTGGCGATAAGTGAAATCTAATTTTTGTTCAGGATGTGTTGATGGTTTGAGATTAAATTGAGGGCAAAAAGGGGTTTAAATATCTAAATATATATATAAAGATAGATGAAAGAAGAGTGATAAACATGTACGAATGTCCAGATTTATTTCAAACTTCAATTGTTCAATGCAAGGTATATTCTGTAAATAAAATTATGTTTATTATTCTTTCCTTAAGCCAAGGCTTTTCAAAGATCGAAATCTTATCATCAGAGGAATAATATAGATAGATAAGTTGGCAGTGGAAAAGCCAAAATTCAACATTTGAAAAAATATTAAGAAATGGAGAGTGAAAAAGAATATACCTTGCATTGAACAATTGAAGTTTGAAATAAATCTGGACATTCGTACATGTTTATCACTCTTCTTTCATCTATCTTTATAATTGCTCTATCTCGTATATTGAACTTAAACCATTTCACTATAGGTTCTATTTACTAAAAGTTTACTTTTAGTTTCATATTTGATTCTAAATATCTAAATATATATATATATATATATATATATATATATATATGCATCAGGAGTTCGGTACTTTCTGGAGTGGTAGATCCGACCATTTTTGCAGTAATTTTAGCAACATCAAAACTCGGTAGCATCAACAAGCTTTGCAGATAATTTTCTGCTGCTATTCTTAAGAAGTAGCCAAATTATTTGCTCACATGCTTGTTGTAAACCGAAGATTTAGAATTTGAATAGCAAATAATTACAGAGATCGTGTTATTGATTTTCAGGAGTTTCATCAAGTTTTTCCTTCAGATAACATTTTTTTTTCTTCCAATCGTTAAAGATGTTTGATAACAGTCTGTCCGGCCAAATTCTTTATGAAAAGATATGGAATCGCAAAGAGAGCAAAATAGAATGCCATAATCAGGATTCTACAGTGTGTCTCCCCCCCCCCCATTTTTGTCCCCCCCCCCCCCAACAACTGAAGCAAAAATGGGCTACTGTGATAGCGACCAGATTTATAAGAGGAGATCCGGGTGAGTAGTTGGGCAGTAAGTTGTTTGTTCACATTACATTTAAATTTCTGCATGTTGTTATTGCCGGGGAAACAGGGAGCAGGGTGGGAATTCCAAAAGGCAAGTGGTCCGAGAAAAAAAAAATCTATTAGAGTAGAAAATCTTCCGGTATCTTTATCTTCGGTTCAGTTAGTAATGAGATGCGGCAACACAAGAGAACCGGTCAAATCAGTGTGACACCCCCCCCCATCCCTCGTAAGCCCCCACAAATACCATTGCTTCTAATTATTAAGTGAACAACAAACAAAAAAATCATATTGTGTTTCACATTGAAAATGATGAGAAAAAAAATGTTGCGATGATACAGGGTAACCTTCCCAAAAATGCCATCTTTTGAATCTAGCCACATCAAAAAGCTGTGATACAGCGAAACTCTTTCAGGATGACTATATACAGGGTGACACCCCCAAAATGCCACCCCGGAATCATTAATACAATTCATAATCCTTTCTGCAATCCAACCATATTATTTGGTATGAATAAACTTCAGTCTATGTCTGAATTGTCCACCAAGTTCCTGTCATCAATGCCCAGCAGTCTTTCTTTTAATGCCATTCAATTATCTATATCGATAGACAAATACTTTATTCTACAGGGTGACCCCCTAAAAATAGCACCCATGAAATTGTAAATAAAATTCACAATCCTTTCTACAATCCAACCGTATTTGATACAAATAGACTTCAGTCTACATCTGACTTGTCCACCAAGTTCCTGTCATGAATGCTCAACAGTCTTTTGTTTTATCGTCATTAATTCTAAGTACACCTTGATACGATGTGAAAAATTGTAAATAACTCCGACTCACTCATCTCTTGGTACTGTCCTCATTTTGTTCAGGAATAGTCTGGCAATAGTTTTTTGATAGGTTATCTGAAAAGATAATGCCTAACAGATGAAAACCTGGTCGAGTGTGAAGCCCATTCAGGATCACACCTCCTACTGATGGGACGATCGCCAAATTAGCCCCCACATTATTGAATGGTTATAAAACAAAGGGGAAAGTTTTACACACAACTCAATGAAACTTATTAATCATTAAATTTACGAAAGAAAAAAAAAAAAGAAGTTTATTTTGTTTTTTGAATCTGGTTTGAAATTCAAATTTAACCGGTATTTTCTGCGAGACTGCATCCCATATCCCTTCATATGCACGCTTGAACTTGAGTTGAGCACAGTTCTGAAGAAAGAAGAGTTCCCGAAATATTATATCATACGGTGTTTCCACCAGACCATCTTGATACAGGTATTACATAACATTGTAACATTGTGTAGATAAACAGATATATGTGTGTTTGTGATAAAAAAATAATAAATAAATAAATATATATATATATGTTTATGTATACATTGTATTAAGGGTGAAACTATTTAATTTGTTCCACCATTATATGTCTTATTTGTTTCAATTTGTGTCTATCCGTCACACCTCTGCATTGTATTGCCTTCTAAGTATCACATTTCTATATTAAATTTACAATTAAAAAAGGTCTTTAAAAAAATTCCTTCTTTTCAGCAATTTTTTATGTAATTTTCTTATAAAATCTTCAAAATAAAGACAATTTTTTACCGATTCCTTTAACCATTAATAGATTTCTTAACAAAAGACACATACTTAAAACTGTTCATTCAACCAGTTTTAGCAAATATTAGCCTGTGTTCTTAAAAACGAAAATTTAATTTCCAATCGAGTTCATATTTTATCTGATCAACAGTTTTTGTTTTGATTACTAATATCATAGAGGAAGTTGGAGGAGCTAACCCTCCCACAATCTCAAGTCCACTTCCTAAGATCAATGAATTCGAAAAATTAACTCTAATTAGATTTCTTTCAGATTTCTTCATGGTGTCATTGATCTAAGGAAGTGGACTTGAGACTATGGGAGGGTTAGCTCCTCCAACCTCCTCTACGATATTAAATCTTAAAGAAATCTAATTCGAGTTAATTTTTCGAATTTCACCGCTAATACCCTACTTATCCTCTCTTTTTGATAAGCATGTTTTATAATCTGCATTTATAACACTGGCGTAGTGACCAAATTGATAAGACGCCAGCCTGCTAAGATGCGATTCAGAGTTCAATTCCAGTCTGAGGATACAAAATCCTTTTTTGCTTATTCATATTTTTAAATCGTGGTCAAATTTTTACTTTGACGATGTAGGAGGAAAAATTAAATGGTTTTAACTTTTTTTTAAAAGAGAAGATGTAATATAGTTTTTACATTTCTTCATAACCCAAATAACGTTTTTTTGCCGGCAAAGACATCCTATTTCAGTCACGTAAATTATTAATGAAAGTAAAAATGATCCCCCAGGCAACACTGAGTAGGGGCAGTTAGTTATCAATAAAAAAGAAGGTAAATTATTTACATAATATCTATATAACAAAAAAGTCTAAAGATTTTGCTTGTTTAAACATTGAATGAGACGAGAAGTGGTGGGAAGAAGGAAATAGGAGTGATACTAACAGCAGTGTAAGAGGATGACGTAAATAAACAATGTAAATAAAAAGGAACGAAAGAATTAGTAGCAGCAGCAGCTCAGTGTAAAGAGGATGACATAAACAAAATAACATAAAATACAAAAGGAAAAATTTGAAAATTACAAAAAAAAATTCATAATATAGCATTCAGAGTAGGGAGACACAAGGAGCGTCCTCATCTGTTACTGGGAAACGCCAGGTGGACCTTCATTCATGGTAGAGCAAATCTAATATATAATGTAAAGTTAGTCTCTTTATCGTTTCTTTGTCGTCGATAGATTTCTTCTTACGAAATCAATATTTGGTTCTGGTACGTCAGTTTTTCTTGTGAATCGTTGTAGCATGTTATTAAAAAGAATAAAATGTAACTCGACTTAGACCCTTCCAGAAAATACTTTGTCCGGGTCAGAATTATTTTCAAATAGTCATCATCTTAACAAAAAAAGAGGTGTAACTCTGTATGGACGAATACAGAGTTATTCCTCTTTGATTGGAATAAAAAGATAATATTTGAGAAAGAAAACAACAGCATTTTTTAAAAAGAAAAACAAAAAAATTACAAGCGAATACCAATGTTGCAGAGTCAAAGATTTTAGAAGGAGTCAGAGTTGGAGTCGAACTTGTAAGAATGCTAGGAGTTGGAGTCAGATTTGTTAATCTCCGAATAATCAACAGTCTGAATATTACAAGACTTTATAATAAGGAGTCCGAGCCAGAATTTTGTGAATCCTAGGAATCGGAGCCATAATTTTGTGAATCCTAGGAATCGGAGCCAGAGTTTTGTGAATTCTGGGAGTTGGAGCCAGAATTTTGTGAATCCTAGGAATCGGAGCCAGAATTTTGTGAATCCTGGGAGTCGGAGCCATAATTTTTAGATTCCCAGAAGTCGGAGGCAAAATTTTTAGATTTCCAGAAGTCAGAGGCAGAATTTTTAGATTCCCAGGAGTCAGAGCCAGAATTTTGTGAATCCTGGGAGTCGGAGCCAGAATTTTGTGAATCCTGGGAATCGGAGGCAGAATTTTTAGATTCCCAGGAGTCAAAGGCAGAATTTTTAGATTCCCAGGAGTCAGAGGCAGAATTTTTAGATTCTCAGGAGTCAGAGGCAGAATTTTTAGATTCTCAGGAGTCAGAGGCAGAATTTTTAGATTCCCAGGAGTCAGAGGCAGAATTTTTAGATTCTCAGGAGTCAGAGGCAGAATTTTTAGATTCCCAGGAGTCAGAGGCAGAATTTTTAGATTCTCAGGAGTCAGATCTTATACCTTCCGACTCTGGTAAATACACTGCAGATTTTAATGAGGATCTACTACTAAGTATATAAACAGCTAGTTTAACCCTAACCCTAACACTGCAGTGCAATGCCGGGAAAGATACAGTTACCATTACATTAAAGATTATTATACACTAGAAGGAAGACTCGACGTTGCTCAGATTTTAATGAGGATCTACTACTAATGTCCGACTACTAAGTATATAGACAGCTAGTTTATAAATAAACGTTAACGCCTGTCATAAAATCAAGGAATAAAAATTGTTTTGTTCAGCCTTAGATTTATGATAAAAAATCTTTAAAAAAAACTTCCTTTCAGTAATATATTTTTTATGTCAATAAAAAGGTAAATGATTACATAATATTTCTTAGTAAAACTTTCTTTGATTCATACATTTTTTTTTATCTATGAATAAAGCAGTAACAGATAAAATGATTGGAATGACTACTTAAACAGAATCTATCCAAGAAGCCAGAGAATATCTCCCACATGAAACGGATCTTCCAAGGAAGGATTGAGTGAACCTGAACTGAGTAAGAGCGAAGGTGGGAAAGACGGCCAGTAACCGCCACAGGTGAGAACCAGCCACAACAAGGAACTTCCCTTGTGTAAATCGGAGACAGACAATGTAACACATCCTCAGTGACCACAGTGATAGATCAACTTGTACTGACCAAGATTTGATGGACTGTAACCTTGATGCCCAACGATGGATCAAGTATTGCAATGATAAGATATGATGATTATGATTTTGATAAGATATGATGATGATGACTTTGATAAGATATGATGATGATGATTTTGATGATAAGATATGATGATGATGATTTTGATGATAAGATATGATGATGATGATTTTGATAAAATATGATGATTATGATTTTGATGATAAGATATGATGATTATGATTTTGATAAGATATGATGATGATGATTTTGATAAGATATGATGATGATGATTTTGATAAGATATGATGATGATGATTTTGATAAAATATGATGATGATGATTTTGATGATAAGATATGATGATGATGATTTTGATAAAATATGATGATTATGATTTTGATGATAAGATATGATGATTATGATTTTGATAAGATATGATGATGATGATTTTGATGATAAGATATGATGATTATGATTTTGATGATAAGATATGATGATGATGATTTTTATGATAAGATATGATGATCATGATTTTTATAAGATATGATAATTATGATTTTAATAAGATATGATAGTAATTTTGATAAGATATGATGATTATGATTTTGATAAGATATGATGATGATGACTTTG
This sequence comes from Sepiola atlantica, assembly GCA_963556195.1. Lineage (NCBI taxonomy): Eukaryota > Metazoa > Mollusca > Cephalopoda > Sepiida > Sepiolidae > Sepiola > Sepiola atlantica. The sequence goes on from OY744517.1 coordinate 35,818,751, forward strand.
ATGATAATATATGATGATTATGATTTTGATGATAAGATATGATGATTTTGATAAGATGATAAGATATGATGATGAGGATTTTGATGATAAGATATGATGATGATGATTTTGATGATAAGATATGATGATGATGATTTTGATGATAAGATATGATGATGATGATTTTGATGATAAGATATGATGATTATGATTTTGATGATAAGATATGATGATGATAACTTTGATAAGATATGATGATGATAACTTTGATGATAAGATATGATGATGATGATGATTTTGATGATAAGATATGATGATGATTTTGATGATAAGATATGATGAAGATGATTTTGATAAGATATGATGATGATGATTTTGATGATAAGATATGATGATTATGATTTTGATGATAAGATATGATGATTATGATTTTGATGATATGATATGATGATTATGATTTTTATGATCAGATATGATAGTGATTTTGATAAGATATGATGATTATGATTTTGATAAGATATGATGATGATGATTTTGATAAGATATGATGATGATGATTTTGATAAGATATGATGATTATGATTTTGATGATAAGATATGATAGTGATTTTGATAAGATATGATGATTATGATTTTGATTATAAGATATGATGATGATTTTGATAAGATATGATGATTATGATAAGATATGATGATGACTTTGATGATAAGATATGATGATGATGACTTTGATGATAAGATATGATGATGATGATTTTGATAAGATATGATTATGATGACTTTGATAAGATATGATGATGATGAATTTGATAAGATATGATGATGATTTTGATAAGATATGATGATGATGATTTTGATGATAAGATATGATGATGATGATTTTGATAAAATATGATGATGATGATTTTGATGATAAGATATGATGATGATGATTTTGATGATAAGATATGATGATGATGATTTTGATTATTAGATATGATGATGATGATTTTGATAAGATATGATGATGATGATTTTGATAAGATATGATGATTATAATTTTGATGATAAGACATGATGATGATCTATGAATAAAATACTTGCGTGTCTGTCTAATAAAATTCTGTTTTAGTCCGTAACATCGAAAATATTTTATTAAGACATGAAATAGAAATAGAAACGCTGCGCATTTAAAGGTTTTTATAAAGTATTTGTGTGTTAGGAAATCAATCATTTTGTCGTAGTAGACAAGTACACAGTAACTGAATCGATTATTTAATTTCTTAAATCTACATATATAGATGTCCCTGTGTCTTTGCGTGTTTGTGTATTCCCCATAGAAAGAAAGGTTAGAGAGCCTACATGACTAAAAAGTGTATTCATATGTAAATGTTTCCAGTGTAACGTCAACTCACGTATCTGTATACAATTGAATGTGAGCTAAAAAGTCATACCAAATGAAGTAGAAAAAAATAGGTGTTTAAAATTTAATGTTAACATTTGATTCTGGACAGTTAATATTAAATTTTAAACCTATTTTTTTTCTACTTCATTTTGTATGACATTAGTTCACAAATTTATCTTCACTTGTGCCTGTTTTACAAGTACTTCATTAGACCAACCCGACAAATCCCATCCATTCACTGTGGAGGTCCCCAGATGCCGAAGAGCTTTTTACTCCAAAAGCTTCTTTCCTCGTGCTGCTGGACTCTGGAACTCCCTTCCTGCTCCCTGCTTTCCTGACGTTACTGAAATTTAAAACTAATGTAAACAGGCATCTCACTGCGCAACTCCTAATTTAGGTTGACCCCCCCCCCCAAAAAAAAACAACCTTCACCCTTTTTTTCTCAGTAGCCTCTTACATCTACAGTGAGGACTGCTTTGTTTAGGGTGAACTATGTTAAAAAAATAAAAAAATTTACAGCTAAAAAAAACAAAAAACTGTTAAACTTGTGATTAAATTTGAACTGTATGGATAAAAAAGTTATTCTTATGTGTGTTTACAAGTATATTGCAATTAATTATATGGTGGTTTATTTTTCTATTAATACTACCTGTTCACACTCTAAACATGCAACGCTAGGAATAAAGAGTTATACTTATCTGTGTTTAGAATCGTGTTATTTGTTTTTCTATCAAATTCTTCTATATATATATATATATATAAAATTCAATGTCTGTGCATATGTGTGTGTGTGTGTGTTATTTTTGTGTGCTTCCTATAGAAAGAGAAGTTAGAGAATCAACACAAAATCTAAAAGTGTATTCTAATGGAAAATTTTTTGCGGAAGACAATGGAAGTGTTCCTGAATCTCTAAGTGTACCCTTAAGTGGACTATAAGAGCATAACCTCCTTAAAACTTCAAATATATTCTATTTTCATGAAATTTATATCATATGTATAAGATTTTCTGGGGAAGACAATGGAAGTTGTTCCAAATATTGGGACAGAACTGAAACTGGGTTCAGTTGTGGATTGGGGTACGAAATGGTTTGTTTCATTTAATCCAGTTAAGACTCAGCTCGTGTCTTTCAATCGTAGACGTGTCCCTTTTCTTCCTGAGATTCACATGGATGGCTCTGCTCTTGAGGAGAAAACAACTCTGAAACTTCTTGGTCTTCCTCTCTCATCAAATCTTTCTTGGAGTTCATGCATTAGATCCATTGCTCTTTCTGCTTCTCGTAAAGTCGGTTCTCTCTATCGCTCCAAACACTTTCTCACACCTAAGGCTATTCTCTATCTCTACAAATCTACAATCAGACCATGTATGGAGTACTGTTGTCATATTTGGTCTTCGGAATCTCTGCCCCATTTGGGGGTTCTTGATAAGGTGCAGACACCTATCTGTAATTTGATTGGTCACAGCCTTTCTTCTCTGCACCCTCTCTCTCACAGACGTGATGTTGCTAGTCTCAGTCTTTTCTATAAATACTATTATAGTATGTGTTCTTCAGAATTATGTGATCTATTCCCCGCTTCTTTTTATCCAGCTCGTTTGACTCGTTGGTCTAGTGGTCTCCATCAATTCGCTGTTTTGATACCTCATTGTAATACAGCTTCCTATTCCAGTAGCTTCTTTCCAAGAACCGCATGCTTCTGGAACTCTCTTCCTGCTGACTGTTTTCCTCCTACCTATAACCTTGGTCTTTTCAAGACTAAGGCCAATAGGCATCTCCTGTCTTTGCAATAATCATATTTGTTCTTGTTAGCTACTTACATCAAGTGGTTTCATGTCTTGTCTGGAGCGATTTCCATAAAAACAAAAAATATGTATATCTGATTTTAATTAAATGTTAACCATATGACACTAATTCAGAGAGTTTTCCAACATTTCAGTCTTCTGACTATATTATAGGCTGAAACATGAGGAAGAGGGCAGTAAAAACAAACAAAAAAAGTAATAGGATGTTATTTGCTGAGTGAAAAAGTATATCCACCCATGCATGGAGTATTGTTGCCACATATGGGCTGGTGTATCATCCACTAGTCTCTCCCTCTTAGACAAGGTCCAAAAAAGAGTCGCCAACTTAATAGGTCCCTCACTATCCACCAAGCTCCAGCCCCTATCCCACCGCCGCAATGTTGCTTCCTTGTGCCTGTTTTACAAGTACTTCAATGGACTGTGCTCTGGTGCCCCCACGACGCAAATTCACAAGACCAACCCGACAATCTGCCAAATCCCATCCATTCACTGTGGAGGTCCCCAGATGTCGAAGAGCTTTCTACCCCAAAAGCTTCTTTCTTCGTGCTGCTGGACTCCGAAACTCCCTCCCTGCTCCTTGTTTTCCTGACGATATTGACATGCAGAAATTTAAAACTAATGTAAACAGACATCTCACTGCACAGCTCCCAATTTTTTAGGTTGCCCCCCCCCCCCCCTCCCGCCAAAAAAACAAAAAAAACTCTCACACTTTTTCTCAGTAGCCCCTTACGTCTACAGTGGCGGCCTGCCTTGTTTGGGGTGAAGTATGTTAAAAAAAATTTTTTTTAAATGTAGTGATCCTCATTCTATCCTGAGCATCCTAGTTATTAATAATTTGAAATGAACTGATCATTATGAATTATGTAATTTATGCAACACAGTGAGTAACGTGGGCACATTATCATTATTTTTTTGTAAACGATACGGTCCCCCCCCCCTCTCAAAAGATGAAAAGAATCAAAATTAAAAACTAATCCTATATAAACATTCTAGAAGGGGTATTCTGCTAGTTATTACATAAATTTTCTAAATTCATATTAGTGATCAGCCCAAAATTAAACATATACATTTAGTAGTCCATAAAATTCCACAAAGTTCAAAAGAATGGCAAGCACTATACTCTTTCATCGAGAACGTTTTACACAAAACCTATGAATAAAACTTACTTGTTTGCAAAAAGTTGTATTATTTCTAAAAAAGTCCCAAATTGAAAACACTTCTCGGCAAATCAGTTGGTAGTCCAGAAAATCAATCAAGCTAAAATCATGACTTAGAAAAACGAACTTTTGCTCTGATAAGGAAAACGATTATTTCTAAAGAAACTTTGGACTTATTTTTAATCTCTGTATTAAGAAAACTACCGGAGAAAATCTTGTGTGTCTGTGCGTGTGTGTGGTTAACAGGGTTACGATGTTGGAAGTTATAATGTCCGACAGACTACTAGAATTCCAAAATGTCTGACACCGAATACTAGTATTCCAAAATGTCCGACACCGACTACTAGTATTCCAAAATGTCCGACACGACTACTAGTATTCCAAAATGTCCGACACCAACTACTAGAATTTCAAAAAGTCCAACTCTTTATTTTAAAGTCTTTCAATATTCAGACTAATGTTGATTAAGAAATCCGACTTCGACTCCTTACATTCTTATGAGTCCAACTCAAACTCCTTCCAAAACCTATGATACCCTTTGGGGTCACTACTCGGCTGGCAAATTCTCGTCTCACATCTGAAAGGGCAATGTCAGTGAGGAGATGCAGACTCATATATTAATCTGTAGGCCAGTGCCAGTTAGGTTTAAAGAAAAAATAATCTCTGTATTAAGAAAACTACCAGACAAGACATGTGTGTCTGTGTTTCTCGCTTATATGTAACTTTGATAAATACACACTGAATTATTTTTTTTATTATTATTTACTATTAATTGAATATTTATCAAAACCAAAAATAAAAATGAATAACAAAATTCAAGAGTTAAGAAAAGTGTGTGTAAAACTTTTCTTTGAAAAAAGTCCTCCCCTCTCTCTTATGAAATTTCCTCTAGTGGTTTCATCATCAATCAACCGTCTTTGTTTTATAATTTACTGTTTCTCTAATCAAAATATGATTTTAAGGAATTTCTTTCCTAGTTTAGTTTTCAGTATCTGATTAGATGGTGGAGTGAACCAAATGATATTCTCCTTTCTTCTATTTTTATTATTATGTTTGGTATTTTGTTTTTATATTTAATTTCAGTGTTAGTATACCCACTGTTTTTTTAGAGCTATGTTATAGACAGTACTTAAATACCTTTTTGTTAGTAGAGTTATTGCTAAGCCTACATTCAATAGAATGAAGAATAAGTAGTGAACCTTTGGAGATCAGATACTCATTGGCTTGTTAAGATTACTACCTTCAACGGTGCTTGTGAACCGTAGGGCCGAACAAAATTATTTTATCTTTAATTTTGAAGAGTCAAATAAGGGGGAGATAACTCTAGTTTTTAACTACACTTTATCTTAAAATAGATTTTACTATTGTAATTAATGTAAAATAGAGTTAAAACAATGTATACGTAAATGGATAATTTAGGAATAAAACAATCACAACGCTATCAGTGCCAATGAAAAAGAAAATGAGTTATTAAAATAAATTAATTATCAACAAAAAAGAAGGAAAAAAATAAAAAATATGCAAATGGAAGGGAAAAAAAACATGAAACAAGGGAAATAAAGTTTTTGAAATAAATGAACGTTTTACACTGGGTAAGATTCAGCAATTTGTTTGAAAATAGTTCCCAGTGCAGTGTCCTTTCGGAATTTTTGTTTCCACATGAATTCCACTAGGTACGACTCCATCATTTGCGTGTGCGTACCACATTGAACTTTGTTCCTTTACTTCGCCTCATTCCACATTTGTTCTACGTGGTTGGTTCTGGCACCTGTTCGTGGATCAACAAAATTGTATTTGTGATTCACACGCAAATGATGGAATCCTTCGGCACCTAGGCAACGCAAACACATCAGTTGTTTTTAATGTTGACACAAGTTGCATGTCATGACCACAGATGCAGGTTTCCGCACCTGAAATGAATCTATTAGTTTGCCATTATCTCTGGTTAAACATAAAATATCTTGCAAGTTCAGAGCGTTAAAATCCATTTTAAGATAAAGCGTGGTTGAAAACTAGGGTTATCTCCCCCTTATTTGACTCTTCAAAATTAAAGATAACTGTTCAGAAAGAGAGAAATAATGGACCCTGGTATTGACCAATCCAAAATGCTTGATGATAGCAATTTAACAAAGAGTCAAAACTCAAGCAATGAAAAACAGAAATTAAAGAATAAAAAATTACGATTATTTTGCCAATTGTCATGTAGAATTCCTCTTATACTGTTGGCCGTTTTAAAATATGCAATTATTAGCAACCAACCAATTTCTAAAATGATTTGTACTCTGGAACATTTCAATATTGGGGGAAAAAAGGCAAATGAAATAAAATGAAAAGAAAAAATATTTCTTTTGAAGTTTATATTGAAAACATTCTGTCAAAATCAATACATACTCAGTTATCATAATTATATGTTGGTTTTGCATTATTGGAGAGGAATATATATTTATATATATATATATATATATATATATATATAAGTATTTCATGTATCCACATAAAATTTTATAAGGAGATATAATTTTTTATGTATCAATTTTCAGTATTTACTTCAACAGTGCTCGATACGTAAGTAGAGCTAGGTAGTAAGTTATGAAAATATATTTATGGCAATTAAGCTACATACACACACACACATATATATATATATATTTCATCATCTTCATATCTGGTTAAACGTCTGTTTTACATGTCATGTTAGACGGCTTTAAGAAATTGACCTCCAAAGTAACCTCTCTCTGACTAGGTCTTTATCTATCTCTCTTTATCTCAGGTCCATTTTCCTCCCATGTTTTCATTGGCCTTCCCCTGTGAACTGGACCTGCAAGCTGATATCGCCAAAATGTGACAAAACTTTATTCTCATATATTATCACACTGCGTACACATGCCCGATAGACTCTTCCCTTGTTAAACAGTGCTATATAATATAAAATGTGTGGGGGGGGGGTATGATGATGCTGAATAAATGTAGTTCTAGTCTTAGTAGCAATAGTTAGTTGGGTTTTTGTTGAGCGTGCAAGACCTAGTCTTATTGTTGCATTGTATAAAGCTTTCTTTTCAATTGCTGTTTTGGAGAGAGAGGGAAATGTGTATTTATTTGTATATAAATATATTAATGAATATATATTATTTTTTAAGTTTTAAACCTTTAAAACATTTTTTTTTTTAACTTTACTGATTGAGACGTTATTTAATATGAATATTAGTGTGAACACTAGCAAAGTATAATTTTCTTTAGTTTTCATCATGTTTGATTATATAGTATAGATATTAACGGGATGGAGGTGGGGTTGGATAAGGATGAATGAAAGTAGTAGTAGTAGTAGTAGTCTTAGTTTCTAAAATGTCCCTATCACTTTTGTCATAAATTTCTCCATCACACAAAATTTTGTGATTGAAAAAAAAAAACCCACAAACAGCCGGACAAAACAAATTTAAGTGTTTAGGGGAATGGAGAAAGCAAATAGCAAGTCACATCGTCTAAAATAAATTAAGAAAAAATCCTTCACTCTATTTCCATAATGAGACAATTTCTTTTTTTTTTTCTTTCTTCTTTCTATGCCAATAATTTTTTTTTCCTTTCTTCTTTCTATACCAATAATATTTAATTTTTTTTCCTTTCTTTTTTCTATACAATTTTTTTGCTTTTCCTTTCTTTTTTCTATACCAATATTTTTCTTTCTTTTCTCTATACCAATAATTTTTTTCTTTCTGTTTAAAACTTTCCAGTTTGAGACATTTTCTTTCTTATTTCTTAACTTCATCGACTGAGACGTTATTTTATATGAATATTAGTGCGAACACCAGCAAAGCATAATTTTTTTTTTTTCGTAATTTTTGACAGAGGATGTACACTCGTAATTATATAAAATAGATATTGACAGGGCAGGGGGGGGGGATAATGTCGAACGTAGTAACTAGTCTTAGTAGTAATAGTTACTACAATGTCCCTACCACTTTTGTCATGAATTTCGTTTTTGTTAAGTATACAATACCAATACTCATCATTGCATTGTACAGAGAAACACCGATAAAAAAAAAAACTGTCCGCTGCCACTGTCACTTGTATCGGTTTGCAATTAGTTCACCAACCTCTGATTTGCCGCTATTCAATTAAACGTTGGCATTTTGATTATTTCTGTTCATGTGCTAACATGATATTCGCTTCCAACGTTGAAAGAATTACCTGCTTGGTTTTAATTAAAAATATCAAGTCTGGACGTAACATTGTTGACAAGACGTTTTTTCTGGGAACTCGCGTTGTTTGCATAGATTTGCTCACGTTTGCCAAGCGGGTGGCCGAAGACAGATAACCAATAAAAGAATATTAGATTTTCCTTCTTCTGCTCATACAAAATGAATTATTCTTCCCTAGTTGATGCTTGCTGGTCATGATTATGCCCGCTTCTGCAATTTCCCTGAGTACTGTGTTATGATATCAACGGTAACAACCATCTACCAAGCTTTAGGATATAGAGTCGATGCTTAGGGCTCAACTGTACGACCAGTTGAGCAGCAAGATAAGTCAGACTGTTGAGAACATCAAAATGCCTGTTTATACTAAGGCTAGAATGTTCCATTATGCTCAGAAGGGAAAGTCCATTCTCTGTTCTGATTGGTTGAGATTCATAAGTGGCCATTTTAGAGTATAAATGTTCATTCATTTGAATAAGTATTCTTCTATGAGATGGATGCTAGTTGAGGCTTTTATGCCGGTAAGTGTTAGTTTAATTCTATAATAGAGAGAAAGGCCCTTTTATGTACAATTGACACGACAGGTGAATCTGCATCCCCGACCCTTGTCTAAAAAGTATCCGACCTTAGGCCAGAAAAAATATTTCAAATACATGACGGGGTTGCGACCCTAATCCCCTTCACACACTTAGCCCACCGATCCATCAACTGCCGGAAACACTGATGGAAGTCTTCTTTCGGAATGGTGTTCACCTCCGTTGTCGTGTTCCGCATTATCTCTTTTTTCGCACCCTCTCAACAACAGCTGCACTCCGAGCAGTTTGGGGCCTGCCAGAACGCTAGTCGTGCTCCGCTGATGTGTGGCCATTTTTGAATCGGTTGAACTACTCCTTAATTTGTATTATGCATCGCATCTTTTCCAAACACCTGCTGACTCTAATACGACAACAGAGAAAAACACCATCCCAAAAGAAGACTTCTAGAGGTGTTTCCGGCAGTGGATAGATCGGTGGGCTGTGTGTGTGCAAGCACAAAGGGCCTACTTTGAATGGGGATTAGAGTCCCAACTACATCACGTATTTGAAATATTTTTTCTGGCCTAAGATCGGATACATTTTAGACAAGCCATATATATATATATAGAGAGAGAGAGAGATAGATAGATAGATAGAGAGAGAGAGAGAGAGAGATTGAGCACTTTAAGTAAGTTAACAAGGCATTATTTATAGTGCAATGCAATACTCTAGGCCTCGCCTATTGAGTTCTCTTGACGGCTTGCGGATATGCCCACTGAATTTGCCATTTTGACATAATTTACTCCCCTATTTCTATGGCAATGCGTGGTGGACACATCGGTACGTGCTCCGACTATTGAGTCAAATATTACTTTCGCATTGGGGTTCGAACCGTCTGATCAGCGGAGATTGTCTCCATTCATACAGATTATTGCAGGTTTGGCATGAAACACATGTGTATATGGGTTAATTTGAAAATATTATTTATAAATAATTATATATATATACACACATACACTTGCTGGCTCTGTCAGCTTGCTATCGTCTTACAAAGTTTGCTACTCAAAACCAAAATGTTGTCTTTAAGTATGGCACACTTATTGATTGAGTCACCTCGGCAATTACCCCTTCACTTTCACTTTATAGTCGAATCTAGGTCAACCGCTTAACTACATACACAAGAACAGGCAGTTTTCTCCCCTCTCTACTCCCCCCCCACCGTCTCTCTATCTTTTTCGCTTGACAGTAGAATGTTGGTCAGTTGGTGAATCTCAAAAAACTTATCTATTAAATTTGTTCCCGCTGTTATGGGTGACAGTGTTAGAACTTTTGAGTGTGTGAGTAAATGCTCCTTCACCTTATTTTATTTATGACTAATAAAAAAATCAATTAAGATTAAATATTAAAATCGATCGGAAATACAATTTCTTTTTTAAAACACAGATCTATATTTGCTTTATATGATTGATAGAACAGATTTAATCATGTACCCTTTGTTAAGAAAGTTATTAACGTCAATGAGATGGGGGGGGGGGGGTAATATGTTTTTACTTTATATAAAAGAAAGATAAGATAGATGTATATGTCTTTAACACACACATATCTAAGACAAATATGTGTGTTGAGACATATATAAATGTATAGAGAAAGAATGTTAAAATATAAGCTGCTAATGTTAAAAAATAATTACCAGTGTTATGGGTGTCAGTGTTAGGACTTCTGAGTGTGAGGGTAAAAGCTAATCCACTTTCCTCTAAGTGTTCAGAAATGGTCAAGTCAAAATAATTACTTACCACATTTACCTGCTGATCAGAATCTTTAGAAAATATATTTCTAAATCTATTTTTCGAATTATGTACAACTAATGAAAAATAAAATATTGATTAGGATTAAATATTAAAATCGATTGAAAATACAATTTTTATTTTTTTAAAACACAAATGTTTGCCTTATATAACTGATGAAACAGATTTAACAAGCCACGCGTACGTGGTCCCCCTGTTTGTGATTCGATGTGGCGAGTGTTAAATGCAATAAATTTGGGCAATTTGGTGCATTTTTGACCCCCCTTTGACCTCCTGGGGGCGCGAACCAGAATTTTTCTGAGGTCAAGGATACTCATTTTATATCCAGAACAATTGCCTCTACATTTTGGCCAAGTTTCAGAAAAATTGAATGGATGGATCAAACGTTATGGGAGAAAAGGGTCATTTTTTGCCATTTTGGGGGCTTTTGACCCCCTGGGGGCGTGAACTAGATTTTTTCCAAGGTCAACGATACTTATTTTCTATTAGGAGCAATTACCTCCACATTTTGGCCAAGTTTAAGAGAAATTGAATGGATGGATGAAAAGTTATGGGGCAAAAAATGTCATTTTTTGCCATTTCGGGGCCTTTTGACCCCCTGGGGGACTAACCAGATTTTTTTCAAAATTCGGAGAATGTCACTTTCTAACCTGACCAAAGTTACAACTTCATGCAAAATTTCAGAGGATGGTTGCGGAGAAAAATCCGGACGGACGGACAGACATGCCTCAAATAATAAAATCGGGGGATCAATTATGTACCTTGTAGCCAAAAAGCTATTACTTTCAATGAAATGGTTGAAAACTGTCTTTACTTTTTATATATAAGAAAAAAAAAATATATATATATATATATATATATATATATATATATATGTGTGTGTGTTGCAATTTGAGATATAGAAAAGTAAGTATAGAAAAAGAAGTTACAAAAATGAGTTGCTATTTAAAACAAAAAAAAATTCAACGTGTCATATGAAATACTTTATTGCGACACGTCAAACAACTCGCTTTATTGCCTTTTTATTTAAACTTAAGAAAATCAAAGACGATGCTTCAAGAAGAATTGAAATCTTTCATCTGTAACGACCAACACATTTGACTGTACGTGTCCATTCAGATTACAAGACAAGATAACATGGTACTTACATCACTATTAATAGCCATTATAAAAAAATGCTGCATCTTTATTGATTTTCTTTCATTTTTAAACAACAAATAAGTCTTTTTGGAACATTTTTTCATCTACAATTCTCAAGTCTAAATATTTCACACACACACACACAGAAATATTTTACTGAAATTTGTTATCTTTAACCTTTAAATGCTTTTTTATTTCAAATATGACATTCCAACAAAATATTTATTTAATATAATATTCAACGAAATGTGTCAAACTGCAGTTTGTTTCACATCTGCAACAAGCCTGTTGGCAAGTGTGAGTAGGTATTAGTATGATGTTACATCAGCACACCCGCTAAATAGATAATCAGTATCTTCAATTCTTCAATGTCACGGATGAATGTCATCTGCCTAATCCAAGATTTAAATCTGGTCATTATAATGGTAAGTAAACATTATTTTATGATTCTCTAGTGTATTATGATTATTTAGATGCATATATTGTAGTGTTTTGTTATACGTGTAAAATTTTATGCCATTTGTTGCACATTTGCCAAATCATTTATTTTTGTTCAATAAATATATACTTTTTTCAAAAATCATCCATACTCCTTTATATTACCCCAATGAAACGTTTTTCACATTTTTCAAACCAATATAAAAAATAAAGTATTTAAGGATTAATGGAGATAAGATGATCATTATCATCATCATCGGTTTAACATTTGTATTATATGCTGGCATGTGTTGGACGACTTTAAAAAATAACTTCCAAACTAACCTATCTCTGGCCAGGTCTTTATTTATCACTCAGATACATTTTTATCACTTCCTCCCATGTTTTCCTTGGCCTTACCCTGTGAACTGAACCTGTTACCTCAACTGCTCTACATCTACTGACCCAACAACTCTCATCCATTCTTTCAACGTAGCCATACTATTAAAGTCTCCTTCTTCTGCACACATCTCCCTATACTGTCCAGATTTAATCTCCCTCTGAGCTCATAAAGCCTTTAAGACTCACATTACACATCCATCATACCATTCTCATACCATTTCTCTCGATGCCATGTACGCCCTCAACCCTCAGTGGCCAGGTTTCACTTCCATACATAATCACACTGAATACACATTCCTAACAGACTATTATTTAGGACAACAATGTTAACACTCTGCTGGTTAGTAATGGTAGAAGTTCTCTGAACTTACTCCATCCACTATTAATTCTTGCAATCGCACTAGCACCCGCTCCACCCTGTGCTCCAATGGTCTCACCAAGGTAACAAAACTTGTTGACAACATCAATAGCTTAACCATTCAGATATATTTTCTCCACATCTGAGTTCTCATCAATCACCACTGTCTTACATTTCTTGCACACAAGGTTATCCTCTCTCAACCTACCAATAATTTCACTGCATTTCTTGTGTACCCAATGCTTACAAGTATCAAAAACGATTGAATTGTGCCCAACTCCCTTTTTACAAACTGAGCAGGGGAACTTTCCTCTTTTTAGGGGCTTTTCCAGTGATAACATATAATAATGCTATAAGATCTGGAAGAATAATGAAAGATAATGAAACGAATAAAATGCTAGTAACCTGAGATAAAGAAACAGAAACACTTGATAAAAGGGTTATATCTTCGAAATATTGTGATATTCCAGGATCACATATACAACTTTAATGATTGAGGAGAAATCTGGAAACAAGCAAGATGTAATTACAAAAAATAAATCGCCTTGTCATTCAGATTTCCTTCTTACAATTGTATATTTCCCCATTGTTATAACCTTCTATAAAGTATTGCTATATATATTATACATAATGCTTTAAGCAAACTATATCACCCTCTTATATTATCTATTTTTCTTTTCTTGCTACGATATTATGCAGTGATAACATATAATGATGCTAAAAGATCTTGAAGAACAATGAAAGAAAACAGAACGGATAAAATGCTAATAAACCGACTCCAATCATGAAAGCAAACAAAAGCTTGTAAAGTGAACTATTTCAATCGGATTCTATATTGGAATTTCTCAAGTTAAAATCAATAAGACATTTCATTCTCATCAACTCTATCATCCGCCATGCTGAACCCAATATAGAATGTTAAAACCTTTCGTTGTCAGCATTGTTCTTAACAGAAAAGTACATATAGGTGATTCCCAATGTGGAGCCACATGGCTTTCAGTTTTAATGCAGGATCCGCCATAAGTCACTAAAAATAGGGGTGGGACGTAATGGGGGAAAATTTCAGATTCATGCGAGTAGTATTTTTTGTGTTCATTTATACATAAATAACACTAAACAATCAAACATTTTGAAAATTTTGCAAAATTCAGAAGGTGCAGGCCACTAGTTTTTGGCTATTTTACATTCATGAAAACCCTTTTACAGCCTGAAAATGGTCCTAAATAAAAGTACTATATCAGATTTAACCATCTATATCCATTCATAGCTTTTGAGGATGTTTTAGGACCTGCAATGTCGCATGAACCACTTTTTCACCGAAAAATGATTGGAGTCCTAACGGCTAGTTTTGGCCTGCACCGCATGAATCTGAAATTTTCATCAATTACGTCCCACCCCTACTAAAAAAGGGGTTTCTTGTATCAAATTGAAAAGGGGGAATTTGGGACTCTAAAGTCTACACAATCGAAAAATGGTCTCAAATCCGCAGTTCACCTTTTCTTTCTTCATGTACATGAATTATAATTAATTAAAATTAATTAAAATTAATTTTTAAGAAGGCAAATTTTTCTTTTTAATTTTCTACGAGAGTAGAAAATATCTTTTTTTTTCATTATTTAATTCCCTGACATTAATTTGACTTAAGTTAAAGGGAATTATATTATTAAAAACATTTTTTTTTTAATTTTTAATTTTTTTTAACAGTTGAATTGAGAAGATAGTTAAAGGGGAGATGCCCAAGGAGGCATAACAAATAACAATACTACTACTACTACTACTACTACTACTACTAATAATAATAATAACTAGCAGGACCCGTGTAAATTACACGAAATGATGTTTATAAGACTAATTATCTTGTTCCTAACCCATACCTATTTGAATAAAATATGATAAGATTTGACTTGTATATTTATTTAAAAGAAATGAACAATACATGAAACAATTTACAAAACTTCTTTATATACAATATTTCTAGTGAAGGTAACATTTCGACGACTAAACCTTACTTTGTAAATGTTTTCGATTAAATTAAATTTGGCTCCAATTCATGAATATTTATTTACTCCTTTTCAGGAGTTAGGCACAAGGCCAGTTTTATCTTACTCCCACAAGTAAGATGTGACCCATGGTCGGGTTGGGAAAATGGGGTTTGAAAAGCCAGCGCTCGAGAAGGTGAGCACTCTGGCCATTAAAAATTGCCTGGGCAGCCCCGTTGGCATTCCCCGGTAAGGGCGCCCCAGACAGTAAGAAATAAACTTACTCCTCCCCAAAGAGGGGAGGCGAAGCCTGGGAGGGTGGACCTCCTAGAACTGCACAGGACAGACCCATAGACCGGCGTAAATCAAGCCTCGAAGGTCAAGACAATACCAGTCTATGGAGTGCAGTATCCATCGGAACAGATACTACACTTTGATCTTAGCCAAAATGCCAAGCCAATTCATGAGTAGCATACAAAGATTCGGAAGGTCGTTGCTTTTGATGTAAGCATGACACACAAAATCACACACGCTATTGTATTAATATGTGTCTTCCCGGTCGCCCCCTCCCTACCTCTCTTCCCTTTCCCTTCGAAATGTAGAAAAAAAATCTTACAGGTTGGTTGGGATCGAACTATAAACCAGTCGGGCCGAAGTTAAAAATACTACGTCGCTAACCGTTGCGCCAAAGGGAAATACTTAAAAATGTTTTGAAAATTAGGCGAGTTGAATGTTTTTCAAAATCTAGGTGCGGCACGCATGCGCAAAGCTTTTGCCGGAAGCGTGACACACGAACACACACGTTATCGTATTAATATATAGATAATAATAATAATAAAAGAAATGGTCGACCGTGGATTTGAGACCATTAAATTAATTGAAATGACATTTAAATTCGACTAGACTAATCTGATCTTTCATTCATTTTTTTTTAAAGAATCTGTGCATTGTAGTAATTAATATAATTTTATCGTAAGAATCTAATCATCTTTAACTTACGTCTAATGAAGTAAAAGAAGTAAACATAAACTACAAAGAAATTGTTTTCAACTCTCATTGATTTTGGATAAATGAAAATTAAAAAGAAAAATTGTCTTATTAAAAATTAACAAGCCGCGCGTGCGTGGTCCCCCTCTGTATGTGACTCGATGTGGCGAGTGTAAAATGCAATAAATTTGGGCAATTTGGGGCATTTTTTACCCCCCTTTGGCCTCCTGGGGGTACAAACCAGAATTTTTCTGAGGTCAAGGATGCTCATTTTATATCCAGAACAATTGTCTCTACATTTTGGCCAAGTTTCAGAAAAATTGAATGGATGGATCAAACGGTATGGGAGAAAAGGTTCATTTTTTGCCATTTTGGGGGCTTTTGACCCCCTGGGGGCGCGAACCAGATTTTTTCCAAGGTCAGCGATACTAATTTTCTATTAGGCACAATTACCTCCACATTTTGGCCAAGTTTCAGAGAAATTGAATGGATGGATGAAAAGTTATGGGGCAAAAAATGTCATTTTTTGCCATTTCGGGGCCTTTTGACCCCCTGGGGGGCTAACCAGATCTTTTTTCAAAAATCGGAGAATGTCACTTTCTAATCTGACAAAAGTTACAACTTCATCCAAAATTTGGAGGGTTGCGGAGAAAAATCCGGACGGACGTACATAGGTCCCCCGATTTATAAAATCGGGGGACCAATTATAATTAATAATTAAGATACATGAAGAAAGAAATGGTAGACCGTGAATTTGAAACCATTTTTCGATTGTGTAGGTTTTAGTGATCCAAATTCACCTTTCAATTTGGTACCGTTCTACTGTCAGAGCTCTATTAAAAGTAGGAGAAATGTAGAATATAAAATAGAATTTAAATAAATTACGTAAAGAAAGACGTCCGTAAATGCAATAGAAAGAAAAACAAAAGAAAAGCAAATGATTAGTGACGAAGAGAAAAACGGTGCGAAAAAGAATGAGTGAAAAAGACGAGCATATAACATTGAGAGTATAAATATATATATATACATATATATATATATATATCAGGTTTTAGAAGCTGGTTGCAAATGCTGGCGCCCATATTGAATTCTGATTAAAACGCAATGCTATACACTTTCTTATCATATTCGTTTGTTGTAAGAATTATATTTCAGTGATAAATTATGAGCACTTAATAATTGAGAGTTACTTTTCAATCACCCTGTAGTTGCAAGACAGGAAATAGAATGGAATTATGGGATATCTCTACAAGGAATTAAAAGGAAATTTTGATGACAGAACTCTACTTGAGAAAATTCTTTGTATCGAAGTTACAGCCAATGGAAGAGAACGAGGAAGAAGACAGTGATTGAGACACTTTTAAAAAAAATTATTCACCCCAAACATTGCCACTGAGATGTAAGGAGATACTGTCATTAGGGTCTAGATTTATAGTGGGGAGTTTGGCAGCAAGATTTTTGTTCACATTACATTTAAATTTCTGCATTTTGGTAATAAAAACAGGGAGCAGGGAGGGAATTTCAAAAGCAAGCGGTTTGAGGAAAGAAGCTATTAGAGTAGAAGGTTTTCAGGCATCTGGGGACCTCTACAGTGAAGGGGTGGGATTTTGCTGTTTGTCGGGTTGGCCGGATGTATTTACGTTGAGGAGGTACAAGTGCAGTTAGTTCATCATAGCACATTCCATTTCCGGCATCTGGGGACCTCTACAGTGAAGGATTGTCGTTTTTTTTTTTTCGTATAGGGTGTACAAGTGCAGTATGTTCATCGGAGCACATTCCGTAGAAGTACTTGTAAAACAAGCACAGGGATGCAACATTGTGGCGATGGGACAGGGGCTTGAGTTTTGTAGACAGTGCGGGAAGACGTCCACTTAATTAGTCAAATTTTGTCCATTGCATCCATCTTTTTCTACACTCTCATGGTAGTGTTCTTCATCTCACTCACACTCTCATTAACTCTTATCCTTGAGTTGCATTTAACCTTGATAAATGGTGACTCATTAGTATAAAAAAAGAAGAGAAAGAGAATGAAGTGAGGAAGTGAATAACCGTTTCTATTTTTCTTCCTTTTTTGTAATGAAAAATTCACACTTTGAAACATTGTTGGTATTTGAATAAAGAAATCTTTTTGAAGCAAAACAACACTACGTTTTATTTTTGAATTATTTTTAAATAAATTATTTATTTTATATAGTAATGTGATACTTAGAAGGCAATACAATGCAGAGGTGTGACGGATAGACACAAGTTGGAGCAAATAAGACATATAATGGTGGAACAAGTTAAATAGTTTCACCCTTAATACAATGTATACATACACACACACACACACATATATATATATATATATATTTATTATTTCACAAACACACATATATCTGTTTATCTACATAATGTTACAATGTTATGTAATACCTGTATCAAGATGGTGGAAACTCCGTATGATATAATATTTCAGGAACTCTTCCTTTCTTCAGAACCGTGCTCAACTCAAGTTCAAGCGTGCATATGAAGGGGGCTGTGGGGATACAGTCTCGCAGAAAATACTGGCTAAATTGTAATTCTAACCAGACTTAAAAATTAACAAATAATAAACAAACGAACAAAACAAATAAATAAACTATATATATGTGTATGTATACATTGTATTAAAGGTGAAACTATTTAACTTGTTCCACCATTATATGTCTTATTTGCTCCAACTTGTGTCTATCCGTTACACCTCTGCATTGTATTGCCTTCTAAGTATCACATTTTTATATACAAATAAACAATGCTTCAAGCAAACTATATAAACGTCTTATTTATTTTAATTTTATTTTAAAGACGTTTTTTTTCTCCTTAGAATCAGCAGTTGAGAGATGTTCTTTTAGTTGAGAAGACAAAACTGTAACTCGGTTAGAAAAATAGTATCGCAACAAAATTTGAAGGAGATTTTTAATTACAGTAAACTTATATTTAGATTATTCACTAATTGTGTTAATTAGATGGCAACACTCTCTGAAATTAGATGGCAACACTCATTCTCTAAATGCTCTACAGAGACATTAAGAAATATTAAAAATTGGTTGAATCAACACACAGTGAGAGGGAGAGCAAAATAAATAGTTAAGTGTGAGATGGGTGACGTGTTCAGTTAATTACAAATTACGGCTAATTAGAGCAACTAAAACAGATTTTTTTTTCAAACAAAATTCGATCTCAGTGGGGACGGACGCATGTTGAAGTGAACATATGTGTGAGGGATCGTTTGGTTTGGCTTACGCGATTTAGTGCGGGCGAACCCGTATAACCGAGTGCAAAATAGGGCTGTTCTCACAGTCGGAACTCACAGACGTTGATAGGGCCACCACGTTGACGAGACCTCAGGTCAAGGGTCAAGGTGCACCTGCGCATAGGGGTTCTGTGACGTCACGGACTTTTGTGTGGGAAACGGAATTTTGCCAGTCTGGGTTTTGGAAGCGAGCCGAACAGACATGCTTCTCTATGTAGTCCAAAATGAGAAATGGGAATTTATTTCCCTAAGAGAATACAGGCATGATATTCCTTCTCCCCCCCCTCCTCGAATGCCTAAGGACTTAAGCTAGGAAATAACTATGATAAAGTAGTAATTTGGTCTCTCCCTCAACGTTAGTGAAACATCTCCAAGGGCGACGGTAGACGGTAGACTGACGCCTGAAATAAACAAATGAAAGTTTAAAAGGTTGTTTGTCTCGTGAATCGTGGTATGAAGGTTTTGTTGCAGACACAGCAGACGACATCGAGACAGCGCCCCTCCGCGACGAAGAAGAAAAGGTATGAGAAATTAAAGACTATGCAACATCAGAAGTAAGGTATATTTTAGCATGTATATTTTGTTATCAAATTATATAGGAAAGAGAAGCCTTAGGGAAATAAACGTTTATTAATCAAGCTTTAGTATAATAATAATAATAGTCTTTAACACTAGTGTCTATTATGCTGTATGCTGATGATTTAGTATTTGCCTGTGAAACTATGGAAGACCTACTTGTTAAGTTAAAGACTTGGAGGAATGCTATGGAAAGCAAAGATCTGAAAGCGAATGTTCCAAAGTGATGATCAGTGGCTGTACTTGTAGTGTCGGAAAGCTCCCTAAAAAAGACGAAAATTCCCCTGCTCAGTTTGTTGGAAAAGGAGTTGGATGCAACTTAATTTTTTGTGGTTAGGGTTAAACCAAGGAGATCAGTGGTTGTAGTGTTGGAAAGCTATCCAAAAGAGGAAAGTTCCCAAAAGTTGGCCAAACGATCGGTTCACAATTGATGCAGAGTGACCAGGATAAGACCCAGCGTTACCACGGACACAACTAAAAAAAAACACAAGACGATCACATTTCCCCCCAAAAAAAACCACGGACACAACTAAAAATACAACCAACAAACGATCACAACCACAGTTGAAAAAAAAAAACTATCCAAAGAAAAACGCACGGACACAATCAAAAAAAAAATAAAAATAAAAAACAGCCACTTCTGACCGGAACGACCATCTCAGCATCAGCAGAAGAAAAAACCTCCCCAAAAAAAACCAAGAACACAAGCTAAGGTAGGTGATCATTTTCCTCTGCTCTCATTTACTCTGAATTTGTTGGTAAATAATTTATAAAAATTATTTGTGTATAGAGCTTTTTTGTTTAACGTCTGCTACAAAAAAATAAAAAATAAATAGACAAAATGGCTAGCACTAATCCAACTCCCTTAAATAGAGTGCTCACAGGTGGATCGAAGATCCCAATATTTACTGGAAGATCGTCTGACTTAAGGCCATGGCTAGCTGCTCTGAAAAAGAAAGAGCGGGTTTATAATCTAACAGACCCAGAGCTAGTAAACCTGGCATATGACTTTTCAGAAAGTCTACCTTCGGAATGGATCGGAGAATATCTCGACGACCATCCGAATACAACCAGTAAAGACCTGCTCGATGAGGTAGCGGCACAGTATGGCGAGGTTATAAATACCGCCGATGCCGCAAGGGCCCTAATAAGAATAAGGCAAAATCGAGGTGAAGCACTCGCTAACTTAGCTAATAGGATGAACCGACTTGCTAAGTTAACATACAGGGATGCAGATATGAGGGAAAGTTTAGCTGTGCAAGTGCACCTAGCTGAATGTTTCATAGATGCTTTAATTAACGCCTTCATTAAGGAGGATGTGGCCAGATCCAATCCGACAACACTATCGGAAGCTTTGTCTGCTGCGAGACAAAGTGAAAAGCTCTACGAGCGAATCCGAAGTAGCTATGGAAAGGAACAAGCTTATCTAAATGATAGCTTATTCAAAGGCGTTCACTGGCAGCAGGGACCTAGGGGGACCTCTAATAGATTTAGGATACCCAAGACCGAATTCTACAGCGAGGAAGGGTCAGAGAAAACCCATGGTTGCTACAGTTGTAGCAAAGCCACAAACGCTGTAAGGAGTAAGTTTTGTGGGTACGCTTCGGCGAAATCTACGAGACCGCGGCGAGGGCATTTTAGCCATAACAGGCTAGAACAGGACTGCCCATGGTCATCTGAGAGAGAAGTAAATAACTTCAACCCAAGAAAAAGAAAGACCAGGGTACTCTCGCAAACCACACATCACCACCGGAATGAACTGACGCCGGTTACCCGAATATGTAACCATGTTAAGTCCTCAAAAAAAGAAGGACCCCGACGAAATATGAACCTCAAGGGGCATGGATATCAAGGAGGTGATAAAAGCGGTTCAAAACAGGCCCACCGAAGACATGATAAATTAAGAAAAGAAACTAGAAGACATAAAGGAGCCCAGGGAAACAAACTCCCCAAACAAGGCTCCGGAATGGGTTTTATGGTGAAGATAAGGGGCCGACCGATAAAGGCACTGATCGACACTAGATAAGAGGTCTCGCTCCTCAAAACATCAGTTTTTGAGGAATTACAATCGGAAAAACGAGAATTGAAGAATTCGAATGTAACCGTTACACTCGCAAACGGACAAAACATGGTTCACAAAAATATGGCTCACTTACGAGTTAAAGTGAGGAAGCTAAAGGCTTCGTCAAGGTTATACATCACTCCAGACTTGGATCGGGAGTTAATATTGGGTGCAGATTGGTTGAAAAGAAATCGAGCCCAAATAACCTTTAACCCTAACCTGTTGAAGGTTAAAGGGGTGACTATCCCGCTTGGTATTAATACCAGTGGTAAAATGGACGAATCCTCACTGAAAAAAGTGGAGTTGCCACCATGCATCGCCACTGTTAGATCTGTTGAGAAAAAACAGACAAAAAAGAATTCACCTCGTCCTAAGACACCAGTCCAAAAAGGAAAACCCATGGTAGAGATAATTAATGTGTCTCCACATCTACCCACAGCACATATGCATGTGACTCGTAGGGGGATAAGAAATAATGTAATATTTCCACCGGACTTACCGGTTAAAAGGGAATGTAAAACGACCAAACCTCAATTGAAAAGATTTCCCAAATTACCCACTCCCAATAAACTAAAAATAGCAGACGGCAAAATTAAAAGGCTTCTTGAAACGACCGAGAAATTCGTTTTAGAGTTGTCTGGAGGCAGAGGGGAAAAGGTCATCAAACAATGAAAAAAATAAAAACGTAACTAAAATTAATAATACAGATGTTTTTATCAAAGAAAAAACTGTTGAAAAATCAACAACATTTAATGAAAGTAGTCAAGTAAAATGACTATATATAAAAATGTCTATTAAAAAAAATAATATTAAGGGGGCAATATGTTTTTCAAAAAGAAAAAAAAAGAGAAAGAAAAACCCTGAGATGAGCTTATATTTTAGGAGAGAAGACGAGAGTAAAATGTTATAAAGACAGAAATTTATATTTCAGGAGAGACGATAAGACATATTTGTACGTAGCGAGCATTGTGCCATGAATCACCGGTGACCGTTGCTAATTGCATAGCCAAAGATCAAAATAAGAGAGGGGCGTATGTGGCACAATGCGTAATATTCATGAGCCTTGTGCCAGGCTTGCGCTGAGGTTTCGGGAAAGCTCGAAGGTTCAACAAAAGAGATTCTATACTCTGTGTTATCGTGACACCATTCTGACAGTTGAGATCACTGAGTTCACTTATGCCTCAGTCATATTTGGAAATATAAAGGTCAAAGCAATTCGATGCCAGGTTTTGAGTGCGATGGGGTCAGGGATCATTCAACGACATTGGCTATGAGACTCAAAAATATAAACATTTGACGGGTCGTACACTGATTGTGCCTGTATTCTCTCTCTCTCTTTCTCTCTCCCTCTGTCTCTCTCCTTCTCTCTCAATTTCTCCCCTTCTCTATCTCTCGTTAAGAGATTTTGCAAAAGCAGACAGGGTTTTGAATTCGAACCTAGGAGACGCGTTTTGGTTGCGCTCTCAAAAAGGTTTTTAAAATGTCTTCAAATAAATAAATATATATTTTTATAAGAAAACAGATAAATGTTTTTCTTTCCTTATTAGAAATAAGGTTCTTTTGCAGCATAATGGTCCCAGAAGAAAACAACAGAGACGATGATTGCTCACCGGTAACAACGGCGAGTAATTACGTGCACATGTAACACATCGTCCCGTCGTCGGCACAGAAGTCCGGCAAGAGATGTCCCCTGCCAAAACAGAAGTACCACATTGGTTCCGGTCCCAAGAGTAACCCTTTGGACAAACGGTCGGATTCAACTCAATTTTTTTTGTAGCACCTGTAAGCATTGGGAACACAGAGGAAGATTAAATCTGAATAGTATAGGGAGATGTGTGCAGAACAGGAGACTTCGATTTTATGGCCACGTTGAAAGAATGGATGAGAGTTCTTGGGTCAGTAGATGTAAAACAGCTGAGATAACAGGTTCAGTTCACAAGGAAAGGCCAAGGAAAACCTGGGAGGATGTGATAAAAATGAATTGAGAGAAAGTGGGATAAATAAAGACCTGGCCAGAGATAGGTTAGTTTGGAAGTCATTTTCTTAAAGCTGTCCAATGCATGCCAGCATGTAAAACGGACGTTAAACTGATAATGATGACTGCATATGGTTGTAAGAATGGAAGAATAGATAATATGTTGAAGAGAAGAAAAAATAAGATTTGTTTAAGAAAACTTGCATTATAAATATTTATATTTTATTAGTAGGAATACCCGGTGTCGACTGGGTTGCTAATTTTCGTAGATTACAGAATGAAATGAAAGTAAAACTAAAATAAATGCTTTATATTGTAATTTGAAATGCTTTAGTCAAAAATAAACGAAAGTGGAGGAATTCTTGCCCTCACAGCCAGAAGTTCTAATACTGCCACCGAAATCATCAAGTACTATTTTTTTTTCGATATTTAATGATGAAAAAGAGAGAAAAGAAGTCTTGATTTGTCCTTTTTACATTCTTTCTCTGCGAAAGAAAGAGAAAGAGAGAGAAAGAAAGAAAGAGAGAGAGAGAAAGAGAGAGAAAGAGAAAGAGAGAGAAAGAGAAAGAGAGAGAGAAAGAAAGAAAGAGGGAGAAAGAAAGAGAGAGAAAGAGAGAGAGGGAGAGCATATCAAGAAGATTTAATTCAAGAAAGATCAAGAGGACGACTGCCAAAGAGATGGGCTGGCCAGATAAGGATTGATATTGGTATGCTGCTCCTGACAGCTGAAAGACTGGCCCAAGACCATAATATGTGTCAGAATTTTGTTCTCAAACATGTGGGGAAGCTCTCTGAAGTATGCACATAAGTCAAGTAATATATATATATATATATATATTTTACTTTCTTCAAATCAATGGTGTGCAGTGGTCTGGTGATGCCCGGGGCCAATTCCTTGATTGTATTTTTTATTTTTTTAACATAGTCCACCCCAAACAAGGCAGGCCGCCACTGTAGACATAAGGGGCTACTGAAAAAAAAGAAAAGGGAGAAAGTGTGTGTGTGTGTGTGTGTGGGGGGTCCAACCTAAATTGGGATCTGCGCAGCGATATGTCTGCTAACATTAGTTTTAAATTTCTGCATGTCAGGTACTGTCGGGGAAACAGAGGACCGAGAGGGAGTTCCAGAGGCGAGCAGCACGAGGAAAGAAGCTATTTGAGTAGAAAGCTCTCAGGCATCTGGGGACCTCCACAGTGAATGAATGGGATTTAGTTGATTGTCCAGTTGGTCTAGTGAATTTACGTCGGGGGGGGGGGCACCAGAGTAGCCAATTCATCGGAGCATAATCCATTGAAGTATTTGTAAAACAAGCACAAGGATGCTACATTGCGGCGATGGGACAGGGACTGGAGCTTGAGTGATAGTAAGGTACCTATTAGGTTGGCACTTCTTTTTTGGACCTTGTCAAGGAGGGAGAGACTAGTAGATGATACACCAGCCCAGATTTGGCAACAATACTCCATGCATGGGAGAATGGTGGCTTTGTAGAGATACAGGATAATGTCAGGTGTGAGGAGTTTACTAGCACGGTAGAGGGAGCCAACCTTCTTTGTGGCAGCCTTGGCAATGTCTTCAATGTATTTGTTCCAATTCATGTTACCTGTGAAAGTTATGCCCCAAATATTTGAGTATAAATCCTAGTACTGAGAAATGTTATAAAAAAGGGAGATAGTATGAATATGATTGGATGCCCCTTCTCCAATTTGGATATCAGGGGCCACTGCCCAGTTGCCCCCTCCCCTCTGCACATTACTGCTTCCAATAGACATGTGCATTTCTTTTAGTGACCAAGTTTTGCTTTTAGCCAAAAATCATTAACTAAAAGTAGGTTATCCTTCTTGCGTGTTGTTGCCAGAACAATCGACGAAAGAAATCAATTGTACTTCGGCCGAGGCAATTAATTACATGCCAACTTCATATATGATAACTTCCGTGCAGGGTATTTTGAACATTTCCCCTTTTTTGTTTTATTAAAAGAAATTCAAGAAGTATATCTTCTCACAGTAGATAATTGTCGGTTTACAGGAAACAGATATTATCATCAATGCGTATCCATTAATTTGGTTACCATTATGGTGCCAACGATGTAATTCCATGCTTGTTTGTCTGAACATAACGTTTCAAGTCTATCTAGAGTTTTTTTTTTTTTTAAGTTTCTCTGTATTAGTGTTAAATATCAAGGTTGGGTGTACTGAGAGTATCACCTAGCAGTAGTGAAGCATACTTGACACAGACACACACCTGGCTGGAAGAAACAAGGCGTGATTGATTGTCAAAAATAAAATAATCGTTGATTTATTCGGAAACACAGGGCTGGAAGAAACAAGGTGTGATTGATTGTCAAAAATAAAATAATCGTTGATTTATTCAAAAACACAGGGCTGGAAGAAACAAGGTGTGATTGCTTGTCGAAAATAAAATAATCGTTGATTTATTCAAAAACACAGGGCTGGAAGAAACAAGGTGTGATTGATTGTCGAAAATAAAATAATTGTTGATTGATTCGAAGCCACCTGCAAAAGTTATCCTTATCCAAACGTTAGCTGCAAACGGGAATACCAAGTCACTAGAGGCGTGGCTACATCGACAATGAAGGCAAAATCCCAGAATGGACATTTGCAGGTGGATGCGCAAGTGTCACAAATTGTTATATAATATCAACCTGAAGTTCTGATCGACAGTTGACTAGCATGCATTTAGAAAACCACAGTCAACACATGTGCAGCCTCCTTCCTCACTAAGCCACACTCTTTCACTGCCACCGACAACAAAGATCTATCATTATGTTTTTATACATCAGTGTTGTCATTCTTTTCAGCAGAGCAGAAATACAACCCAACTGTAAAATCTGTATTTTTCTTGATAGTATCGATATTAATTTATTTTCTAAATGATATAACTGAGCTGGCTGAGTTGTTCTCACCTAGAGGATGGAAAGTTGAATGAAGTACACATGTGCAACTTAACCGCTCACGCACAGATTGACCAACAAAATGTATACACGCCAATAAACAGTCAAATTTAGAACTTTCTACAAAGTTGTCTATGAAAGCACCATTTTCGAATGAAAAATTAATTTGATTCAAGATGTCTACATTGCCACACAAGACTACAACACTCTTGACTGACATTTTCGCACTAACAAAACCATCCAACTTTTTCTTCTATCTGCCAAAAGGATGCACTACCAACTATGAAAGCAACCAGTTTTGTTCACTCTTTACTTTATAATAACAACAACAGCAATGACAACACTACGGCAGTACTTCACCATGCCAGTTATCATTCCCAGCAACTACAAGAGAGCAACAAATTACCATCAGTTAGTTGACTCTAGAACCTTATACGGAGTTGTCTATAAAAGCGCTATTTTCGAACGAAAAGAAATTACTTTGATCCAAGATGTCTATACTACCACATGAAGCTAGCGCTGTATCGACTGGCATTTTTGCCTCCCCTCCTCCCAAAAATAGCAAACAAGAAAAAGAATGCCCAACTCATAACCAACGTTTTCTTCCATCCGCCAAAAGATGTACTACCAACTGCAAAAGCAACCAATTTCGTTAACTCTTTTTTTTTTTAATAACAACAACAGCAATGACCATCATCATCAAACCAGACTATTGCAATACTTCACCATGCTAGGCGAAACCCAATCATCATCACTAACTATAAAGAGACAACAAATTATCAGCAGCGCTACTACGTTGATGATTTTTATTCTCATGCGTATAACACTAAAAAAAAAAAAAAAACTCCCACGGAGATGGATAATAATTTACTAAATCCTTTACTGAATTTATTATTATAGCTAAAAAGAGAAAAAAAGATTTACATTTCTACAACTACAGCCATCACTATCCATTGAGCCGACTACCAACAGCATGTCAAAAAGATTCCAGCTGTTTCCTGTAAATGAGATGACGATAGGTTATCTGGTGGGTTCGAAAGAATTGCCCACAAAATGTTACAAACGGCACATTAGCGCTACATAACGTTACAGTTAGATTGCATGCATAAGTATTTTTGTTTACTTACGGCTATTACTAACTAGCAGAGCATTACCACTGTTGACGAAGGAAGAGTCTATCGGGCATGTGTATACAATGTGATGGTGTATAGAAGTGAAACCTGACCACTGACAGGTGAGTATATGTGTTGTATTTGTCGTTCTCTTAAATATATACGGAATTAGAATTTTTTTTATTCGGAAACACATGGCTGGAAGAAACAAGGTGTGATTGATTGTTGAAAATAAAATAATCGTTGATTTATTCGGAAACAACTCGCCGAAAGAAACAAGGTGTGATTGATTGTCAAAAATAAAATAATTGTTGATCGATTCGAAGCCACCTGTAAAAGTTACCCTTATCCAAACTTTAGTTGCAAACGAGAATACCCAGTCACTAAATAGATGCCCTAGAGGCGTGGCTACATTGACAATGAAGGCAAAATCCCAGAATGGACATTTGCAGGTGGATGCGCAAGTGTCACAAATTGTTATATAATATCAACCTGAAGTTCTGATCGACAGTTGACTAGCATGCATTTAGAAAACCACAGTCAACACATGTGCAGCCTCCTTCCTCACTAACCCACACTCTCTCACCGCCAATAAAGATATATCATTACAGTTAGATTGCATGCATAAGTATTTTTGTTTACTTACGGCTATTACTAACCAGCAGAGCATTACCACTGTCGACCAAGGAAGAGTCTATCAGGCATGTGTACGCAATGTGATGGTGTATAGAAGTGAAACCTCACGGGTGAGTATATGTGTTGTATGGAGAGAAATGGTTTTGAAAATAGGATGGATGTCTAATGTGAATCTTAAAGACAGGCCTCAGAAGAAGATTAAATCTGAACAGTATAAGTATGTGAAGAACAGGGGACTTCGATAGTATGGGCACGTTCAAAGAATGAATGAGAGTTCTGTGGTTGGTAGATGTAGAACAGTTGAGGTAGCAGGGTCAGTTGGCAGGGAAAGGCCAAAGAAAACATGGGAGGAAGTGATAAGAATGGACTTGAGAGAAAGAGGGATAAATAAAGAGCTGGCCAGAGGTAGGTTAGTTTGGAAGTCAATTTCTAAAAGCCGCCCAACACATGCCAGCATGTAGAATGGACGTTAAACCGATGATGATGATGGTGATGTTGATGCTTATCTAGAGAGAAAGAAGAATAAAGATCTGGCCAGAGATAAGTTAATTTAGAAGTCTATTTCTAAAAGCCGTCCAACACATGCCAGCATGTAAAACGGACGTTAAACTAAATATGAAGATGATTATAAGTAGAAAAGGGTGTTTCACAATTGTTGAAACAAAAGTATCAGGCAGAAATCAAAGACCCACAGATTATAGAATAAATATGATTACATCTCTAGCGTTTTGATCGGCAACCATTTAGCCTAAAACAGGAACCAGAAATGTTAAGAGGCAGCCTAGAAGACATGCTCCAGATCCTTCAAGTTAGCTGCTTCTCATGCTTATTACGATTTAGCATGGCAAACAGATACACACCTTAACATAAAGAAATTTACTTTACTTAAACGATTAAAAAAAAAATGAAAACCATTTTTTTAAAAATTTCAAAGAACAAATAAAAATTTTTTTTTTAAATTTCAAAGAACAAATAATTTTTTTTTTAAACACTGAAACCAAACAAAACTTTGGTTTGCAACTAACCTAAAATTGAAAAAAAAAATGCCCCCCCCCCCAAAAAAGTTATCTTTTTACAATACTAATACTTCAGTGCTGCTGTTTTCGTTTAAATATATACAGAATTAGAATACCCATCCCAGGAAGGGTAAAATTAATTCCCCAAACAAGTGTTGGAACATTTTTATGTCTGCTTACAAAGATTAAAATACTAAACCTTGTTTAGAATTCTTATTTTAATTTTGATCAAAATTTATTACATAATTTTGATTCTAGAAAATGTCTAAAATTTAAGGCTTCAGCTTAAGGGGTCTTAAAAAGAAATTTAAATTCTGGGTATCTTGCTTAATTGGTATCTAATGACCATATATCAAAATTTAATACAAATCTCAAATAAGAGGTTGTGCCCATAAAAAAAAACCCTTTAAAATACACCAAAGAAACTGAAATTTGGAGAATATTTATTAATTGATATCGAATACCTATTGTTCAAATTTTACAAAAATCAGAGGTATCTGAATTTTCATGAAGGGCTTCCACCTCCTCTTTGTTCCCTTTTTACATAAAACTAAATTAAACTAAAGATAGTACAACATTATCCTTCCTTACGCCTAGCAGCTGTGTTTCCAAATACATAATGATCGGTTAATCAGTTTAGGAGTTAATTCTATGCATAAAAATATATACACATATCTAACATTATAGGAATAGAGATAGAAATGACCTCCTTTAGGGTTACATACAAGTTGTATATAGCAATATTGAAACAGATACCACGTAGTATTATATTAGAAATGACAAAAAATTCTTCTTTCTAAATAAACAAAACAACTTTTTTTTAATCTCAGGTTTAAACTCTAAAAAAAGACAAATGATAAAAGCTCATATTTGTAAACAATGTGTCAACCACTTCATTCATCATCGTCATCATCATCATCATATTCAGTTTAAGGTCCGTTTTACATGCTGGTGAGAACCCAGTGCGATGATGGGGACCAGTGATTGTCCACCAAGGCTAGAGAGCGCTTCACCTGCCTTTTTAATGGTTTTTATTTACTTAAATAACTAGTGTACAAAAGTCACGGAAAAATAAAATTATGCTTTGCCAGTGTTCAATATGAAAGAAAGAAAATGCACGCAACTTATTTTAAAAACTGGACACTCAAACGATTTTCCTTTTCACTTTTTACTTTAATTCTCTTCTCCCTTCATTAATCAAATCGTTCTTCATCCAGTTCCCCTTTTCTTTTTTCCGTTTCCACATTTTGCTAATCTAACCTTTTAACCCTGCCAAACAGCTTGTCCTTGAACGATTCCAAGTACAACACAGAAAATAACTCTTATTTAAAACTAGCTGACATACCCGATGATTAGATGTTGGATGTGTAAAAATAAGATTAAAGATGGAAGATTCCAAATAAAGTTAGTTTAAGCAAGAATAGGTAACTTTCCATGAGAAATCAAGTTAGAATGAGAGATACAGGAAGTTTAGCCATGGGAGGAGATATGCGGCAGAAAAGCTAGAGAGTTCCTGTCTGTTGGGAGATAGGCGTTTTTGAGGCGTTTTTGAGGCTTCCACCATGTTACAGAGGTTGGGAGGGGAAGATGCAATCAGGATAGCAGAGTCGGAAGGTATAAATTCCAACTTCAACTCCTAGGATTCAAAAAATCCTGACTCCGGCTTCTTATTTAAAGATTGGTGATTCTTCAGAGATAAAAAAATCCGACTAATTCCTAGCATTCTTACGAGTCTGACTCTGGTTCCTTCCAAAACCTCCGATTTTTTCCAACTCTAGATGCAGTTCAACTAGATGTAATTGAAATTGCTGTAAAAAGTAAACCAAATCCCAGAGCAAATAATGGAGATATTCGTTGCTCTTTTTAATTATTTGAGTCACAAAATTAAAAAAAGATCCTATTTCGAGTTTCATTAATAGTCACTGCTCTTCACTCGCATACAAGGCTGACATGATGTAGCCAGTTTCCCACTTCCATGCAGTTTACCAAGATTTACCAGTTGTAAATAGGTGTAAAAAGTAAAGCCAATCACAGAGTAAATAAAGGAGTTATTTGTTGTTCTTTTTAATTGCTTCCATTATTCCAGCCACAAAGAAAGAAGAAGAAAAGATCAACATCTCTTCGACTGCTACTGCCACCACTGCTGAGCGAAGTCACTATATGAACATGCATGAGTGCGTTTACTGCACTGGCCGTGATTGTCCTGCTCGTTGTGTCTGGTGCAAGGTTGCCGTTCGACTCAGTCAATGCTGCAACAAAGAGTTCTCATAACAAGTCCAGTTTATGAAATAACAGATGTTTATTTTTTTGGAGATTACAAATGATACTCGTTTTCTTAGGTTGAATAGCAGACTTGCAAAATAAGATCTTTTATCCCGGCCAAATAAAATATAAGTCCAATCAACACGATCTTTTAGTTAAAAGCCTCAAGGGCCCACCTTGCCCTGAAGATGCACACCAACCCAACTGACCACCGGCCCTCAGAAAAAACAAACTGCCTGTGTCATGCCCAGCGGGTCGGATCTCACCTTCCCCTTCCCATCTTCTGGAATATTTTCACTCCTCACCAGAAATCTTGAATTCTGGTTTTTCTCAGTGGTCACCATTTGACCACCCAAGGACTGGCTACTTGAGATATCCATTAGAGATAATATCCAGCCAGTGTCCACTCAAAGGGGACTATCTCTAGACAATCTATAAAACACAAACATTCTGTGTTTGAACAGCCATTAAATTTGTCAGTCTTTGAATGAGCCATACCCACAGCAGGGAACCTCAAACATTATTCTCTTAAGTGGACAAACGGAATGCCGGGTGACCCAAAATACCAAAGATACTTTCAAATTCCTCTGTGTCCTCTCCCCCTTTTCCATTGGCCGAACATCTATCACCTGCAACGTTTGCTATTCACATGCACCACCAAAAAATGCAGCCGAGTGCATGTTTACAACTAACCATCGGACAACTACTTATAACATGTCAACGAGAGAGACTAACAGCTGTTTATGCCAAGAGCAATCTGTGGGGATCAAAGGATTCTCCACTTAAATTTAATATATAACACAAGTAATGCGTTACTAATGGGTCCTTACACATGAAATGCATTGTGAAGTGTAAAGTTAGTCTCGTTACTAGCTATTCAAGCTTCATGAACCCTGTTCTTAGAGGGAGAATTATATATATATATATATATATATATATATGTATATCTAGGCAGCATCTTCTCTTGTAGGCAGGTATTGTTGAATATAAGAGACAACTCATGTCTAGATATCCTTTGGTAGATCCTTTCAATAGTCCGAATTAGAATCTTAGTTTCAAAGGGAAATTAGCTGATGAATTTGCTATAATTTGGATTTGTCTCCCAAGTACTTTCGGACCCTGCTTAAGCTCATTCCTCCAAAGATGGACCCAGATGGGTCCGAAAGTACTTGGGAGAGAAATCTAAATTATGGCAAATTCATCAGCCAATTCCCCTCCGAAACTAAGATCCTAATTCGAACTATTGAAAGGATCTACCAAAGGATATCTAGACATGAGTTGTCTCTTATATTCAACAATATATATATATATATATATACTTTCCTACCCTTATGCTAATTTGGCATACCGAAAAGCCAATATCACTACATCTCCCTGAAACTTAAGGGTTTTATGCCCCTAGTAGATCTTGTATTTCTTCTGATGGTTTCATTTTTGTGATTACTTTCCTCTCATTCTCTCTACCCCATATTTCTTTCTCTGTGAGATCTAGACCTATCTCTCTCTACACTGTAACCAGAGTAGTCTTCTTGCACTAGCAGAGAAACATCGTAGCTATGTATTAACAAAGTCGGGATCCTCGAGAGACACTTGAATTCCTATTGGTGACACCCTTGTTGTGAAGCATAAAGTTGGCCTCGATAGTGACTAGTCAAGCTTCATCTAACCCTGTTCTTCGAGAGAGAATTATACACATACACGTTCCTACTCTTATGCTAATTAGGCATACCGGATCGCCAGTATCACTACAAAATATATTGCAGGCATCGTGATCAAAAACTCTGAAAACTATGTTTATTTTTGTATTAATGAATTACCGCTTATTAAGATTCAAAGGCCACTCGTGGATAAGGTTAATAAGTCGGTCAGGTTAGCGCTTCAACACCTTCAGGATTTGAGACAATGGTTGACACTGGTCAGAATTTGATTACTTAAGAGATCTGCTTGACAAGAATTTGTAAACATTGGACTTGAAAACGACCATATTGTAGTCAGCTGAGAAGGAGCCCCATTGTATTGTGTTCCACAGACGGACAGTTCTTGGAAAGAAACTCTGCTCATGGAAGTTCCGTTTAGTTTTAGGTACACAGAGGAAGAATGAAAAATTATTGGTTGTAGCTCGATGAGTTCCTGCTGTGGATGTTTTACAAGGGGGAACCAGAGATTGGAGCTCAGTTGAGCACCCACCATGAAAATAACGACAGGATAGAGAAAGACTAGCAACATCTGTTCCGTGAGAAGAGGATATAATGAAACGACGGTGTTTGCATTTATTTGTACATATTGCTAATTGATAGTGATTTGGGCATCAGTTAAAAGCTATTTTTAGTATGATGAAAGATAAGCTTCTCATGAATCATTACAGAAGATTCGTAGAAAACATAACCATACTACGAACTGTTCACTCATGTAACCTTTGACCTTCTTCATGTGCATCTTGTCAAACCCTTTATTTGATCCACCGGCATTGATCGTCTTAGTTCCGTCAGCCATGACCAGGTATAAGGTTTAAGTGATTCTTAATTATATTACTAGTATTGCTTGTACTGAGGATTGAACTTTCAACCTCCAGAAGCGTATCATTTAGAACTGATTGCCACTTAGCACTTTATCCATTACGCCACCGGTTCATAATAAGTAAAAAAAAATATTCACTGTTGATTCACTAAGTTTAACCCTTAACTACTTTGTTTTATATTGGTTTGACATCGAAGATACTGATTACCTATTTAGCGAGTGTGCTGATGCAACATCATACTAATACCTACTCACATTTGCCAATAAGCTCGTTGCAGATGTGAAACAAGTTGCAGTTTGACACATTTTCGTTGAATATTATATTAAATAGATATTTTGTTGGAATGTCATATTTGAAATAAAAAGCATTTAAAGGTTAAAGATTAAAGATAACAAATTTCAGTAAAATATTTGTGTGTGTGAGTGTGAAATATTTAGACTTGAGAATTGTAGATGAAAAAATGTTCCAAAAAGACTTATTTGTTGTTTGAAAATGAAAGAAAATCAATAAAGATGCAGTATTTTTTTATAATGGCTATTAATAGTGATGTAAGTACCATGTTATCTTGTCTTGCAATCTGAATGGACACGTACAGTCAAATGTGTTGGTCGTTACAGATGAAAGATTTCAATTCTTCTTGAAACATCGTCTTTGATTTTCTTAAGTTGAAATGTGTCATATTTGAAACAAAAAGCATTTAAGGGTTAAATCTCACAATATCGATATCAATAATAAACCCAGAGGAAGACTCCAATCGATACGTGATAATATATCGAGTAAAAAGGGTTGAATAATCGCTAATAAATGGTTTGAGAACTTAGTGTTCAACAGTAGCCATACTTTCAAAACCAATCATCAAGGTAAAAAAAAACTGGTGAAATGGGTTCCACATGAATTGAATTCTAGGTCAACAAATAATAATGATAAATGTGAGTCATTGATATGTTTTTAATACTCTTAACCTAATTATGTCTAATACATTAGTATCAAAGTCTATAGCAATGAATGGAATTAAACAAACAGATGTCAATGTACTATTTGGACTCACTATTCTCATCTTGTAGAATTTAGTATAATCGGACTCATCTTGGGTTTTTTTTACACAACGTTTCGATGTAACCTTTGACCTTCTTCAGAATTTCGAACAGAACCCTTTATTAAATCCACGGGGCTAGCATGCTCTCGTTCCAACTGCCATGAAGTCTTCAGTAATTCGCAATTCTTCGTATCGCCCGTACTGAGGATTGAACCTTCAACCTTCAAACGACTATCACTTAAAACTGAATTTTTCTTAGTACTATATCCACGGGTTGTTGCGGACAATTCTAGTATGGATTTTTGGGAGCCTTGAACCTATCCTTGTTTTTGATCTTACTAATTATCACTGTATATCACTACTATTCTATTATTTATAATTATAGGTTCCCATATTGTGTTGAATTCTATACTAGGTCGGCTTAGTAAGTCATTATCGCCTAACAAGAAAGTAGTCCGAATATACCAAATTCAACAAATTATCAACCATCATATAAAAAATTCCGAAACATATCCTAATCTTTGTTGTTATTTAGATTCGTAATAGATTTGGACTCGCTATTCTCATCTTTGTTGTTATTTTCACAATATTTTGATAAATATGACCTCTGACTTTCTCTTTCACTGTCATATTTAAAAACTTGAGAATCTTTATGTCGAACTTGGGAACTTATACGGAATTTTTAACTGAACCCATTATTTACTCCACAAGGGTATATTGTTCTCATTCTATCAGCCATAACTGGGTAGAAGTATTAATTATTATGCTATATTATGACTAAGCGGTTAACGACACAGACTGACGAACCTGGGTGGTGTCAAGTTTGAATCCAGTTCGTTTTACAGAAACATTTTCACTTAGGATGTTGGCAACCTTCACGTGGTCCCTCCCGTAAGTACCTGATGTCTTTCTAGAAAGAATTCTAACTAGAAAAATATCGGAGAAACAAATGTCAGCAATAGAATCATCTGATTCATACGAAATGAAGAATGAATGAATCACCTGTTGTAAATACTGGATCTTCAACCTACAGAAGATCGTCACAACTGATTGTTAATCAATGCCTTTATCCACTGCACCACAGGTCCACATGAAATAATCTTACTACAGGAGATGTTAACTCAGAATATAAAACACTTCTACCCGCTCATGGCTGATGGGATGAGAACAATCTACCCTTGTGGATTAAATAAAGGGTTTGGTTCAAAATTCTGTATAGGTTCCAGAGTTCGACGAGAAGATGCCCAAGTTTGAAAAGATGCACCTGGTAAAGATCGGAGGTTACATCGAGTGAAACGTTGTGAATATAACAACCAAGCTGAGAACAGTAGTTCAAATAATGCAAATTTTAAATCCTCATCTAAAAAATTCTGAATCATTAACAGATTTCTACATGTGAAAATAGGTGCGCCTCTTCGCTAAGGTATACAGTTGCTGCCCCGTTCCCCCAAATGGAATAAAATGTAATGGAGACATTTTTGACTAACATCACTTGATGCTAATGAAGTAGAATTAAAATTTTCACTGTTGTTTCTAGAATCTTAATAATTTAATTATTAAATTATTAATTAATTAATAATAATTATTATTAAAAAGTAATAATTATTATTTATTATTATTATACTTATTAATAATTATACTTATAATTAATAATGCTTATAATACTTATAATTATACTTAATTATTTTTATTAAAATATATATTTAATTATATTTAATTAATTTTATATACATTTTATTTGACATTATATTTTTAGAGAATTTTATATATTATATTTAATTTATTAAATTATAATTATACTTAATTAATAATACTTATAATTATACTTATTAATAATTATTACTTATAATTATATTATTAAAAAGTAATAATTAATAATTATTAATAAATCTATTATTAATAATTTAATTATTAGTTATTAAATTATTAATTTGTTCAATTATTAATTTAATTATTAATTATTAATATATAGAATTTTTAAAAAGTTTTAATTTAAGTCAAGGCTGAAAGCCACTCAAAGATAAGGGTTAATAAGATGGATATACTGTCAGCTGAATGAAGAAATCTCAAAGAGATTTGAATATAATAACTGCAATGAATAAAATTTGACAACTTATGAGGACGGTTTATGACAAGAGCTCTTTGACATTCGATTTGAAGATGACCATATTGTAACCCTCAGTTAAATTTTCTATTCAAACATTACTGTGTGGTATCTGTTCCGATGGATACTATACCCTATAGACCAGTTTCGTCTTGGCCTTTGAGTCTTGATTTCGCCGGTCTGTAAGTTTGTCCTGTGCAGTTCTAGGAGGTCCACCCTCCCAGGCTTTGCCTCCCCTCTTTGGGGTGGAGTAAGTTTATCGCTTACTGCCTGAGGCGCCCCTACCGGGGAATGCTGACGGAGCTGCCCAGGCAATTTTTAATGGCCAGAGTGTTCACCTTCTCGGGCGCTGGCTTTTCAAATCCCACTTTCCGACCTTGTGTCACATACATCTATTGTGGGTAGGTGTTAAATAACTATTGTAACCCTCAGGGGAAGCAATCCCATTGCAATGTGTTCCACAGATGGGAAGTTCTTGGTAAGAAACTCTGTTGATGGAAATTTGGTTTGATGTTATGCACATGAAGGAAGAAAAGTTCTTTACAGTGGTGGAAATAAGACGAGTTCTTGCTGTAAATGTTTTACAAGAAGGTACCAGAGATAATCTAAAGAATATAGATTTTATAAGCATGATGTGTATTGGAGTCTTCCTCTGGATATTTACAAACTAAACTGTTTGAAAAATTTAATCTCTATGTTTATATGTACAGGATTCACTCCTAAACTAATTAACTGATCATTATAAATTTTGAAACACAGCTACTAGTGGTAATGTGGACTATATTTAGTTTAATTTAGTTTCATGCAAAAGTGATAAAGAGAGAGTGAAAGCCCCTTCATGAATTTCAGATACCGCCAATTTTTGTAGAAATTGTAACAATATGTATTAGATATCAATTAATAAGTATTCACTGCTAAGTGTAATAGGTCCAAATGTGGGCTATATTTAATTTAGTTTTATGCAAGTCATGAAAATTCAGATACTGCCAATTTT
The DNA here is from genome assembly GCA_963556195.1 of Sepiola atlantica. Lineage (NCBI taxonomy): Eukaryota > Metazoa > Mollusca > Cephalopoda > Sepiida > Sepiolidae > Sepiola > Sepiola atlantica. The sequence continues at coordinate 35,857,341 of OY744517.1, forward strand.
TGTAGAAATTGTAACAATATGTATTAAGACATTAATTTAAAAATATTCCTCAAATTTCAGTTGTTTTGGACTATTTAAAAAGTTTTTTTCGGTACATAACCTCCCATTTAAAAATTTGAATATATCAGATTTGCATTCTTCTTGCGTACGTCTTTTTAGACCTTCAAATCAGTTGCAGCAAGCCAGTCCAGAGTTTCATCATCCAGGTTAATAAGGCCCAGATTGCCATTTGATGGCCGTTGTTCGGGGCAGCTGGTGATGACGTGTCTCACGGTCTGCAGGGGGTCCCCACATTCGCACTAGGCGCCATCTGTGAGGCCCCATCTCTTATCGACTTACCAAAGAGTCCCAAGCCCAGGATTGGCATTAAATTTATCTATAATCATTAGATGACAATTAAGCAAGATTCCCTGAATTTCAATTTCTTAAGTACCCTTAAGCCTTAAATTTGAGACATTTTCTAGAATCAAAATCATATAATGGATTTTTATCAAAATTAAAACAAGGATTCTTGACATAGGGTTTAGTAGCATTCTATCTTGATTTTAATCTTTGTAAGGGAACATAAAAAGGGGCAAAACTGTTCTGACAGATAACTATTTTTACCCATCCTGGGACGGGTATTCTTCTAGATATTTTTATAATCTGGTCATTTAGTGCTTAATATATAATCATCAAAAGAAATTTTGAAATTATATATAAGTCAGGTTCATATTATACTCCAATAACCATGTTTTTATTTTATTATTTTTATTTTTTCACATTTCCAAAAAACATAACATTTCTCTCATATATATATATATATATATATATATATATATACATATATATATATATATATATACATATATATATATATATGAGAGAGATAGAGAGATTTTAGAGGTTGCAACGATATAACTTTGCCCGCCATTCTTCTCTTTGCTTCTTTGCTCTTGAGTACACCCCCCTAAAAAAACACACACATAAAAAACCCCCCAATTTTCTAGACATGAAACAAAAGAAAAGAAAATACCAAACGAGAAAATAAAGAGAAGATGTCCTCTCATAATAATCTTTAGTATATTAACAATCAGTGTTAAAGATGAAAGTTAAGTAGGTTTTTTTTACAGCGCAGACTTTATCTGCAAGAGGATGAAACAGTAAATAAAACTGTTATCAAATCTGTGAAGAAAGCAAGCAATAAAAATGCGGTTTTTGTTTCGTTGAAGTGAGTAGACACTTCAATGGTACTGATGTCTTCATCTTAGGAGCAAGTAACCTCGTCAGTGACAGAATCGGCAACAAACCCTGAACATGCAGCAGCGTCAGCAGAGTACCGCAATCAATCAAAATATGCCAGTCTTCTCGACAGATTTGTGGAGACGAGTAAAGCTATAAGCCCCACCACACGCGACTTCCTCAACAGCCTTGGTTTGTTAATGACGCACCACACCTGGGACCATTGTGAATTGACTTGGCTTCACGAGCGCCTCTCCATTGGCACTATTCGTGGAAACGCCTTGAGCCTGCTCTCAGCCTGCCAAGCCAGTAGGAGATCCGATGAAACTTCCTGGTACTTTCATACTGGTTTCAAAAAAGGAAATTTTATTAATTATTATTTGCCTCCCCAGTAATCAATAGGACAATGAAACATTATAAGACGGCAATTTTAATATTTCGAATGTTTTTCATTAAGAAAACTATTGTTTTTTGTTTTTTTTCAATTAAGCTTAATGTCTTTTATAATTATAAAAAAAATATATGCTTTTATATAAAAAAAATTGAATCCAATCGATAGTACTTGAATTAAGAACAGAGACTACACTTAGTAAGCTAAAATATAACACAGATTTTCTGTGTTTATAAACCGTTATGCACCCGTGTCATCGTCGTGAACCCAGGTTCTTTTCATCTGCTGATACCATCACTCTGATGCAGGTTGATTATGTAAAAGGTTTATTTAAAAAGACAGTCACAGAAAACATCAGAGTTACAACTTGTGTACGCATGAGAGATAGACAGACAGCCACTGTGCTGCTGGCCCCATTGGGGACAGCACCCCAGACACGTCTTTCCGCCTTGAAATCTTGCCAGCTGAGAGACAGAAAAGCCCTGGCCGGAAATCACATGGTGTAATCGACTTCCGCTGGGATGACTTCTTACCTTTAAGCTCAAACCCTTCCATTCGAACACGGTCCTTATTCTGTAACATCTGAATTGCTTACTAGCCCCCCCCCCCCCCCAGTGATCACGGCAATCGAAATGTTGGCAACTTGTATTACATTATTGAAAAAAAAAAAAAAAAGTGCCATCGCTTATCGAAGCCCGAAGGCTACACCAGGATAAGAGTTAATGTGTCAGATGAACGGTAAGACAAACACCTTGATGATGGTTGAAACTGGGCAACATCTGATTATTTAAGAGAACGGCTCGACAAGAATTTGTTTACATTGGATTTGAAAACGACCATGTTGTAGTCAGCTGGGAAGCAGTCCCGTGGTATTGTGTTCCACAGACGGGTAGTTCTTGAAAATAAACCCTGTTCATAGATTGGAGCTCAGTCGAGAACCTTCCATGAAAATAATAATAGCGTAGGAAAAGACTAGCAACGTTTCTTCTGCGAGAAAAGAGACTGCGGGGAAGAGAAAAGGACATCCCCAACTAGATGTCGTGTGCTGTGTATGCGGCGAAAAGAGAACAGTGGCTATCCCAAACAAGTGGTCATTAACATATATTCAGGACAATAAAGGGTAAATGTAAAGATTGACGGTCTAAATAGAATGTGATAAAAAATTGTGTATAGGCGATAAAAATGTTTTTATGTTATTTTTTTTTTTTAATATCGTTAAATGAGGAACCATTTCGAGTTAAAATCTATTTAGTATTATGCTTTACGGCTCTGAAAATTTGTTTAAAATTTTATTTGTTCAAACAATTAACTCTTAGTTGCTTAAGTGCACTCCAAGCCTTGACTATTCTAATGAGCACGTCTTTTTCTGTCGAGGCGACGTGGCGTAGCGGAATCCATACTGCTTTATGGATCACCAGCTTGGACTCTAACAAAAAAACTGGAACGGAAACTAGATGGAACTTACACACGGATGTTCCGTGCTGTATTAAACATGCACTGGAAAACGCACTCATCTAATAAACGGCTGTATGGCAACTTGTCTCAAATATCATCAGTAATAAAAGAAAGGAGAATGAGATTCGCTGGATATTGTTATAGAAGCAAAGAAGAGGTTATCAGTGATCTGATTTTATGGATGCCAACACACGGAACAGTTAAAGTTAATCGACCCTATAAAATGTACACAAAGAAGATACTGCTTTTCAACTCGAAGATCTTCACAGAGCCATAACGAACAAGGAAATTGTGGAGGAGTTGGGTCAATATGGTCCGGGCAACCAGCCCGATCTGATAGAGATTATGCTTTAAATGTGTAATATGTAAATATGCTAGAATAAGCGATAGTTAAACAAAATGGAGTCTTACGAGACCGGAAGTATTGTTGTATTGCTCATTGAGCCATGTTTTTTGTAATATTCTTAACCCCTCCTCCCATTGAATGAACTCTTCCATCAGGCGTTGACTATAAATGCTTCGTCATTTTAACTTTATTTCGTGTTTTACTTTTGTGAATAAAACCTTTACAAAGGAATTCGGCAATCTCTTTCTTCTCTTGACTACATTCTTTTTTTGTATTGTTCAAGATGAAAAAATGTTTTAAAACGTCTTTTTCTCCTATTACTATATAATACTACATTTATTTGAACACCAAAACTTTCTTAATGTCATAATGTTAAGGTGAATGAACCGTTATAACAACAACACGTCTATTTTCCATCCTTACGGACTGCTACAAACATACGGAACTATTACTACTTCTCATCACACTCTGAAGATGCTAGGTATCTAGCGAAATTATTAGCCAAAAGATCAAAGTAAAAAATGAAAAAGAAAAACAGAAAAAAAAATCTGTTCTGATTTTTATTTTATTAATAAATATTGCATCTAAACATGCTTTTATAGGCTTTTCGCCTCGTTTATTATTAAATTCTTAAAAACGATGTTCAAAACAAAAAAAATATGAACTCTCCAATTTTAATATATATATATATATATATATTAACATGTACACACTAATTTTATTCGAATTTTTGAAGAAACTGTTTAGACTGTCTGCTGTATTACTGCTGTGCTTAAAAAGAATGACGACACATTGATATATGAAAATATAACAGTATATCTTTATTATCGGTGACGGCGAGGAATAGTGGGTTGTTAGGAGGTAGATACATGCACAGGAATTTGATGGTTGATTCTTCTCAGCCCTAAATCATTAACCAACTTTCGATATCAATTTTGGGTTGTTATTATATAAAAATTTGTGACCACCTCAAATATCCTCATGGGACGGCATTGTCACTGTAGCCATGCCGCCACAGGGCATTTTATTTAGCGACGGTTATTTCAATGAATTGACAATCCAACATATTTGTTTTGCTCCTCTCTGTGCAACTTGATTGCATGTTTTTTTGCCAAATGACCTTTCATGAATCCAACATTTATCTTATCTTTTGACAATCGATCATGTTATGTTGTTTCTTCCTATGCAGGTGGTCCCTGATGATAAGTGCATTATTTTTATTCAAATGACCTTTTATTTCTTGACAATCGATCATGTTATGTTGTTTCTTGCATCCCGTTGCCAAGTGTATCTCTTCTTGTTAAAATGACTTTTCCGTACACACGGCCTGGATATTTGACACGTCGATCTTTACATTTACCCAATAAAGTTAGCCGCGTACAAATGATTCAATATTGCTAACCAACCAATGATATTTTAGGGCGTATTTCGTCTATTCAGTCAGCCAGTTTGACGACTAGACTTTCGAACACTCCTAGTTAGTTTCTCCATATTAAAATAACCGGTGTTCGTTTGAGATCCTGTTCACTAAAGGCAGTGTTCATTGAAAATTTGTAGCTCTTGGTCCGTTCAATGTTTAAGTCAGGCTGGTCGACCTTTGGCTTTCTATAGTTCCTGTTCGCTGTCCTGTGGAAGTCAGGGTACAAACAGTAAGTATTTACCATCCTCCTACCACGGGAAAATGTGACACAAGGTCATAAGGTGGGAATTGAAAAGCCAGCGCACAAAAGGTGTGTACACTGTGGTCGTCAAAAAAAATGCCTGAGCAGCCTCGTCAGCATTACCCTGGACGTGTACCTCAGGTGACTAACAATAAACTAACTCCTTCTCTAAAAAGTAAAGCCTGGAGGGTGGATTGCCTAAAACTTCACAGACCATACCTCAACCCGACAGATGCAAGGTTATCAACTACTCAAAAATGATCCAGACTATGTCGGACTGATTGTCGAGGATGTATCCTCAACTGAGTATGAACAAAACCTACTGAGGTTGTAAACAGTACCGTGATCTAATTTCTTTTTTTTTTTTAAATAATGAGAGAATAGCAATATTACCAAATGTTCCGAAAACAATACCACCAGACAAAAAACAAGGCAAGAGTAGGAAACACAAAAGAAACACTTAATCAGACTGTTATTAAGAGAAAAGTGTAGACTTAAAACCTGCCCAGTGTCCAGTAACAAGTAGATAATTACCAGGAAAAAAAGGGAGGACGGGTTGGACAGCAGATTGGCAAGTGTAGATTACCATAGATTTGATCAATTTCTAATCTATGATTGGCGGGAAAAATAAAAACAAGGTCAATTATTTATATAATAATGGGAAAATTTATTATATATGTATGTTATAACACCAACAGAACAATTGAACTGAGTCTGATGAAATTTGGCAAAGTAATTACCTCTCTCTCTATTATGTATTTATTTACCTCCTCTCCAGGAGGTTAGGCACAAGGCCAGTTTCATCTTACTCCCACAAGGTAAGATGTGACCCAAGGTCGGGTCGGGAAAGTGGGACTTTAAAAGCCAGCGCCCGAGAAGGTGAGCACTCTGGTCATTAAAAATTGCCTGGACAGCCCCATCGGCATTCCCCGGTAGGGGCGCCTCAGGCAGTAAGCAATAAACTTACTCCTCCCCAAAGAGTGGGAGGCAAAGCCTGGGAGGGTGGACCTCCTAGAACTGCACAGGACAAACCCATAGACCGGCGGAATCAAGCCCGAAGGCCAAGACGATAACTGTCTATGGGGTGCAGTATCCATCGGAACAGATACTACACTTTGATCTTAGCCAAAAGGCCGAGATATTTTGCTAATATATATGACAAACGAACATATACTACGCTGTCCCTAGCCCCTGTTAGGCGCAGCCTAAAATAGAAATAATAACGAGTTATTTCTCTAGCACCGAAGAAGCGAGAGCTAGCTCTGGAGTTATCTGCCCTTGGAGTGAACAACGTCGGCCAGGACAGCTTAAGAGATAAAGAAAAATACCTCACTTCACAGACTTTAATCATACGTCATCGAGCAGCTCCTACATTACCATTTAGTCTGTAAGTTGTTAAAAAAATTGAACCTGCCAATTAGAACTGATTATACTTAGCACTTTTATCCGTTACGCCACAGGTCCGTAAAGAAGGTCGGAGGTTATATTGGTCGAATAACATCGAAGATGAGAACAATAAGTAGTAAAAACATGTTCATTTATAGTCGAATCAATTATTTTTCAGAATTTTCCGAAACAACACCAATCGGTTTCAACTAAGAAAGTAAAAAATTAAAAGAAAGACAAAGAGAGAGGAAGTCATTTTTTGATGAAACAAAAATCATCTAACTCCCCCAACCTCCTCATGAATCGTTTAACCTTCGTGGCAAAAATCATATTTTCAGAGAAAACTGTCATAAGAGGGAAAAAGAAAGACAAGGCAACACAAGACGGAAAAAGGAAAAGAGAAAAACAGGAAAAGAAAAAGAAAGATAAAGTGGGAAAGAGAGAGAGAGAGAGAGAGGAAGAGAGAGAAGAGAAAATGCAGCCAAATAGCGACAGAAAAAATAAGGTAAGGCTCTAGCGATTTTGCAGAAATCAGCTTTTTCTTATTTAAAAAAAAGAAAGAAAGTGGATTTGAAGCCAAAAAGCAGAGATCTCACATGAAATTGCAATTTGAGCGGAAATTCAATTTTGCTGGATTAAAAAAGTGGAATTCCATTAAAAACTCACATCCCTGCCAGAGATTTGAACTCAGTCGAGCACCTACCATGAAAATGCCAATAGAGTAGAGAAAGACTAGTAATGTCTTGTAAGAAAGGGGCTGTAGGGAAGAGAATAGATCACCCCCCCCCCCACTAGATTTCAAAGTCGATTTTTTACCCTGTCAAGGCAAGAGTGCTCTGAACGGCACCTCCCCAGATGTGGCAGCTGTACTCCATTTTAGGGTGTATATTACTTTTCTACACTGCATAACATCAACATTAGACTCGTATTTAAAGTAAAAATGTTAACCGACATTATCCGCCTTCTGTGCAGAAGACTTCCAAAATAAACAAAAGCCAGCATCTTGAAAGCTCTGCCTTCCTGAAAGAGTATTTTTCTTTTTATAATTACATGTATAACGCAACCTGAGAAGCGCTCTCTCTCTCTCTCCAGCTACCACTAGTTTTCACTCTCTCCCCCCCCCTCACTACCACCTGTCTCTCTTTCGTCCACTACCAGTCCCTCCCTCCTTCCCACAACCATCCTCCCATTACTAACCTCCCTCTCTTTCACTGCAACCCCTTTCCCTTACATGAAATGTTACTTCCTCTATCTAATTCAATTTCTTTTCTTCCTTTTTCTGATATAAATAAATATATATATATATATTATATATATATTTATATATTTCTTTAGATTAATGCTTCCATCTTCAAGACAGTTTTCCGGTTTCTTCTCTTTTAAACATTATTCATCTCAATTGGAGGGGCTACACAGAGCTGAATAGCCCCCCCCCCCCCCAAAAAAAAAGATGGGAGAAAAAAATATTTAATCACCAATCAACTTACTTACCTGGTAAAAAATTTGGAGCATGGAGGCAGCCATGTTTCATTTTTTTTAGCAATTACATTTACCCCCCCCCCCAACACAAACCCTGAAGCCTTTATTTACAAAGTAAAAATAAATGCCTATGAATCAGCATGAATGATACAACATTTGACCGGCTTGATTCCGTTGTTGGCATCGCCCCCCCCCCCCCTCATACTTTCTAAAACCAACTACTTAAAAGGGATCATGTGTATAGAATTGATACTTGGGGCTCAACTGTACGACCAGTTGAGCAGCAAGATAAGTAAAGACTCAAGTAACCAAAAAAGCCAGTTTATATGGAAGCTGGACTGCTCCACTATGCCAAGTTGGGCAAGTCCATTATATGAATTCTGATTGGCGGTCAGTCTGAGAGTGAATAATTCTATATATAAATATTGCCTCATTCAAGCAATATTTGCCTATAGGATATAGGACATTGGAGCCGGTAAATGTTAATTTGATTCTATAATGTGAAGGTTGCAAACATCCAGAATAGAAAGGATTGTAAATTTTATTAACGGTGGTATTTTTTTGGAAGGGGGAGAGGGTGCACCTTGTAGTTTTAAAAAATCGACGCTAATAATTTATTCAAAGATATATATTTTTAAAGGAAAATCATTTCTTTAAGAATCACTCATCTACTTAAATGAAATGTATTGACGCATCAGCGTACTAAAAAATATATCGATGAATAATGAATTGTTGCATTTCTTTTTATGTTATTGTGATGCCAATGAATAGGTTAAATAGTGATGGGTTAGGGTTAGGTTACATAATGATAAGTACATTTACTGATATATTTTAACTAAAATTCATACAAGTTAAAATATATGTTGTATTGATGCTAGTGCATCAATACAACATTTGCTGTCATGCTCTACTTTCAAAGAGCAGTTCATTTGCTCCGTCACGCTCCACTTCCAAAGAGCAGTTCTACTGCTCCGTCACGCTCCACTTTCAAAGAGCAGTTCTACTGCTCCGTCACGCTCCACTTTCAAAGAGCAGTTCTACTGCTCCGTCACGCTCCACTTTCAAAGAGCAGTTCTACTGCTCCGTCACGCTCCACTTCCAAAGAGCAGTTCTACTGCTCCGTCACGCTCCACTTTCAAAGAGCAGTTCTATGGCTCCGTCACGCTCCACTTCCAAAGAGCAGTTCTATGGCTCAGTCACGCTCCACTTTCAAAGAGCAGTTCTATTGCTCCGTCATGCTCCACTTCCAAAGAGCAGTTCTACTGCTCCGTCACGCTCCACTTCCAAAGAGAGTTCTACTGCTCCGTCACGCTCCTCTTTCAAAGAGAGTTCTACTGCTCCGTCACGCTCCACTTCCAAAGAGCAGTTCTATGACTCCGTCACGCTCCACTTCCAAAGAGCAGTTCTATGGCTCCGTCACGCTCCACTTCCAAAGAGCAGTTCTATGGCTCCGTCACGCTCCACTTTCAAAGAGCAGTTCTATAGCTCCATCACGCTCCACTTCCAAAGAGCAGTTCTATGGCTGGTCACACTCCAGTTTAAAAGAGCAGTTCTATGGCTCCGTCACGCTCCACTTTCAAAGAGCAGTTCTATGGCTCCGTCACACTCCAGTTTCAAAGAGCAGTTCTATGGCTCCGTCACACTCCAGTTTAAAAGAGCAGTTCTATGGCTCCGTCACGCTCCACTTTCAAAGAGCAGTTCTATGGCTCCGTCACACTCCAGTTTCAAAGAGCAGTTCATTTGTTACACCCAGATTGAAATGATGCATATTATATATTTGACTAAGCATTTCTATAATGGGATTTGTTCATCGGTCATTCACATTTAAATGTGAAATAGAAAATACATTAATAAACGTGCAGATTGAAGGGACACATTTTAATGTTCTTGTTTTTAGAATAAACGACACTGGCAGGACTGAAAATGAAATAAAGATGCTATTTTTGTATTTAAATTTTTGTTTCTGTTTCTGACAATTTGGAGAGTAGCTATTAAAAAAAAAAAAAATTAAAAAAAAAAAAAAAAAAAAAAAAAAAATGGAAGGATCTCATTCAATCCTTTCTGTTTTAAATATGACATGCTTACTGAATTTTAGAAATTAAGAAAAATCCATTTAAAAATAATTTATTATGCAAAATGCGTTTCACATAAATTTCCATGGTTGTAGCCATGACAACTTGTTCATGGCAATTAAAAGAAGGATCAACACAAGGCCAATGTGTGTTGGATGTATTGCACGTCTTAAAAATGGTGTAAGCTTAAATCACCTTCGATAAAACGAACAAGTTTATCTTCAATTACTAGTTGGATCAAAAGAGGATCAAGAGGATGAAAGAGAATTCAAACAAAGAATGTCAGGAAAACGAAAATTCCAATTTGTTCAATTAATCTTGGATCAAGAAAAGACAAAACTCATTCGTGGAAGAAAAATGTGAATTGAATCAGTTTAAAGCTCGAGAAACAAAACTGTAAATAGACAGAATATATAATATATAAAGTAAAGTCAGTCTATCATTTCTTTGTCATCAATAGTTTTTTTTCTACGAAATCAATATCTGATTTTAGTACCTCAAAATTTCTTGTGGATCATTGCAGCATGTTTTTAAGAGGAATAAAATGTAAATAGATTTAATTCCTTTCATAAAATACTTTGTCCGGGTCGGAATTATTTTCAAATGGTTGCCATCTTAAAAAAATGGGTCACGTAGCTGTATCAGTCAAGACAGAGTTATTTCCCTTTGATTGGTACAAAAAATTATATATATACAAAAAAGGCACAGTTTAAAAAAGACAAAAACAAAAGAAATTGTAAGTAAATACACACCCAGCAGACAACACTAGGCAAGTAGAGCTAGTGTAATTTATATATATATATATATATATATATATATATATATATATATATAAAGTGGAGAACTAAAAGCGAACTTTTAGGAAAGGTAAAACCTATTGTGAAAAGTATACAGCTCAATATACTGGATAGAGCAGATAGATAGGTAGAAGGATGAAAAGGAATTAGAAAAGTGACGGAGGCAGATCTTTTTTCAATTCAGTTGTTCAATGCAAAGTATATTCCGCTAAAAAAAAACAAACCCTCTATTGGAATTTTTACCCTCTGGATTCTATCTATTTTGGCCGCACCTGAGGAGGTTGGTTTCTGGAGTTCTACCTATATATATATATATATATATATATATATATATATATATATATAACGTAAAATATAATAACACGAAATCACATGATTGTCGATGCAATAATTTATTTCAACCTTGCGGTTTTATTCAAGCATCAAATTAGACAATTACATTTTTTGAGTCTCAAAAATGTAATTGTCTAATTTGATGCTTGAATAAAACCGCAAGGTTGAAATAAATTATATCATCGACAATCATGTAATTTCGTGTTATTATATTTTACGTTATTCTTGCTCTGTTTACCACATTGAGCTCTCTTACCCGGATTTCTTCCTGGAATTATTCCATTATAACACTTATATATATATAGTAATCCAGGTAAAGTAAACATCCACAGGATAGGAATCCAAAGAATCTCAACCGGGCTTATAAAAAGTGCTCAATATCAAATAGAGCTTTTATATGTATGATTATTTTTATTTATACAGACAGCATGTACAAAATCTGCGACACTGGCATATCGATGTTATCGATCAACAGCTGTTGGAAACTGAGATCTCATCAGGCAGATTTAAAATCTGATCCTTACCTCAGATCATATTTGGGAAGAAGGCATGAGATCTCAGTTTCCAACAGCTGTTGATCAATAACATCAACATGCCAGTGTTGCAGATTTTGTACATGCCTGTATAAATAAAAATAATCATGCATATATATATATATATATATATATATGAGTTTATCAACGTTTGCCTCCTTAAGGCCTTTTTCCATATATACTTTAATAACACAAAATACATGCTAACAAATATACCTTAGTTCTGGAATTGAGTTCCGTTAAAAAAAATGTTTTAATTGTTCTAATTAGCCATAATTTATGATTAAGTGAACAAGTCACACCTTTATCTCGAAGCTATCTATGTATTTCTCTTGCCCCCCTCTCACTCTATGTAAATTCAACCACTCTAAAATTTAGTTGAGTGTGGACATCACACCAAGGTTAGATGACTGATGGGTAGACTAAAAAGACAATTGGTCTGAGAAGGACGGGGAATACATTAAATTCTAATCAGTATGTTATCCTGAAAAGGACAGGTAGAAATGCAAAATTTGTAACAAATTTTTTTTTCTGAAAAGGACAGTGTTTGTCTTGGAATAGATGAACAGAATGCCAGTGTCTGGTCAGGAAAGAGGAACATTGGTTACTGTGGGAAGTTTAGGTCAATGGTTGGATAGGGGGGAGGTAGTCAACAGCCGGATGACATCGTCAGAACACTATCAAGAGTAATAGGTTGAACTAACCAGGAAGTCACCAGGGATAAAGGCGCTAATTGCAGCCAAATGCAGTAGCTGAAAATATCAGGAGTAGCTGACCAAATTAATGATGAACCAAAGATGATGCTAGTCACAGCCAGACTTGTGGGCTGTTAAAATTTGCCCAAACTACAACAAGCGTTCTGTTGCCAGACTGAAAAAAAATTGGTCCAGTAATTTAATATGATCCGTGGACGAGGAATCAGATATGACTCAAAGAAACAGTCACAGATTTCCTCGGTTCCAAGGAACATCGGCGTAGATGTACAGTGCAGCCATTGAAGCTCATTTTTTTCTAATTAGTAGGCACTGATTACATGTCAGATCAGAAAAACTAATGAAATAGGCTAACCGGAAATGAAAGTCGTAGCAATTATCAGGCCACGATAATAGTCTGAAACAGATATTACACTTAGATCTTATATACTGTGTCGACTAGGCTAATTTCTCTCTTCACTCTGTTGGTTTAATGTCGAAATGAGCAGTTTAATGAAAACAAGCCGTGCGTGCGTGGTCCCCCTCTGTATGTGACTCGATGTGGCGAGTGTAAAATGCAATAAATTTGGGCAATTTGGGGCATTTTTGACCCCCTTGAGGGCGCGAACCAGAATTTTTCTGAGGTCAAGGATGCTTATTTTATATCCAGAACAATTGCCTCTACATTTTGGCCAAGTTTCAGAAAAATTGAATGGATGAATCAAACGTTATGGGAGAAAAGGGTAATTTTTTGCCATTTTAGGGAGCTTTTGACCCCCTGGTGGCGCGAACCAGATTTTTTCCAAGGTCAGCGATACTAATTTTCTATTAGGAACAATTGCCTCCACATTTTGGCCAAGTTTCAGAGAAATTGAATGGATGGATGAAAAGTTATGGGGCAAAAAATGTAACTTTTTGCCATTTCGGGGCCTTTTGACCCCCTGTGGGGCTAACCAGACTTATTTTCAAAAATCGGAGAATGTCACTTTCTAACCTGACCAAAGTTACAACTTCATGCAAAATTTTAGAGAAATTCAATGGATGGTTGCGGAGAAAAATCCGGACGGACGGACGGACATGCCTCAAAACATAAGTCCCCCTGATTTATAAAATCGGGGGACCAACTAATCAGGAATAAAAACTGCCCCAGTCAAGAAGGATTTCATTCTTCCAACCGAGGACAGAACAGATACTACACTCTGATATTAGACCAAAGACCAAGAAAGTTAGAGTTTCAGACCAAAGACCAAGAAAGTTAGAGTTTCAGACCAAAGGTTAATTGGGGAAAAAAAAAAAAAAAAAAAAAAAAAAAAAATCGCTTCAAGTGTCCCTCCCTCTACCTGACTGATTTTGTTCCCCAAAAGAATGAATTACAATTAATATTACAAAAAAATGTGTCCACATTCTGTCCGAGGCAATGCTAAAGAACAATATATCAGCTTATCAGCTTAGTGCTGTGTCTTTTGTAGTTTTTGACTTTTAGCTGAACACACACAACTGTCCTTTATATAATAAATAATGATATAATACCTAGCAGATGGTGAACAGTTTTATAACATTATAATTGACTATCCTTATCTTTGAGTCGTTAAAGAGATTACGTGTTTTGCTTTATTAATTAAGAATTCTCCAACCGCGTTGTTTATCTCTCAGCTTTTTCAACACTTGCGAAGGCAACACCATCTGGTGTAATTTATACATAATAAATAGATACTTAAATACCATGATTCCTCTTCATCAGGCAGACACTTTAAAACTTGAATTATGTATATGTATAGTAGAATAATACCCGTTCCTGAATTGGTTTGTTGACTTAGAATATTCAGGAGTTACTTTGCTTGAATCATATTCAAATTACCTCCCCTGAATTATAAAAGTCAACCAGAGAATGTAGCCTACTTTGAAACAAAAATTCTAAATACACACACAGGAGGAATTTTAAAACGGGATTCAGTCTCTTTCTGCTAGTCAGGTGTAACTGACTGGCACTCAATGGATTATGCTCCGATGAATTGGCTACTCTGGTGCCCTCTCGACGTAAATTCACTAGACTAACTCGACAATCAACTAAATCTCATTCATTCACTGTGGAGGTCCCCAGATCCCGGAGAGCCTTCTACTCAAATAGCTTCTTTCCTCGTGCTGCTGGCCTCTGGAACTCCCTCCCTGCTCCCTGTTTCTCCGACAGTACTGACATGCAGAAATTTAAAACTAATGTAAACAGACATCTCGCTACGCAGATCCCAATTTAGGTTGACCCCCCCCCCCCCAACCTTCTCCCCTTTTCTTTTTTCTCAGTAGCCCCTTACGTCTACAATGGTGGTCTGCCTTGTTTGGGGTGAACTATGTTAAAAAAAAAAAATTTTAGCAGGTTTTTCACAACTTTGATACATTTCTCGTCACTTCCTTTTTACTGGTTACAACTATCGTTCCCAGATATATTCAACCATAGCCTTTTTTTACAAATCGGAGCTATCGTTTCCAGACATCAACAAAAAAAGTTGTATTTACTTTACATCGCCTATGTATCTCTTAATGAATTGTTTGCCCTGACAGTTCATGTTTATTTCGAGACTATTAATTAGTGTGAGAAATTAATGCTTATGTGTGCAAATTCAACCGTTTCTTCATCATTGCCATTTTTTAATCTTTTTATGTCAACCTCGTCAAGAAAATGAAGACCACATAGTCGTGGTGTATGTGTTGGAGATTTGAACACTTGCGTCGCTATAAATCGTAAAAGTAGAATATCGCATCTTCCTATTTTTCAGGTTCATGCTTATATGAATGTTTATTTACATATTATTAAACATTTGCCAAATTAGCTTGTTATTAATAAACTGATGAAATTAAAACGTGGAAATTTACATCCTTTTGGTTAAGCTAACCTTATGAAAAATTCCGCTTTGAACCATATTTTTTTACACTTAAGTTTAATATAGCTACTAATATATATATATAATGATCTGTTGATATATGTTAATATGCCTCAATCAAGAAGGATTAAACGAAAAAGAAGAGGAAAAAAATATGCTTATACTTTTGACAAAGGTGTATATCACCGAAAGTACTCAAGTTTTTAAAGTAAATAAATAATTTATTTTAAAAAACAAATAAATGCGTTGTCCAGGTTTTAAAAATATGTTTTTAAAATATTCTTATTATTGCCATTTCATCAACGCTTCCAAGTGTGACTTTTCATTCTCTCTCTCTCTATATATATATATATATATATATATATATATAATGATCTGTTGATATATGTTAATATATATTTTAAATATGTTAATATATATATTTTACATATGTTGATTTATTTAATATATATGTATATGTTGATACATATATACATATACTATAAATATTTTTAAATATTAAAGAGCATTTATACCTACAGACGTTTCGGGTTTTCTACCCTCATCAGTGCAGGAGTGGCGGTTGTAGGGGATAGAACGCAGTTCATAGATTCAGCCTAGAATCACTTGCTTAATGCCTATGTGGCCATGAGAAATTGCCACCGGCGCTAATTAAAATTAACCTTCAATTTACCCGTAAGCCGAGGGGCAAGCGTTTTGTGTTTTGTTGTCGAAAATGTTCGATGCTCGAGCGGAACTTTGCATAATCACTATATATATATATATATATATATATATATATAAATAAACAGTTTTTCATGGTAAACAACTGATGATCCCTTAAATAATGTTAGAAGCAAACTAATATAATAACTGTAAAAAATAAATTGACTTATATGAGTGATTTTCCACTGAATGACTTGGGACTAAAAGTTGTTTTTTTAAAAATTTTTTTATTTATTATATAGTTTTAATGGTTGAGAAACTGCCAAGACATATATATATATATATATATATATATATATATATATATATATATAATATGTTGATATATATATCTTTTTCAATTTTCTTATCATTTTGTTTTTGCTGAGGGTGGGGCAGACATTCACCCGCTATTTTAGACACCCCAGCCGAGAGATCTTTTTAAAGATTCTAACACTCCCTTTAAGTGCAATTGTTTGTATCTCTCTTGCACTTGGTTGACCGGGTATATTCGCCAAGTAGTTTTTGAAATTCTTTTTCAGGAGTCGGGTTGCTCCTATAATTACTGGAATGATGGAGATCTTTCGTGATATTCCAATTTCTTTTCATGTCGTACATAAGAGCTACTGCACTGCTTCGAAGAAATGGCAAATGGTATTAATCTTTTTGTTAATACAAGCAAAACAGAGCATATTCTCATGAACAACATGGAAATATCTCTTCCCTAAATGGGACTTGTCTCAAAAATGTCCAAGAGTTTACCTATCCACGTAGTAAAGTTGCAAAGCAAAATTGCACAGAAATTGAACTAAAGGTGCGGATCAGCAAGGCCTGGGCTGGACAAGATGAAAGCAATCTGGAAGTCAAATCCTGTTACCAAGATGAACGTGACTTCTTTGAAGCCATTGTTACATTATTTTTGGTATATAGAAGTAAGTAGCTGGACTTTTACAAAACGAGTGGAGAAAAAAATTGATGGTGTGTACACCAAAATGCTAAGAGCTACTCTTAACATCTTCTGGAGGCAGCACCCCATGAGAGAGCAACTCTACGGACACCTTCCTTGGATTTCAGTCCTGATCAAAGAGAGAAGAACCTGATTCGCTGGTCACAGCTAGAGAGCTACGGATGAAATCGTGAGCGATGTTCTTTCGTGGATGCCAAAACAAGGTAGTGGTTCAGTGGGGAGACAACACAGTTTGTTTTGTTTTACGGCATATTAACCTTTTCCAGGTGATTTAATACAGAATCAACTTAGATTCTTTAAAAACATTATTCTTTAAAAACATTCTTTAAAAATAAAAACATTATTCTTTAAAAACATTATTCTTTAAAAATAAAAATATTATTCTTTAAAAATAAAAACATTCTTTAAAAACATTATTCTTTAAACCTTTTTTATAGCATATCATCCTTTTTCAGTTCATTTAATGCCAAATAAAGTTGGATTTATATATTTTTATATCTTTATATTTTTTATATAGTTCAACTGCTTTTAAAAAGTTCATTATTGTCTCTATTTTTTTTTTTTTTAACAGTTTCTTCATTGTATCTGCTCTGTAGAACGTTTCTCTTATAGGGGCCAGACCAATTCATTCAGTAAGAATGTGTTTACTTGTGTATGTAGTCTAGCATCCATGGCATATTGGTTGCTGTTTGTCTTCAAACAAGTAGGCATGTGTAATCCTCGTGTGATCTATGTGAAGTCTGGATAACACTACTTCCTCGTTTCGGCTTTTTGTGAGCTTTCTTTCCATTCTCCCAAGACAAGGCAGCACATATGTCAAACAACTAGCAGAGGACTCACAATGCAACTACAAAGACCTACATCGTGAGTCAGAAATATCCATGACAATACCATGGCTAAATGATTATGAAGATACCAAGAGGCAGAAAATAAAAAAAAGAATACAATCCAAAACACCAGCAATAAAAAGTGCTAATAGATTTACACAAACATTGAAAACAAACAAACAAACAAACATTGAAAACAAACAAACATTGAAAACAAACAATACCACAAAAACTGTTTCAGTGCAAAAAAGAAAAAAAAAAAAAGAAAAAAAAAAGAGTAAGCATTATTTAAATTTACAAAATTTTATTTGGATCAAATCTTTTAAATCTTTGCAAAACAAACAATGACACCAAATTTATTTCGGTAGCACAGTTAGCCACCGAATTATTACTTTTCCAAATTTGTTGGAAATTAGAAAATTTGCTGTCTTGTGTTGTATTGGTTCAGAAGCCAATTCTCAGTGTATAACTAAAAATGCAGGCTTCAAACAAGTGACAAATCCTTACAAATGTAATGCCATCTTGTAGTAAATGAAAATTAATCATAACGGAAACAATAATTATTAAATTAAGCCAGCTTAAACATTGGGAAAAATCCCATTACTTCTAAAATAAATAAATAAATAAAAAATGACATGGAAGTGTAACTTCGACTGTTCATATAAGATTCATTTCAACAGCTAACACATTAAATCTTCTAAATATGATTCATAGCATAATAGAGATCAAGCTAGATTTTTCTTTTAATCGTAAATCATTAAAAAAAAAATCAGATTTGGGCCATGTAAAAACAGACGGAAACACAATTTCATAATAGGGAGAAAATTTAATTCACTAAAGTTTTCAACTTGGATTTTTTTTTTTGAAAGACAACTTAAAACCCTAAATTAAGTCAACCATATTGACGAGTGGTCCTTTTTTCATGATGGGACTGTTTTTATATGTATAGAGATACACAACATTAAAATAAATCGACTGTCACTGAAAATAGTAACCAAACTTGAAGTAATCGTAAAAAAGAAAACTTTTAAGGACACAAGAGAAAGAATTGTACATTTATAAAGATAGAAGATCAAATTTTGTTTGCATCCAAATTTTATTAGAATAACCCAAAAAATAAACAAGATATTGCAAATTGAAATTGAAGGGAATTTCACTATATTTACCCATTTTCGCATACTAAACAAGGCCGGTTTGTGATACCTAGTAATAGTTCAGAATCTATATACTACTAAAACTCTGATGCTGGTGTTATCTTGCTTGTTTGTCACCGTGCACACTTGTACATTTATGTTTTAGATGGTGGGAGCAAGGGAAAATAACGTAAATAAAGGAGGAATGATAACAGAAGTGTGTGAGGAATGGAATGATGTAAATAATTAAACAAAGAAAGAGGGAAGAGAAAAGAGGGAAAGAGTGGTGTAAGATAGAGTGGCTGGTTAGAAAAGAGAGAGAGTGGGTAGGAGGAGAGAGGGGATGAAAGAGAGAGAGAGGGGATGAAAGAGACGGAGGGGATGAAAGAGAGAAAGGGGATGAAAGAGAGAAAGGGGATGAAAGAGAGAAAAGGGGATGAAAGAGAGAAAAGGGGATGAAAGAGAGAGGGGATGAAAGAGAGAGAGGATGAAAGAGAGAGAGGATGAAAGAGAGAGAGGGGGTGGAGAAAGCGAGGGAGGGAGAGAAGACGAAAGAGAAGAGAGAAGAAAAAAGAGAGAAGGGGAAAGAGAGAGAAGGGGAAAGAGAGAGAAGGGGAAAGAGAGAGAAGGGGAAAGAGAGAGAAGGGGAAAGAGAGAGAGGGGGAAAGAAAGAGAGGGGGAAAGAGAGAGAGGGGGAAAGAAAGAGAGGGGGAAAGAAAGAGAGGGGGAAAGAAAGAGAGGGGGGAAGATAGAAAGGGGGAAAGGGAGAGAGGGGAAAGAAGGGAGAGAGGGGGGAAGAAGGGAGAGAGGGGAGAAGAAGAGAGGGGGGAAGAAAGGAAGAGAGAGAGGGTAAGAAGGGAAGAGAGAGAGGAAGAAGGAAAGAGAGAGGAAGAAGGAAAGAGAGAGAGGAAGAAGGAAAGAGAGAGAGGTAGAAGGGAAGAGAAAAAGAGGGGAAGAAGAGAAGAGAGAAAGAGGGGAAGAAGGGAAGAGAGAAAGAGGGGAAGAAGGGAAGAGAGAAAGAGGGGAAGAAGGGAAGAGAGAAAGAGGGGAAGAAGGGAAGAGAGAAAGAGGGGAAGAAGGAAAGAGAGAGAAAGAGGGGAAGAAGGAAAGAGAGAGAAAGATGGGAAGAAGGAAAGAGAGAGAAAGATGGGAAGAAGGAAAGAGAGAGAAAGATGGGAAGAAGGAAAGAGAGAGAAAGATGGGAAGAAGGAAAGAGAGAGAAAGATGGGAAGAAGGAAAGAGAGAGAAAGATGGGAAGAAGGAAAGAGAGAGAAAGATGGGAAGAAGGAAAGAGAGAGAAAGATGGGAAGAAGGAAAGAGAGAGAGAGGGGAAGAAGGGAAGAGAGAGAGGGGTAGAAGGGAAGAGAGAGAGAGAGGGGTAGAAGGGAAGAGAGAGAGAGAGGGGTAGAAGGGAAGAGAGAGAGAGAGAGAAGGGAAGAAGGGAAGTGAGAGAGAGAGGGGAAGAAGGGAAGTGAGAGAGAGAGGGGTAGAAGGGAAGAGAGAGAGAGGGGTAGAAGGGAAGAGAGAGATAGGGGTAGAAGGGAAGAGAGAGATAGGGGTAGAAGGGAAGAGAGAGATAGAGGAAGAAGGGAAGAAAGAAAGAGATAAGGGAAGAAGGAAAGAGAGTGATAGGGGAAGAAGGGAAGAGAGAGAGAGGGGAAGAAGGGAAGAGAGAGAGAGAGGGGAAGAAGGGAAGAGAGAGAGAGGGGAAGAAGGGAAGAGAGAGAGAGGGGAAGAAGGGAAGAGAGAGAGAGAGGGGAAGAAGGGAAGAGAGAGGGGAAGAAGGGAAGAGAGAGGGGAAGAAGGGAAGAGAGAGAGGGGAAGAAGGGAAGAGAGAGAGGGGAAGAAGGGAAGAGAGAGAGGGGAAGAAGGGAAGATAGAGAGGGGAAGAAGGGAAGAGAGAGAGGGGAAGAAGGGAAGAGAGAGAGAGAGGGAAAGAAGAGAAGAGAGAGAGAAAGGGAAAGAAGGGAAGAGAGAGAGAGAGGGGAAGAAGGGAAGAGAGAGAGAGAGGGGAAGAAGGGAAGAGAGAGAGAGAGGGGAAGAAGGGAAGAGAGAGAGAGAGAGGGAAAGAAGGGAAGAGAGAGAGAGAGAGGGAAAGAAGGGAAGAGAGAGAGAGAGGGAAAGAGAGAGAGAGAGGGAAAGAGAGAGAGAGAGGGAAAGAGAGAGAGAGAGGGGAAGAAGGGAAGAGAGAGAGGGGAAGAAGGGAAGAGAGAGAGAGGAGAGGGAAGAGAGAGAGAGAGAGGAGAGGGAAGAGAGAGAGAGAAAGGAGAGGGAAGAGAGAGAGAGAGAGAGAGAAAGGAGAGGGAAGAGAGAGAGAGAGAGAGAAAGGAGAGGGAAGAGAGAGAGAGAGAGAGAGAAAGGAGAGGGAAGAGAGAGAGAGAGAGAGAGAGAGAGATTGTAACAATGTATTCTAACTTTGAAATCCATTTGACTTTAAAATCACCATAGAAACATGATTATCAACCAATATCAAAGTTAAGAAATTACATATTTTATAATAGATATAACAAATACTGACCAAACGGGTCACGGGTGGTCTAGTATATCATAAAGCTATAGTTATTTTCCACAAGAGTTTTATAGCAGCTAAAATAATTTGTTTTCACTTTATACCCAAACTTTAGGCTATCCTTTTTTCGTCAACACCTTGAAATCATCATCGAAAAATAATTTTGAACATCCAGCAAGAAATAGAAACCAAACTGTTATGTTGAAAGACTTAGCACTAATTGGCAGCCATTTTGGATTTAGAGGGTTAGTCAGCAAAGTAGATAATTAGAGCATTGCATGAAATTAAAAAAACAAAAATTAATGATTAAATTTTTTATATATATATATATATATATATATATATATACAGTATCTACAATAAGTGAGTACACCCAACGAATCTTTTACTTTTTACTTCATAGAACTTTAATTTTTCGTAGGATTTAAATGAAACTCGGTGTGAACATAGCCATGTAGTGGTTTAATAGCTTTATAAACTATGAAGGAACAAATATCTTGTCAATGCAAAAGAATTGAACAAAAACATTTGGAACAAGTAACAAAAAGTGAGTACACATGAGCATTTTAAACAAATAATCTTATTTTTAATACTTTGTATGACCTCCATTGTTATCAATAACAGCAGACAACCTCCTAGCCATTGATTCGACTAGTTTATGACATGTGTCCGCCGGAATTGCGTTCCATTCACATTTGATGACCTACTTCAGTTCGTTATTATTTCTCGGATTTTTTCCTTCAATTGTCCGTTTATTCTTGGAAATTGCTCCTCATGACAATGATTTAGATGAAAAAACTCGTGAAACTATTGTTAATTTATTCAAGAGTGGTCATTCATATAAGGAAATTAGTGACAATGTAAATATCAGCCGAAATATGGTAGCAATAGTTGTTCAACGGTACAAAAAAGCTAGAACCGTCAAAAATGGCCGCCGTCCCGGTCGACCAAATAAGTTTTCTGATCGAACTAAGAGGCGCATCAAACAACTAATAGAGGGACACAGACGTCGGAGTGCTGCTAGCATCGCAGAAGAAATTTTGCACAATTTAAACGTAACTGTGAGTGCTCAGACAGTGCGCAACATTCTCCATGAAGATGGGTTTAAAGGCTGCATGCCTCGGGGGAAGCCTCTTCTTAAAACTTCTCACAAAAAGAAGCGCTATGAATTTGCTAATGAACATAAAGACAAAGACATGCAGTTTTGGCACAAAATCCTTTGGTCTGATGAGACAAAAATAAATCTATTTGGATTAGATGGCGTTAAGCGTGTGTGGCGACGAAAAGGGGAAGCTTACAAAGATAAGTGTGTCGTGCCAACTGTAAAGCATGGAAGTGGGAGCTTAATTGTTTGGGGGTGTATGAGTGCCAAAGGAGTTGGACGACTTGCTTTCATCGAAGGAAAAATGGATTCCAAACTCTACTGCCAGATATTGGAGGAAAAAATGTTACCAAGTCTAACAAGTGTTGGCAGACGTGGAGTTTTCCAGCAAGATAACGACCCTAAGCACACATCTCGGGCTACTAAGGCGTTCTTAGACAGTAAACGGGTTAATACCTTACCATTGTCGAGTATGTCACCTCATTTGAACCTAATAGAGCATTTGTGGGAGCATCTGAAACGGAAAATTGAAGGGAAATATCCGAGAAATAATAACGAACTGAAGTAGGTCATCAAATGTGAATGGAACGCAATTCCGGCGGACACATGTCATAAACTAGTCGAATCAATGCCTAGGAGGTTGTCTGCTGTTATTGATAACAATGGAGGTCATACAACGTATTAAAAATAAGATTATTTGTTTAAAATGCTCATGTGTACTCACTTTTTGTTACTTGTTCCAAATGTTTTTGTTCAATTCTTTTGCATTGACAAGATATTTGTTCCTTCATAGTTTATAAAGCTATTAAACCACTACATGGCTATGTTCACACCGAGTTTCATTTAAATCCTACGAAAAATTAAAGTTCTATGAAGTAAAAAGTAAAAGATTCGTTGGGTGTACTCACTTATTGTAGATACTGTATATATATAAAGGATGCAGTTGAAATTACTTGGACTTCCGGCAAGTCAATCCTTACTGCCATAAGGATCTCCTTTTATAGAGAGTTCGTTAGCAAGAGAGATCATCAGAATATTTCACATACTAAAATAAAAATGTTCCTTATGTATACTAATAATACATAAGGAACATTTTTATTTTAGTATGTGAAATATTCTGATGATCTCTCTTGCTAACGAACTCTCTATAAAAGGAGATCCTTATGGCAGTAAGGATTGACTTGCCGGAAGTCCAAGTAATTTCAACTCCATCCTTTATATATATATATATATATATATATATATATATATATATATATATATGTATATATGTATGTAGAGAAACATGTATCTGTGTTTATTTGCTGATTGTTTTTAGACGTTCGAACTTGAAATTTTGTAGAAATGATCAGACTTACCTAAGAGGGATCAGATTAATTTTTCTTATAAACAGGTCCTTGAGAGAGCATGACCCCCTCCCCCCGACCGAAATTGTCTAAACTCTGATTTTAATATTTTTTTTTTATGGGAGTCGCTCTAGACAAGACATAAAGCCACTTAATGTAAGGAGCTAAAAAAAAAACTACTTCAAGGTCAAAAACTAGCCAACGATAAGTGTTAGATGGATAGATTCTGACCCAGAAAACAGCAATTCTCCCCCCCCCCCCCCTTTGTCAGACACATCGCTCATGGAATGTAAGGACTAAAGGACAATATAAACCATAAATGAAAGAGATTATTATATAGATTGTGCATATAGCATTGATTAGGTGGGAGAGGATGTAAGTACAGTCATATTTCAATCCCTTCAAGGCACACTCGGCATTTCCCAGGAATGAGTACGTAAATAAATAATATAAATAAAGAAGAAAAATAAAAAAGTAAGTAGCTGTGTGTGAAGAGGATGACGTAAGTAGACAATAAATTTGTGGTTGATTATTTTAGATTAACATGGTTACCCAGCGGTGCCTGGGGGTAAGAGTGTGTAACATCTTTCTTTTAAAACTGCTCTCTGGTTTCCGGTGACCCCTCATAAGAATGAATATTACAAAAACGAAAAAAAAAAAAGAAAAGAAAATGTATCCCTATTCCATCTGAGGCAATGCTTAAAAAGAATATATTAGCTTTGTGTGTGTGTCTTGTGTAGTTTCTGACTTTTAGCTGCACACACACACACACCTTCCCTAATAGATAAGGAAAGGTAATTTAACAATAAACATTGTTTATTTCTAACTATGTAATGTATACATTTATGTACAATGTACAAAGGTTGACCCTATGAGTTATATACGTTTTTATTTAATCTTCAACACATGTAAGCATGTAAAAGTGGACGTTAAACCGAATATAATGCTATGATGAGAAGGTATAAAGAATTAAAAAATTTGTGAGTATGACTAGTTAAGTGTGTGTGTATTTTCTTCCACAAATTGTTTTAGGTACTGCTTATTTTACATAGAGGGTGTGTATGTTGTTCAAACTGCTATGCATTGTATTTTGTTGTGGTGAAAATTTGTTGAGCACTTCTTTGACTGGACTGCTGATAATTTGTGCTCTTTATATAGTGTGGGGATCGGCTCCCAGCGGATTATCAATATTCCTACAGTCTTCACAGACATTTACTGGTCCACTTACTTCACATCCTGAGCAGTCAGCATGTCTGCCTTAAATAGTCTCCACTTCCTGTATTCAAGGGAAGTAACTCATCTTTTAACTCTTTTCATTAGCTGAAAAATATGTATTTTCTTCTATTTATTTTATTTGAATTTGGAGCCTATTTTGTACCAAAATATGCAACTCCTTTTTGTACTAATAGTTTTTTAGCGTTTTCACATATCTTAAAAAGGAAGGGAAAGAAGAAACAAACGGAAGGGGGAAGAAAAAGGGAAAAGAAAATGGGAAAATGGTTGTGCTTTAAGATACTGTGATAATTTGCCTTGGTGACAATATCTGTTAAGTGAGATGGCTCTAGCAGCCAAGATGTCAATTGAGTTATCTTCCCTTTGCAGATTGGCAGTTTGGAGACCCTAAACATAGATGGCTCTGGTTGGTAGGCAATTTGCATAGGTGGTAGGTTTATTAGTATGAAAACTGTAACTTTTGAATTGAAGAGTTCAGTTGACTTTTGTCCAACAGAGAGTGAACAGTGGAGATTGAGATTTTTTGTCGTGGTGACGCCTAAGGAAAGTTAATTTAATTTCATTACCAGATTACAGTGGTCATCATCATCATCATCATCATCATAATATTCGGCTTAATATCCATTTTATATACTGGCATGTGTTGGACAGCTTTCAGAAATTGACTTCCTGGTCAGGTTTCTTTGGAAATCATTTCTTTAATTGAGGCAAAATTTTTATAGGCCAGATACCATTCCTGATGACAACCCAGTGTGGTGATGGGGATCAGTGTGGTGATGGGGACCAGTGTTTTCATCGAGACACCATTTCTAGGTGATTGTCCACCAAGGCTAAAGAGCGCTTTACATGCCCTTAAAAAGTGTGGAGGATAATAAAAAAAGAAAAGAATGGTTAATTGTTTAGCAAGACTGATTGAATATGATAATTTATAGTTTGCGAATGACGATTCAATGTGAATGTGTATGTGTCTGCACCATTTGGCAATGTGTGTAAGTGCTTCTGCAATGGTGATATATTAGTTATGAACTTGCTGCTCTAGTGCCCCCTCGACATAAATACACTCGACCAACCCGATAATCAGCTACATCCCATCCATTCACTGCGGATGTCCCCAGATGCCAGAGAACCTTCTACTCCAATAGCTTCTTTCCTCGAGCTGCCAGGCTTTGGAACTCCCTCCCTGCTCCCTGTTTCCCCGACATGCAGAAATTTAAAACTAATGTGAACAAACATCTAGTTGCACAGCTCCCAATTTAGGATGATCCCCTAAAATTTCACCCTAATTCTCAGTAGCCCCTTACGTCTACAGTGGCACTCGCCTGGTTTGGGGTGAACTCAGTTATAAAAAAAACAAACAAAAAAAAAACCCATAGCTGGGGAGAAAAAGAGAGATAAAGAGGGAGATATAGTTAACAGAAATACTAATTTGGGATTTTGTCTTTATTTAAAAAAAAAATTTAACTGGTTTTGCAAACTCACCGTTTCTTGATTCAAACAATCATACCCAAGCTCCAAGGGTGATCCAACGCGTCTTCTTCTTTTCTAGTATGACACGCATACCTTTCAAAGATTGTCATAGCTGTGTAACTGTTTGGTACAAATACAGATCCCACAATATCATACTAACTCTCTGTCACTTTCACCCTTACTCGATGTATGTTGTGTAACCCCGCACTTCTTATTCTATACGGCGTCTATTAGTCTCGCTTTCACATCTTTCTATCTCTCAACAGTTGAAGGTAATTTAGAAAGGAAAGGATAAAAAATTAGAAAAGTCCATTATAAAGAAAAGAGACTATCATCAATGGTAGTAATACTATTTAACGCATAGTTGAGGAGAATAGAGAGAGAGAGAACAGAAAGAGGCAAATTTTGTGTTCATTAACATTCAAAAGGTAATAGAGCTAACTATAAAACAGAAGATAGGAATAGTCCATTATAAATAATAGGGTATATCACCACACGTATTAATACTATTAAACCTATAGCTGGAGGAAAAAGAAGATATAGTGGAAAAAAAAACAAAACAAATTTTGGATTTTGTCTTTACTTTTTAAATTTATCTGGCTTGCCCCCCCCCCCCCCCATTCGAAAAAATCTAACCCAAGCTTAATAGGTGACCTAACGGGTCACATTTTTTCTAGTATAAAATAAAACTGTGCTTTTTTTGTCAGAACAAAACAAAATACATGTAATATATATATATCTATATATATTAAAAGAAAAGAAAGGAATGGTGGCAAATTAAGGAGACCTACCGGAGATTTTGATTTTGAACGCGAAGAATAAAACTGTGCTTTTTTTGTCAGAACAAAACAAAATGCATGTAATATATATATATATCTATATATATTAAAAAAAAAGAAAGGAATGGTGGCAAATTAAGGAGACCTACCGGAGATTTTGATTTTGAACGCGAAGAATGTAAATTCTGAACAGAAACGAGCCGAGAGTAGCTTTCCAAAGACTTCATTTCTGTCAGATCAGAAGATACAATATGGAGGAGGAGGAGGAAGAAGCGACTCGGGAATCCTTAACACATACGTTGATAGTCAACACTGAAACGGGGGAGATTTTGAGCGCTTCTTACTCACACTAATGACTACGGACAAAGTCCACGTTTGTTAATCTGAAATAAAAAAAGAAAAGAATATGAATTCAATTCCTAACCAAAGAGGTCAACATATACAAAAGAGAAAAGGTTTTTGCCTTGTGCAACATTTTCTATTGTTTAATTTAATATCAAGAATAACGAGAGAGCATTATGGAGGACACTTGAGAGTGAGAGGCTGATTTGAAAAAGTGAAACAAAATCTTTTGTAAATTTTTGGAAAATAATTTTTACTTACCCCCCCCCCCCCCCCCAAAAAAGAAAGAAACAACTTTTTTTTTTATTAAAAAATCAAACAGATAACAAATACTCACAGAACATTTTTGGTAGCATTTTTGAAAATACCGATTTATTTGGATAAGTTCCTAAGACCGACTTTCAGTTCAGATCTAAAAGACTTATATATCCAATCTGTTGCTAAAGTTGCTTTAAAAATGGTTGGATCATTCTACTAGCGTTGGGACGATTAATTGTAATCGGAATCGGGAATTTGAGTCTTATTTCCGATTAAAAAAAAAAAAAAAAAAAAAAAAATTTAAACCTAAATTTTCCATTGCTGTTATTAATGATAAAATGATAAATATTTATTGATTTTTATTAGCATTTTATTAGCATTAAGCCATGTTTTTCAAAGATTACGCTTTAATCGTCAGAAGGTCTGACCAATAACAACTGAATATTAATTAATTATTAGAGGTGAATATCTTGAAAATGCAAAAGTAAAAAAATTGAAAAAATTAAAGGGAAAAATGTGATGATTAAAAGTCTGAAACAGATCAAACTCGATTCGACATACTGGAAGATGGAACGGTGGCTGAGTGGTTAACGATGCAGACTGAGGACCTGGGTGCTTTCATCAAAACCAACACCTGTCTAACCTCCTGGAGAGGAGGTAAGTAAAATACGGGGAGAATGTTGTATCTAATTTAGATAATCAAAATTCGAACAACGTTCTATCCGAAACCTCGAGTGTTCCGAGAAATTTAGACTAACAGTAAAAATAAAATCTACAGATCCTGATAACGAATTGAGGTAAAAAAAAACGCAACTGGACAAAAAGAAATAAATCTTTAGTTGCCTCATTATTTTCAATCAATCACGGGAAAAACATTTGAGAAAAAGAATAGTTAGAAAGATCCGCTCGCATAATGTATGCCCCTCCCCAAGTATATGTTACTTTTGCAAAACTATATGCACAGATTCCTCCAGTGTTTAACAGAAATATTCCGAGTTTGAAGAGATACACCTGAAGAAGGTCGGAGGTTACAGCGGCCGAAACGTTGTGATGATAACACTCAAGATGAGAAATGTAGTTCGAATAAGCAAAATTATTCAAATTATCAATCCTCATCTCAAAGATTCAGAAATATAAAAAGTTATTTGAATAAAATAATCTTAACACCAGAAAACACCTGCACGGAAAGAGACAACATGTGATCGATTGTCAAAAGATAAGAGACACTGAATGTACGAAAGGTCATCTGCAAGAAGACACGCAGGTGCACCGAAAAACAAGCATGTCAGATTGTCAAAGATGCTGGGAAGGTCATTAGCGAGAAAACACAGGTGCAACCGAGTAATGAACAGAAGAAAAACAAAGAGGTTGGATTGCCAAATCATTAAACAACCGTCGACAAATAAAACACCCCGAGGGGGAGGGGGTGCTACAGTAACAATGTCGTCCAAATTATTTTATCTAAATCACATTCTAGTGAGGAAAAACTAGAAAAATATTATTCTCGATACATTAGTTCATTTGTTAAATATCCAGGCCGTGTGTACGGAAAAGTCATGTTGACAATAGGAAGAGATGCACCTGACGATTGTCAAAAGATAAGATAATTATTGGATGACCAAAAGGTTATTTGAATAAAAAAAAATAATCTTAACACTAGAAAACACCTGCACGGCAAGAGACAACATGTGATCGTTTATCAAAAGATAAGAGACACAATAACAATGTCGTCCGAAGGGGGCGTTCGAAGTGGTCACATCTTGTTATATAAAAACAACCTGAAATTGATACCGACAGTTGGTTGACGATTGGGCCTCGGAGAATAATCAACCATCAGATTCCTGTGTGTGTATCTCACTCCAAGTTCCAACCAGACCTGCCATCGTCATCCTCACCGTCACCAACAATAAAGATATATTTTTATATTTTTATAGATCCATGTGTTGTCATTATTTTTAAGTCAGCTGTAATAGAACAATGGGAGGAAGTGGTAAGAATGGACTCGAGAGAAAGAAGGAGAAGTAAAGACCTGGTCAGAGATAGGTTACCAATTTGTTGACACTTATTTGAAACCGTACGTATTCTCTCCTGATGACCCGACATTGTCTGGAGGCTGAAATGGAGTATTCTACCAGTAAAACAGCCGGGAAAATATATATATACAAGCCCACAAGGTAAGCTGTTTCTTCCAAACAATAATATCTTCTGTTGTCAGCTCGCTTCATAGCGAGTTTCTGCTACTGTTCCAGTATAGGTCTAGTAAGTAAAAATATATTAAACAGAATCATCCCTACAATCAGAAATAAAATTAAATACTCCCTTTAGGTTTCTTCTAGTCAAGTATCTGTCTGGTTCGATAATTTGAAAGATAAACATAATACCAGACAGCAACTCTACGGACAACTTCATCGGATTTCCACCCTGATCAAAGACACAGGAACCAGATTTGTCGGTCACTGATGGGAGCTAAGGAGAGAATCGTCAGTAATGATCTTTTGAGAATTCCAAAACAGGAATGTGGTTCAGTGGGAAGACTACATACAACCTAAATCAAGCAACTAGCAGAGGATTACAATGTATCTATGGTGAAGGTTACTCGTTCAGTAAAAATTACTTGTTCTACGAAGGCTACTCAGGACGAGCTTTTGGCCAAGATCAAAGTGTAGTATCTATTCCGATGGATACTGCACCCCATAGACTGGTATTGTCTTGGCCTTCGGGTCTTGATTTACGCCGGTCTATGGGTCTGTCCTGTGCAGTTTTAGGAGGTCCACCCTCCCAGGCTTTGCCTCCCCTCTTTGGGGAGGAGTAAGCTTATTGCTTACTGCCTGAGATGCCCCTACTAGGGAATGCCGACGGGGCTGCCCAGGCAATTTTTAATGGCCAGAGTGCTCACCTTCTCGGGTGCTGGCTTTTCAACACCCACTTTCCCGACCTTGGGTCACATCTTACCTTGTGGGAGTAAGATAAAACCGGCCTTGTGACTAACCTCCTGGAGAGGAGGTAAATAAATACTCAGGACGAACAGCTAGTCTACATGCAATATTTTATTTTGTTTTCTTCTTCTTTGCTTACTATGCTAATAACATTTTAACTTTGTCTATTTCTTTTCTGAAATTAACTCATGATTGGACATATTCTTCTCAGATGAGGATATATCTAATATATAAAATAAAGCCAGTTCTTTGAGCCGTATCATTGTGATAAATAGCTTTTGTAATAGAAGGTACATAATTAAATCTGTTTGGTCAGCCATATAAAGCAATATTGGTCTGAATTCTAAAATAATAAAAATCAAAAATTAATTCCCAGGTGAATTTAATATTTAATCCAAGATGATATTTTATTTTTGATTAGTTATAAATAAAGGAAAGAAGGGGAGCTTTTATCCTAACACTCATAAGTCCTCCCACTGTTATCCATAACACTGGGAACAAATTTAACGACAGACAATATTTTGAGCTACAGTAGCTAATTCACATTCAACTGTAAGGAAAGATAGGGGGTGCAAAAACAGATTATGGGGAGACAGAAAAGAGAGAGGGAGAGTGTAAAGAGAGAAAGAGAGGGAGAAAGTAAAGAGAGATAGAGAGGGAGAAAGTAAAGAGATAGAGAGGGAGAAAGTAAAGAGATAGAGAGGGAGAAAGTAAAGAGATAGAGAGGGAGAAAGTAAAGAGAGAGAGAGAGAAAGTAAATAGAGAGAGAGAGAAAGTAAATAGAGAGAGAGAGAGAGGGAGAAAGTAAATAGAGAGAGAGGGAAAAGTACAAAGAGCGAGAGAGAGAGGGAAAAAATAAAAAGAGCGAGAGAGAGAGGGAAAAAATAAAAAGAGAGAGAGAGAGAGGGAAAAAGTAAATAGAGAGAGAGAGAGAGAGAGAGGGAAAAAGTAAATAGAGAGAGAGAGGGAAAAAGTAAAAAGAGAGAGAGAGAGGGGAAAAAGTAAAAAGAGAGAGAGAGAGGGAAAAAGTAAAAAGAGAGAGAGAGAGGGAAAAAGTAAAAAGAGAGAGAGAGAGGGAAAAAGGTAAAAAGAGAGAGAGAGAGAGGGAAAAAGTAAAAAGAGAGAGAGAGAGGGAAAAAGTAAAACGAGAGAGAGAAGGGGAAAAAGTAAAGAGAGAGAGAGGGGGAAAAAGTAAAGAGAGAGAGAGAGGGGGAAAAAGTAAAGAGAAAGAGAGGGAGAAAGTAAAGAGATAGAGAGGGAGAAAGTAAAGAGATAGAGAGGGAGAAAGTAAAGAGATAGAGAGGGAGAAAGTAAAGAGAGAGAAGGGGAGAAAGTAAAGAGAGAGAAGGGGAGAAAGTAAAGAGAGAGAGAGAGAGAGGGAGAAAGTAAAGAGAGAGAGAGAGGGAGAAAGTAAAGAGAGAGAGAGAAGGAGAAAGTAATAGAGAGAGAGAGAGGGAGAAAGTAAGAGAGAGAGACGGAGAAAGTAAGAGAGAGAGAGGGAGAAAGTAAGAGAGAGAGAGGGAGAAAGTAAGAGAGAGAGAGAGGGAGAAAGTAAGAGAGAGAGAGAGGGAGAAAGTAAGAGAGAGAGAGAGGGAGAAAGTAAGAGAGAGAGAGGGAGAAAGTAAGAGAGAGAGAGAGAGGGAGAAAGTAAGAGAGAAAGAGAGGGGGAAAGTAAGAGAGAGAGAGAGGGAGAAAGTAAGAGAGAGAGAGAGAGAGAGGGAGAAAGTATATATATAGAGAGAGAGGGAGAAAGTAAAGAGAGAGAGGGAGAAAGTAAAGAGAGAGAGGGAGAAAGTAAAGAGAGGGAGGGAGAAAGTAAAGAGAGAGAGGGAGAAAGTAAAGAGAGAGAGAGGGAGAAAGTAAAGAGAGAGAGAGCGAGAAAGTAAAGAGAGAGAGAGCGAGAAAGTAAAGAGAGAGAGCGAGAAAGTAAAGAGAGAGAGAGAGAAAGTAAAGAGAGAGAGAGAGAAAGTAAAGAGAGAGAGGGAGAAAGTAAAGAGAGAGAGGGAGAAAGTAAAGAGAGAGAGAGAGGGAGAAAGTAAAGAGAGAGAGAGAGGGAGAAAGTAAAGAGAGAGAGAGAGGGAGAAAGTAAAGCGAGAGAGGGAGAAAGTAAAGCGAGAGAGGGAGAAAGTAAAGCGAGAGAGGGAGAAAGTAAAGCGAGAGAGGGAGAAAGTAAAGCGAGAGAGGGAGAAAGTAAAGCGAGAGAGGGAGAAAGTAAAGCGAGAGAGGGAGAAAGTAAAGCGAGAGAGGGAGAATGTAAAGAGAGAGAGGGAGAAAGTAAAGAGAGAGAGGGAGAAAGTAAAGAGAGAGAGAGAAGGAGAAAGTAAAAAGAGAGAGAGAGGGAGAAAGTAAATAGAGAGAGAGAGAGGGAGAAAGTAAATAGAGAGAGAGAGGGAGAAAGTAAATAGAGAGAGAGGGAGAAAGTAAAGAGAGAGAGAGGGGTAAGGAGAAAGTAAGGGAGGGAGAAAGTAAAGAGAGAGAGAGGGAGAAAGTAAAGAGAGAGAGGGAGAAAGTAAAGAGAGAGAAAGAGGGGGGGAAAGTAAAGAGAGAGAGGGAGAAAGTAGAGAGAGAGAGAGGGAGAAAGTAAAGAGAGAGAGAGAGAGGGAGAACGTAAAGAGAGATAGAGAAAGTAAAGAGAGAGAGAGGGAAAAAGTAAAGAGAGAGAGAGAGAGAAAGTAAAGAGAGAGAGAGAGAGAGAGGGAAAAAGTAAAGAGAGAGAGAGAGAGAGAGAAAGTAAAGAGATAGAGAGGGAGAAAGTAAAGAGAGAGAGAGAGAGGGAGAAAGTAAAGAGAGAGAGAGGGAGAAAGTAAAGAGAGAGAGAGGGAGAAAGTAAAGAGAGAGAGAGGGAGAAAGTAAAGAGAGAGAGAGAGGAGAAAGTAAAGAGAGAGAGATAGAGGGAGAAAGTAAAAAGAGAGAGAGGGAGAAAGTAAAGAGAGAGAGAGAGGGGGAAAGTAAAGAGAGAGAGAGAGGGGGAAAGTAAAGAGAGAGAGAGATGGAAAAAGTAAAAAGAGAGGGAGGGAGAAAGTAAAGAGATAGAGAGGGAGAAAGTAAAGAGAGAGAGAAGCGGAGAAAGTAAAGAGAGAGAGAGAGGGAGAAAGTAAGAGAGAGAGAGAGGGAGAAAGTAAGAGAGAGAGAGAGAGGGAGAAAGTAAGAGAGAGAGAGAGAGAGGGAGAAAGTAAGAGAGAGAGAGAGGGAGAAAGTAAGAGAGAGAGAGAGAGGGAGAAAGTAAGAGAGAGAGAGAGGGAGAAAGTAAGAGAGAGAGAGAGAGGAAGAAAGTAAGAGAGAGAGAGAGAGAGGGAGAAAGTAAGAGAGAGAGAGAGAGAGAGAGAAAGGGAGAAAGTATATATATATAGAGAGAGAGGGAGAAAGTATATATATATAGAGAGAGAGGGAAAGTAAAGAGAGAGAGAGGAGAAAGTAAAGAGGGAGAAGGAAAAGGTAAAGAGAGAGAGGGAGAAAGTAAAGAGAGAGAGGGAGGGAGAAAGTAAAGAGAGAGAGGGAGGGAGAAAGTAAAGAGAGAGAGGGAGGGAGAAAGTAAAGAGAGAGAGGGAGGGAGAAAGTAAAGAGAGAGAGGGAGGGAGAAAGTAAAGAGAGAGAGGGAGGGAGAAAGTAAAGAGAGAGAGGGAGGGAGAAAGTAAAGCAAGAGAGAGAGGGAGAAAGTAAAGCAAGAGAGAGGGAGAAAGTAAAGAGAGAGAGGGAGAAAGTAAAGAGAGAGAGGGAGAAAGTAAAGAGAGAGAGAGAGAGAAGGAGAAAGTAAAAAGAGAGAGAGAGAAGGAGAAAGTAAAAAGAGGAGAAAGTAAAAAGAGAGAGAAAGAGAGAAGGAGAAAGTAAAGAGAGAGAGAGAGAGAGAGAAGGAGAAAGTAAAGAGAGAGAGAGAAGGAGAAAGTAAAGAGAGAAGGAGAAAGTAAAGAGAGAAGGAGAAAGTAAAGAGAGAGAGAGAGGGAGAAAGTAAAGAGAGAGAGAGAGGGAGAAAGTAAAGAGAGAGAGAGAGGGAGAAAGTAAAGAGAGAGAGAGAAGGAGAAAGTAAAGAGAAAGAGAGAGGGAGAAAGTAAAGAGAAAGAGAGAAGGAGAAAGTAAAGAGAAAGAGAGAGGGAGAAAATAAAGAGAAAGAGAGAGGGAGAAAATAAAGAGAAAGAGAGAGGGAGAAAGTAAAGAGAAAGAGAGAGGGAGAAAGTAAAGAGAAAGAGAGAGGGAGAAAGTAAAGAGAAAGAGAGAGGGAGAAAGTAAAGAGAAAGAGAGAAGGAGAAAGTAAAGAGAAAGAGAGAGGGAGAAAGTAAAAAGAGAGAGGGGGAGGAAATAAAGAAAAGGGGAGAAAGTGTATTTGGGCGCGCTTTTCTCCTACCATCACATCCAACTTTCCGTCTAGCTGCTCTGACTGTTCAATAAATGCTTCCCTTGACAAAGTTACATAAATTAAACGAAATATTGAAATGAAATAAGTTTTTATTTTCTACTGAACTTAAGCGTGATAGACTAACAGACAAAACCTCTTTATGAAAATGTGTGGATGCATCTAAAAAAATTGGCAAACTTTTGTTGAAAGAAGAAATTGGCAAGAAAATAAAATCTTGCCTTTGTATTTTGGCTTCTTTGTTAAAAATATCATTTGGCCTGCGAAAAGGTCGTATGTCTAAAAACATCATCGTCGTTGTTGTCGTTGTTTTTGTTTTTTCCATCGCAATAAAAATCTATAGATTGTAGATAAACATTTAGAATCAAATCTTAACGATAATAAAGCTGCTCTAACAGCAAATGATATAAGGAGCTTCTAAATAATGTTCACAGCAGAATTAAAAGTTTTTTTTTCACTTAATTTTGCTCTAAAAAAGAAAAAAAGATAGAAAAAAAAGAAAGAAAGAAAAGAAAGAAAGAAAAAAAAATAAATAAAAAAAATTTAAAAAAATAAAAAATAAAAATGTCCCAGAAAATTAAGCCACATCTTACAAGGTCAAAGGTCAGCTTTGGGTTACTGTGAATTAGGGGCCAGATTTATAGGGGTACATCCTAAGTGGGGAGTTGTGCAGCGAGATGTTTGTTCACATTACATTTAAATTTCGTCATGTTGGTACAGTCGGGGAGGGAATTCCAAAGGCAAGTAGTTCAAGGAAAGAAGCTATTAGAGTAAAAGTTTTTCTGGTATCTGGAGACCTCTACAGTGAAGGGGTGGGATTTTTCTGATTGTCGGGGGGTGGTATTTACGTTGAGGGGGCACAAATGCAGCAAGTTCCTCGGATCACATTCTATTAAAGTACTTGTAAAACAAGCACAAGGATGCAACATTGCGGCGATGGGACAAGGTCTGGAGCTTGGTAGACCGTGTGGGACCCATTAAATTAGCTCTTTTTTGGACTATTTAAGAGGGCAACATGGGCGAAGTGTCTGTCCTATTATCTTTTAAATATTTGGGTATACTTATTGTGTAGTGAATTCACCTCATCAAATATAGTGAGCATTTTGTTTTTCTGTAGTTTAATAGAGAAACAAACAAAATGTCTGCAATAGTCAATTATATGTTATCACTCTTTGTTAGAACTCCTCACTGATGTCACACCAGAAATAAAATGGAGGCTTCACTATTTTTATAATCATGGACAGCGTCCAGTTCAGCTAATGAAAACCATGTGCATTCTCTTAATTCCTGATTTCAATCTCAATATATTACTATTAGTGGCACCCGGGGTAGTATCTATTCCGATGGATACTGCACCCTATAGACCGGTGTCGTCTTGGCCTTCGAGGCTTGATTCCGCCGTTCTGTGGGTTTGTCTTGTGCAGTTCTAGGAGGTCCACCCTCCCAGGCTTTGCCTCCCCTCTTTGGGGAGGAGTAAGTTTATTGCTTACTGCCTGAGGCGCCCCTACCGGGGAATGCCGACGCAGCTGCCGTGGCAATTTTTAATGGCCAGAGTGCTCATTTTCTCGGGTGCTGGTTTTTCAAATCCCACTTTCCCGACCCGACCTTGGGTCACATCTTACTTGTGGGAGTAAGATAAAACTGGCCTTGTGCCTAACCTCCTGAAGAGGAGGTAAATAATACTAGTGGGACCCGTGGACGTTTCTTCCACAATTGTATCCTTTATCCGCTATATATTGCTGCTGTGTTATGGGGGGGGGGGTCTATCTCCAAACCCCTTGTAGGAGTTTGTGACATATTTTCATTCTATGAACACCCAGCGCGATTCAGATACTACAATATTATTGTATCCCTTTGGACATAACAAATACTACACTTTGATCTTAGCTCTAAGGCCAAGAAATTGTATTTTAGCAAGAGTTTTTCACATTCGACACAATAGCAACATCAGGTGACATGTAAAAGATTTTTTTTGGCATTGCATCTTTGGCGATCTCATCTTTTAAGAAAGGGTGGAGGGTGATAATGTACGTACAAACATAAAATTGCTTTAGCTTAATATACAGATTGCGACACCCATAATTATATTATGTAATAAGTAAAATTGGTGCTTGTGAACTGTAGATCTGAAAAAAAAAAATCTTAAGTTGAGGAGAGTCAAATAAGGGGGAGAGAACTCTAGTTTCAAGTTTCAACCACGATTTATCTGAAAATGGATTTTACTATTGTAATTATTAAAAAATAAAAATAAAATGATTTTGAAAAATATGATTTTGAAAAATAAAATGATTTAAAATAAAGTATCAAAGAAGGAAAAAAACATGAAACACTAAACACTGGAAATAAAGTTTTTGAAATAAATGACAGTTATACACTGGGTAATTTGTTGGAAAACAGTTCCCAGTGCAGTGTCCTTTCAGAATTTTTGTTTCCACATAAATTCAGCTAGGTACGATTCCACCATTTGCGTGTGGGTGCCACATTCAATTTGGTTTCTTTTCTTCGCCTCATTCCACATTCGTTCTATGTGGTTAGTTGTGGCACCTGTTAGCGGATCAACAAAATTGTATTTGTGATTCACACACAAATGATGGAATCCTTCGGCACCTAGGCGATCATACGCTCGCCAACAATCAGACACAATCATCGTACGACGATTGTGTCTGATTGTTGGCGAGGGGTTATCATAGCAATACCCACCGACCATAAAACAGTTTGGATAATCACGAATTTCAATGTAGTTCTACTAAAATAGTCATATTTTAAAAACCAAAGCACTTTAAGTCCTCAAAAATACCACCATTTTGTTCGGAAATGAATATCCTTTCATATGCATTAATAAATAAATTAAAAAAAATTCTTTCTTAGATCATCAAACCTTTTCTATATATGCCATTATTGAGATATTTTAAGCAATTAAAATTTTTTCATGTATATTCCTAGCTGGGAAGAGTGAAACAGTTCGTGGAAGAAAATGATTTTGGTGGCGAAAGTCACCTGATGCTTCTTCCTCCGAAATACCACTCCAGAATATGTGCTCCACAATCAGTCCAACAGAGACTGCCCATTTCGATGGCTTTTATCCATCAGACTGTGAGTCTTGGGTAGTCCTAGGAGGTCTACCCTATTTGGGAAGGAGTTAGCAAATTAGGTACTGGTACAGTTGGTGACCCATGCTAAAACATACCTTTCGTCTGCATCTTCCGGCCGTTTATGTAAACAGCCAGAAGCTGACGAAAAGCGTAGCCAATCAGATTGCGAGACAATTTTCAATTGTGAATTTCGTAAATTGTAAAATTTGTCTGCGCAAACGGCAACAGAATATTTGCAAAATTTTGGAAAGTGAAAAAAAAATTTCTCCGAAACTCTAACCCTAAAATAAAATGTAAAAAACTTCGGTTTTGTTTTTCACCCTAACCTAACCCTAACCTTACCTAAGCCGGTTTTATTCAAAAGCTGCACCAGTACAAAAACAGTTGTATTTATTATATTTTCTTCGTCAAAAAATAAATTATTGTTTCCTGTTTGATAGCATCGCTTCGTGATGCTGGGTTGGTTTAATTCGGCATGTTTCGGCTGTTTTATGTAAACAGCCGGAGGATGCTGACAGAAAAGTCAGTTTTAGCAGTATCGTAAATTATTAAATGCTCGAGGCACCCCTACCAGGGGAATGCAGACGGGGCTGCCCAGGCTATTTTTACAGGCCAGACTGGCTCTTCCAGTTGGGTGCTGGCTTTTTTTAACTCCCACCTTCTGGCTTGGTGCCACATTATACTTTGAGGGAAGTATATAAATACTGAGTGAATAATTCGTTGTTCATATCAGCTCCACTACAGATTCCCTAAGTGCAGTCTCTATTCTTAGTCTAAGTGAGGGGCGGGCAACCTCCGACCCGCGGGCCACATCCGGCCTGCGAAGGCTTAGCGTCCGGCCCGCCACCCTGCTAGGCTTTATTATTGCAATCCGGCCCGCGGACCTCCCAGTAAAACTCATATCATTTTGTGACATAGACGTAAAAGTAGGTTTCAATTAAGATTTACAGTGGGATAAAAATGTATAAATATCAGCAAGCGATGATGCATGTATATTTCATTTTTCTTTAACTATTAATAGATAAAAAGAGAAAAAGAGAAAGAGAGAGACAAAGAGGAAAAGTGAGACGAGGAAAGGGCATGAAACATAGAACCTATGTGAGGTGTGTCAAAACAAATGCTGGATCAACTTGCTACTTCCCCCGTCATTATTTTTTATGATTCCAAAATGGCACTTTGTCGGCGCCTTTTATAACATCACAGTCTCTTGAGAAAAAATATCAGATTTGTAGAGTGTTCAATGCAATTTTGTTGACAATTTATTCATGTAAACAAAATATAATAATTCTGAGATTTCCTTTTTCACTCCGGCCCGCAATCTCCTTCCAAAAGTCTCATCTGGCCCTCACTCTGAAAAGGTTGCCCGCTCCTGGTCTAAGTACTATCAATTAGATGCAAGGTTTTCAGTTACTTGATCCTACGATCAGGACATCATCACTAATGAACTGTCTATGCATCTCATCTCGACGTCTCTACAAAGCAAAAAACAGCATTTTTATTGCTTGTTTCCTTCACAGATATATACGGCATAATCACGTTAGCGCACCGGTTCCTGCTAGTTCAGCAAAATTAAGCGACATTAAGTCCCTATTTACTTGCCTCCCCACAGGGGCAAAGTTAGACACAAGGTCTGTTTTTTTTATGTGGGGAAAACACCAACTCTCCCAAAAGGGGTACTCTGGATTGTGACAAAAATCAAAATTGCCTCAATCTAGAAGGACTTCTCTTTCACTGACACAAGATAGAAAAGATGAAGTATAGTATCAGAACAGATACTACATTTTGATCCTTGTTCACTACTAAATGGGTGATCATTTGGGAATACCAGGTGACATCTGCTTATCCCGGCACTGTTTCCAGTCGTCCTGGACTTCTTTGTCACTGGACTCAAGCAACACCGGCTCAAGAGAGATGAGGTTGGGGATAGCATAACTCTTCCTTCACAATAGACTCTGCATAGGCATCATTACAGGGGGTATCCATTGTCTATCGTGGAGATAGAGCAGAGGACTCTTTTCTTCCCAGGTCCGATGGTTTTACATACTGTTTCATCTTCCAACAGTCTTTTGTATGTAATTTTAGAATTTAGAATGCGGGATCAGTTTCGTATATAAATTTAATGTAAAATGATACCCCATTTTCGGGCCATTCTAACTTTTTAGGGTTGTCAACTAAATTTTTTTTTACCACTAACTCTGACTAGCAAGGTCGTAAAGACGAGTACAAAACAAATGACTAAATTAGTGATTTGTTTTTTATTGGTTAACACTCTGTACCTATCCGGTGTTGTCCGGAAGTTTTGTTAAATCGTTAACTAGCTGCATTTACTTGCATGCAGCAGGATGGAGCACAAGACCAGATGGTGGAAGAAAACCAGCAATCTAGTTGAGTCCAAAAATAGCAACAATCAGACCCGCTATGATTCTCCTGGAAGGACGTCTCAGGGGATTGGCAATAAACCAATATTCACTCCCAAAGGAGGAGATAAGTCATGGGAGGATGGACCTTCTAGAACTGAGTTGAACTTGGCCCGACAAAAAAAAAAAAAAAAAAGAAAAAAAGTCTGATCGTTCAGGACATTCTTTAGGTTTTCAAAATGATTGCTAAGGACAGATCACCAGCTGGGATGAAAAGACCCTGACCAGAACCAGCCAGTAAACAGCTGTAGTTACCCGGCGTTGCCTGGGAGTTTGTTTTTTTTACTTTCATTTATTTATTTATTTATTTTTTTAAATCATTCAGTTTTTATTATTAATTATTATTATTATTTACTCATTAGGAGTATTCACACAGGTCAGTATCAGTGATTGCTCACTGCCAATAACCAGTAGTTTGGATGACAACAAGCCTCCCCAGATTTCAACACTCCTTACCGCTTTTCAATAACTAATGCAAATACCTAGCATCATCGCAACAGCCGTTTACCATTGATTTCTTGCTTGCAATGACCATTCGTCTTCTCTGGAATCATAGTAGCACTAAGCCTCCCCCAAGGTTCTATTACTCTCCGCAATCCTTCAAGTGAAGGTCTGGTCGGTGCTTTTCCTCATAGGTCTTTTCATCCTCCTTGATCCGTCACGATAATTTTGTGTGGTACCAGCCGAGGCTGATGTCATATGCATGTGTGTATGACCGAATAAATTATTAATTGTTATAAAATTATAAATTCTTTTGTTACGGTAACACTTTTATCTATTTATAAAATTATCGAATATAAATAGCTTCTAAAACTTTCAATCTTAATACATGAGGATTTGTCCTTGGCCTTCGGCTGTTCTGGAGAAATCCCTGACTGGAGTAATTTTCATTTTTGTCCAATCCAGAGTGCCCTTGTGGTGAATGAGACGCGATCCGAACGAACATTTTGATTGAAGAATTTCAACCAATGAAAAACTGACAAGTCGAGACCAAAGTAATAAACCGATGCGAACTCGATAACCCCTATCAGAACGAGGAAATAAGCAGAGTTAGCCAGACAGACCTAAAAGACGGACCTTGAAGGAACACACAAGAAGATGCTCTACTATACCCCCGGCCCTTTTTGGCCAGGGCGACAAGAAGAAACGAACACTTCCAAACTCAACAAGCTTTCCTTGCCTCGCGCGCACAGTTACTTACGCACAGACAAGAAGTCAGGTGAACAAGAAGCAAACCGCTATGACTCACACACACACAGTAACAGAATAAGGTAACCTACCCACATACATAGTATCACATTACCACTTACACACACTAACAAATATAGACATACACATCTTTAGCCCCTCGTGCCATGCTTATTTACTGAACAATTTCTAACAAAGAACACAAGTTGTATAAACTTTACAATGAACATTTCTTCATAAAACTAACCTTTATATTCTTGTAAAATTGTGGTTTTAGAAATGTTTTGTCTAAAATAAAAAATAAAAGAGAAAAAATATTTTAAACGTTCTTATAGGGGTTATCGAGTTCGTGTCAGCGTATTACTTTGGTCTCGACTTGTCAGTTTTTCATTGGTTGGAATTCCTCAATCAAAACGTTTCTGTTACGAACTCTTGCTTCTAGTGAAAGCGAATCCCAACGAAGCAGAGAAAGAAAGAGGGTAGCAATTCGAGCCATTTGCTTTTTGGCGTTCGTCCACCACACTCTTTTGGGGATGCTAGATATATCCCATATAAAAAAAACGACCTCATGCAAGTAAATAAAGCCTTTTAAAGCCAGTTTAAATGACTTTCTATTCGACAGTTTAAATGCTTCCAAATGCCGTTCAAATTTTTAAGTGTCACAAATCAATTTTTGTTTCCACTATTAAAAAGTGATTAAAATAGCTGATTAGTAAAAAAGAAATAATCGATTAATAAAAATATTTCATGTGATTTTAATGATTAGAGTTTTGGGGAAAATAAAAAATGCGACATAATTATATTTCTCTTTCATACATGAACGTGGCATCATCAGCGCAAGAAATTTTTTTTATAATCTTGAAAATAAACCAAAAATTGACAATTTTGAGACCCAGGAACTTAACGAAAAAAAGAATTTAAAAAATTGGATAATTTCTACTAACGATGAACTTTGATTGATATGGTAGGGGCTACCATATCAATAATAACCAGCTGGGATTAGCCTTCCAACAAGCACTCACTTT
This sequence comes from Sepiola atlantica, assembly GCA_963556195.1. Taxonomy (NCBI): domain Eukaryota; kingdom Metazoa; phylum Mollusca; class Cephalopoda; order Sepiida; family Sepiolidae; genus Sepiola; species Sepiola atlantica. The sequence continues at coordinate 35,900,236 of OY744517.1, forward strand.
TACACCGCCCGCAAAACTTTATTTTTTAGAGATTCAACAATTTCGTTAATTTCACAATTCATCGTCAATTATTTGGAAAGATTTGTATTTGTTTTGTCTTTTTTTCATTAATAAATATTTAATAAGTTAAAAACAATTATTTATTAATAAATAAAGAGAATTCAAACATGACATTTTCTTTCAAAATTGAATTCTGTTTATCAATAAATAACTGTTTTAACTTTTTTTTTTCAATCAATAAATTGTCGGTGTAGTCATTGATTTTAATTTACTTTTTCACACTTAAAATTAAAAACAACAACTTTATTTTAAAAAGAATCAATGTCATTTATCGTTACGGCACGTTAAGAAAGGGGGTAGCAATTCGAGCCATTTGCTTTTCGGCGTTCATTCACCACACCTTTTTGGGGTGCTAGATATTTCCCATATAAAAAAAACGACCTTATGCAAGTAAATAAGGGCGTAGGCAAGCAAATAAGGGCTTTTAAAGCCAGTTTAAATGACTTTCTATTCGATAGTTTAAATGCTTCCAAATGCCGTTCAAATTTTGAATCAATTTTTGTGTCCACTATTAAAAAGTGATTAAAATAGCTGATTAGTAAAAAAGAAATAATCGATTAATAAAAATTAAAATGTGTAAATACCGTAGAGGCGAGAAATACATATAAAGACATACGCGAAGTGGTAACAATTTATGGCCCCACTTTGGCTTGATATCTACATGTTATGATATGGTATTTATTTACCTCCTCTCCAGGAGGTTAGGCACAAGGCCAGTTTTATCTTACTCCCACAAGTAAGATGTGACCCAAGGTCGGGTCGGAAAAGTGGGATTTGAAAAGCCAGCGCTCGAGAAGGTGAGCATTCTGGCCATTAAAAATTGCCTGGGCAGCCCCGTCGGCATTCCCCGGTAGGGGCGCCTCAGGCAGTAAGCAATAAACTTACTCCTCCCCAAAGAGGGGAGGCAAAGCCTGGGAGGGTGCACAGGACGGACAACCGATATACCGGCGTAAATCCAGACCCGAAGGCCCAGACAATACCGGTTTAAATATCTACACATGGTTATGTGATATACACCTCATATCGCAATCAACACAGTACAAGAGCAAGGAAAACACTTCTGGTTACCGACACTTCAGCCAATTATTTAACGAGAAGTCGATGAAGTCTCAGTAATCTATTCCGACGAATGGGAGAGCTTACGCTAATTTTAACCAACTCAATTTTTGTCATTTTCCCGTAAATCATCAGTAAAATTTCGCCGATTTCAACACCGAAGAACATGCACGAAGAATTGAAAAGATCATAGCTTGACGTGAAGATTCGTATATTGAAAAAAAAAAAAAAATGTCAGGCGTACGGTGTAGATATTTTGTCTTTGTAGATATCAAGTCAAAGTAGCACCCCAATCGTGGCCACCGAGAGTTACTACCTCGGTGGCCTTGCCCCAATACAGCGATTATTTGTATATTAAAAATGAAATAAATATTTATTAAAAAAAAAAGGAATAAATAAAAATGATATATATATATATATATATATATATATATATATATATAGTTTTTATTTTATTTTTTAAAAACATTATTTTGATTGTTGTGAGCTTTATCAACTTTTGTCCAGCGGGCTTTTGTCCGGTGGCATTTGTCCAGCAACTGTACTATACCACTATTATATTTTGGTCTGTGTCCAGAAATTCGGAAACTCCAAAATATCTGGCCCACTTTATTTTAAATTTGCCGGATAAATGGTCCGATGTTTGTAAAATAAATTAAAATTAAAAAACGCGTTGTCGAAATATCACCTTTTTTTTTTCTTTCTAAACAAGCGACATTCTTCATTTCGCATAATTCAAAAATGAATATTTTGAAAAATCAATGTACAGTGAATCCCGACGTCATTTCCAGAAATAGTTCGTTAAATAGACGGTGTTTGTTGCTGAGTTTTACGGCATATCAACTCTGGTTGGGCCATTTTATGCCGAATTCATACATTTTTTTTGTATACGATTGACTTGTAGATTAATTTGAATTTTAAGAGATTTTTATTACATATATAGCACGTGATGGTCTCCCACAAAAAAAAATGGTCACCCATTTAGTACTGGCCAGGCTCAAGATATTATTTACACTTTCTTTGAGGACATCAAAGGTTAATTCTTTTACGGGTAAACTAGTAATCTGGGTAAACGTTACTATTGGCGACATAAATCATTTTAAAGGAAATACAGTTTGGAAATTAGTCAAAAGCAATTTATTTTGTTCTACCTACTCATTTGTGACCTATTTGCGTTTAAAAAAAATTAAATATTTAAATATAAGCTATAAGCCTGTGAAGTTAATATCGGTTGTGAGTAAAGTAATAAGGGTCAGACATCTTGTTTAGTCTGAGGGAGTAAGGTTCCTAACCGGCTGCCCATGAGTTACTTTACTCAGAAGCGATATATACGGCAATTTAACACGTTTAATTATATATTCTATTAAAATATTAAGTTTTTTTTTAACGCAAATAGGTCACAGGTAAACCCAATTAAAACTAAATTGTTTTTGAATAAATTCCCAATTGTATTTCCTTTAAAATAATTTATATCTCCAATGTTTATCGTAATTTGTGATTAAATTAAGACACCGATTCAGAGTTTATTAAAAGAAAAAAGTTTGTTTACGCATTATAAGACAACTTCACGTGTGCCTGCGTGCGTCTCTTTTTCTCGACTCGAAAAAATTATATTCAATATTAATTCATTGAAATAAGAAAAAATGCAATAACGTAATGTACCAAAAAATAACTTTAAAAAAATCCTATTTTAAAAAAAAATTGCGAAATTAAGTCCAACAGAATGCATTTCGATTTCTTCGTAAACAAGTCAGTCCTTTTAATCTTTTGCTAATAGCTGACCCCCCCCCCCCCAACCACCAAAAAAAAAAAAACAATGAATTACTTCGTGACCCTTTAAAATTGGAAATGAATTTGGAAGCATTTAAACTATTTTTGGAGTTTTTAGTAAATCCTCAAAATTATACCGTAATTAAAATTAACTTTTAAAATCTTATTTAAGTGAGGGGGGGGGGGGATACAAATTAAAGTAAAAAGACTCCCGGACAATGCCGGGCTGGTACAATTAGTTTTAAATAAATGGACAAGGTGGCCTTAAAATCGTTCTTCATCTGATACTTAGTCACTGATAACTTTTTATCAGTATGGTTATAACACTTAAGAAAGCATTTGAAATAATAATAATAATAATAACAAAAAAATAATTACCTGTTTTGTTTAGATTAATATCGTAAAGTGAACCTCCTTCTACAATACTTATATATATATTTTTTTCCAGGTATTTCCTGGGTGCGGACGTGTAATCGCATAAACATACAAAATAAAATCTCATTTTTATTTTGTTGTTGACAGTGCAAAGGCTAAAAATTAAGCAAAAAATGAAAATGATTTTTGTTTTGATTGTTTTTAAGTTAAAGTATAACAATATGAATAAATAAAGTTTTTGTTTGAAACGTGTGATTTGAAACAAAAAGCAAACAAACAAAAAAACAACAACAAAAAACAACAAATACGCGATGTTTACAATGCGTCGTTTCCAACGGTTCATCTTTACGCCGTCTCATATTGCGTGCGCGAAACTTCGATTTGCGAAAGAAAATGCTTCATAAAATATGTTGCTTTTTTGTTTGTTTTAAGATGACTATAAATAAAGCAACATCGATATTTCTGTAAGGTAAAATTAAACGATTGTTGAAAAGATAAGTTTTTTAAGAAAAAAAACCGATAAGCATTGTGGCGGTTCACAGGACGAAAGATACAGAAAAAAAGAAGAAAAACAACTGAAATTACTGGATTGATAATTTAAAAACAGAAATCTATTCACGTGTCCTTCTTAATCAAAAATTGAAATAAGGCGTTTAATTTCAAATTGATTTACTTTCAAATGGAATTACTTGGCAAAGCCGACGATCTGAGCTACGATTATCTATTTGTAATAATAATAATAATAATAATAAACGTAACTTGAGAAAAAAAACATTTAAAAATTAAGTCAATGACCCGCAAATCGAGTAACCGAGAACAAGCACTCCATTAATTTGTATACAAACGATTCACACAATAATGAACTTTCCACTCTTGGTCTGAACTCGGCATTATTGTTCGCCAGTTAAATATCACAGACGTTTTCTTTTTAATGTGTCTTTTTTTTATGATAATGATAGAAATTAATATAAGTTGTGTTTAGTTTTGATAAAAATACAATTTAAAAAAATAAATTACCTTTTTTTGTTTGTTAAAACATTAAGAAAAAGTTACGCCTTTTTCTTTAAGCCGGCAACGAGTGTCACACACTCCTTTCGTCGGTGTTAATCCGTACAACAGTTTAAGTACGCCTCGTACGAATAAGGACTCTCTCCAGCTTCCCGGCCGTCGGCCGAGGATTAAAGTCAGGTAAATTTGTAGCTAACACCCTCAACTACCCCCACACATAAAAAAATGAGATTCTACTTTTTAAGGCGATTGCAGGTTAACACCCTAAAAAACTTGGCGAAAAAAACAAACAAAAGCAACAAAAATTATTTTAGAATTTAGAGTGAGGGATCAGTTTCGTATATAAATTTAACGTAAAATGATCCTCCATTTCCCGGTCATTCTAATTGTTTAGTGCTGTTAACTATTTTTTTTACCACTAACCCTACGTCCGACTGTCAAGGTTGTAAAACAACACATAATCGCCTAAAAAAAGAGGTAGATTTCCTCCCCCACACACAAAAAAACGCACAGAATTTATCTTCAATAGCAAAAAAATAAATAAAAATTGGTTAATGTCATAAAACGTTAGAATGAAATGGAAAAATGTATATGTGAAACTAATCTCCCACTCTAAATTCTAAAATATTTTTTTAAATTTAAGTCTTTTTCTTTCCGTCAAGTTTTTCAGGGTGTTAACATGTAATCGCTTAAAAAAGATAGAAACTCATTTTTTGGGGGAGGGGGGTAGCTGAGGGTTTAATCTACAATAATACCAAAAAAGAAAAAGTAATTATATTTTTAACAATTGGGTATATTTTAAGTAGGATGGCCCAAGAGTAAATGTGGTATTGTGGTGACTGAAATTATTCTATCTAATAATACGACAGACACGGGATGGCCAACGACCCCCCCCCCAACTCTCCACACTTTCTTTGTACCTTGTATTGATTTACTCCTCTCCAGGAGTTAGGCACAAGGCCAGTTTTTATCTTACTCCCACAAGTAAGATGTGACCCAAGGTTGGGAAAGTGGGGTTTAAAAATTGTCTGGGCAGCCCCGTCGGCATTCCCCGGTAGGGGCTCCTCAGGTAGTAAACAATAAACTTACTCCTCCCCAAAGAGGGGAGGCGAAGCCTGTGAGGGTGGACCTCCTAGAACTGCACAGGACAGACCCATAGACCGGCGTAAATCAAGCCTCGAAGGCCAAGACAATACCAGTCTATGGGGTGCAGTATTCATCGGAACAGATACTACACTTTGATCTTAACCAAAAGGCAAAGATCGTGTAGCAGTAATAAAATTTTTGTACCTTGTACCCAATCTGTTAAATTGTATTTTTTACCTATAGCAAAATAAATCATTCGAAGTCAGGTATGAGTATGTGTTCCCTGCCTGAGCATGGCGTACACGGTTCTGGGTCCTTTTGTTCCCAACCCGCATTAACGGACTCTTAATAGTTGAGGGAGTGAATCCTGTCCTCTCTTTATTTTTTTGTAAGAGAGATACTCGAAGATGCCCACTTTCTATTTTTAATTTTGTCCTTGGCCTCCTCAAATTTTTTTTTCCTTTTTAATCTTGGAAGGACACCATCTACTCCCTAACCCCATCCCCATTTCTTATGCTCTCCACTTAAGTTCCACTCCCACTTAGAGACTGACCTGCTTGTTTTCTGTTCTAAACACACCAGAAAACAGCGGACGGTCTACTTTTAGAAAAGGTTGGGAGGGTTTTACTAACCTGACCCTGATTTTATTTGGTTTCTTTGTTTTTCTCCCCCACCACCCCTGTTTTGTCCCACTCTCCATCTATTTCCAATGAAATTGTAAATATCTTTTGTAAATCCAATTTATTTTAAACCATTGGGGATATGTTAAGTAGGACAGTACATAAAGTAAATGTGGTATTTTGGTGACTGCTTAAGTGAAAGTGATGGACAAATGGTGAAAGAATGAAAGGAACATTGGTTCTATTTTGTTTCATTTTACTTCGGTCGAAGTTCTCAGAAATCAAGGGCGCCCCTTCCTGGGACTAACACTTGATCTCTGTAGGAGATACATAGATATTCGAATATTCTGTTAAAGTTCTCCTTTACTTATCAAATGTTGTGTTAGTAAAGAAGTTAAGAACATTAATTTTGACGAATTAATTTTTGACAAATGTGTCGAGTTAAGAGTAAGATATGGTTATGGTTAGGGTTAAGGTTAGGGTTAGATACTCCCCACTCCGCACACTTTTAATGATTAAAATTTAAAAACTTTGTTTCGCTTCTTTTTTTTTTGGCAAATACATTTTTCAAAGTGTAGTACTTGTTCCATACTCAGATGAGGAGAAATCTTTCTGTACTGAGGCCAATTTTTATTTCCACCCTATCCAGAATGCCCTTTTTGAGGGAGCTTGATTTTTCGAAAAGTTTTATTTACTCCTCCCCAGGAGTTAGGCACAAGGCCAGTTTTATCTTACTTCCACAAGTAAGATGTGACCCAAGATCGGGTCGAGAAAGTGGGGTTTGAAAAGCCAGCGCTCGAGAGGTGAGCACTCTGGCCATTTAAAAATTGCCTGGGCAGCCCCGTCGGCATTCCCCGGTAGGGGCGCCTCAGACAGTAAGCAATAAACTTACTCCTCCCCAAAGAGGGGAGGCAAAGCCTGGGAGGGTGGACCTCCTAGAACTGCACAGGACAGGCGTGCAGTATCCATCGGAACAGATACTACACTTTGATCTTAGCCAAATTCGAAAAGTGATCCGATGACTAAATGGTCATTTTCTAGATTACATATGTCTGGGTATGATATTGACGTTTAGCATTAGTTCAAAACAACTTAAAAAAAAAAATTAAATCATGACTTACATTTTTATTGTTATGTTACATATTGTTTTCATTTAAAAATTATTCATAATATTCAAATTAAAATAATAAAAAACAATACGTAACGTAACAAGGTTAATTCCTATTTTAGTCAGCTTACCGTAAAACATTCACAACAAAAACCGTCTAGCTACAACCACTGTAAATAATTTTCCTTTCTCCCTCTGTGTACCTTAAACTAAACAGAACTTCCATGGGCAGAGTTTCTTTCCAAGAACTGCCCATCTGTGGCACACAATACAACAGGGCTGCTTCCCAGCTGGCTACAACATGGTAGTTTTCAAGTCCAATGTTAACAAATACTTGTTGAGCCGTCCTTTTAATTAATCAAATTCTGACCAGTTTCAACCATCGTTACCAATCATCACGATGTTGTTTTGTAACGGTCATAAACATAGACCTATTTTCTCCCTTCAAAAAATGTCCCCATTGAGTGAGCCGGTCACACACTGACCAATCAGCCTGCAGGGCGCATTGATTCCTTCTGTCGGCTGAAGAACTACTTTAGCCCCCCCCCCCCCCCCCCCCTTGAGGAATCACAGGCTGTCCCCAGAGAGAGAGACCCCGGCAAGCAACGAGGAAACACTTCTTTCACTCTCTCTCTCTCCCATGCCCCTGTCAACTGAACGCTCACAACAAATACTATCTTTGCCTGAAGATAGTTGCTGACAGATCTCAGGCAGCTCTAAGAACTCTTACTTTCTTTTTCCTCTCTCGGACACTGTCCAAGTTTCTTTCTACCTATACCAAATGATATAGGTTAGCTTTGTGAATAAAACCCTTTTCGTTGTTGTTATAAAGAGGTTTTGTTAATTCATTTCGTGTCTGAAACCTAAGATAGGGATAACGCCCCCTTTCTTAACAGTCTCGCCGTCCACCTGACAAACTCGGTTACCCTTATCCTCGAGTGGACTTGATAAACGATGACTCGTTAGTAGATAAATAAATCTAAAAAATTTATTTAGAATGAAATAAGTTTCGAAATGGTTTTGGCATTACTCAAAAAAACAAACATGTTGGTGCTTCTATAGGAAGAGACTCATATCACCCTATATATTTCCGATTGTGATTTACGGAACAAACCGGAAATGTTCGAAGCAGTTTACGATTTGAAAGGCAGGAAAAAAATGTGAGAAAGGTTAACCATACTAAAACGTACGACCGCAAACCAAAAAAGAATTAAACCGTGGTGAGAGCAACGGTTCAGTTTCTCGAAGAACTAATCGCATTCTGAAAAAAAAAAAAAAAAAAAAACAGCCTTATGGCAAAACCCCAAAATTTCAACTAATGCAAAAAAATAAAAATGGAAAAGCTTCCACAAAAAAAATGAAAAAAATAAATAATTAAATAAAAGAAAAAAAAATAATGATTTGAAGAGAATTATTAAACCCATACTTAACAAAGAATGTGTGTGGGGGGGGGGGGGAAATAATTTACCCTACCCTAAAGTCAGGGAAAAAAAATGAAAAAGTTGTTTCATTTAATGTCGGTACTAATTCACTGTTCGGTGACGGTTCAGCCGTTTCTGGTCTGTTTCGTATATCATTTTTTTTTTATTTTTTTTTTTTTTACTTAAATAAAAAAAATAACATTAAAGAAAAAAGTTATAACAAGCCCCGTCATACATGTGAAACGCTGAAAAAATATAGTCGCTATCTTTATAAATAAGTCAAGAAAGAGGCTAGCTACGAAAAAACGATAATTCAATTTCATAATTTTTTTTAGTTAAAATAAGGAGCTACTTTATCCACCCGAATAAGCAAGAGGTGAGCAAAGTAACACCGAGGAACTACTTCAGTAAACTGTATGGGCAGCTTCAACTGGACTCGACTCACGAAAGGATCAAAAGACGATAAGCAAGAAGCTCATAAATTCTGAGGATGGTAGGTCTTATCTATTATATAAATTGAAGACATACCATTCCTCGCATTCTGACCAAACCTTCTGGATATTCTATTGTGGCATCGTCCTAATTTTGATAGCTCAACTAAAACCACCACCACCACCACCCCAAACACCTACCAAACTAGTGCTATTCTCATGGGTAATATCACCACTTTTTTTTCTCTACAAAATGTAAAACAACCCAACAACCTGTATCTTCTATATAATAAAAGTGAACGTGTGTGTGTCCGACTCACTTGAATAATCATGTGAGCAAAAAAAAAAAAAAGGAGGCTTGATCTTAATAATAACTGATAATAATAAAGAAAGGAAAGAATAATCACGTATGCAAATTTATTTCATGAGCAAAGAAGAGGAGGCTTAATCTTAATAACTGATAAAATATAAAGAAAATAATTTCTTTCCCCTTAAATAGACACAAAAAGAATATGTAGAATTTGGTATATATGGACTACTGTTCTCATCTTGGGTGTTTTTATCACCTCCGGAGGTTACATTGGCCGAAACACTCAAGATGAGAACAGTAGTCCGAATATACCAAATTCTATAAATTACTAACCCTCATCTCAAAAATTCCGAAGCATAACAAAAATATTCCCTTCTTAATGTTTTTTTTTTTACTAAAATAGGAATTAATCTACAGACACACAGATCAAAGTGTAGTATCTGTTCCGATGGATACTGCACCCCATACGGGTGTTGTCTTGGCCTTCGGGGCTTGATTTACGCCGGTCAATGGGTCTGTCCTGTGCAGTTCTGGGAGGTCCACCTTCTCAGGCTTTGCCTCCCCTCTTTGGGGAGGAGTAAGTTTATTGCTTACTGCCTGAGGCGCCCCTACCGGGGAATGCCGACGGGGCTGCCCAGGCAATTTTTAAACCCCACTTTCCCGTCCCGACCTTGGGTCACATCTTACTTGTGGGAGTAAGATAAAAAACTGGCCTTGTGCCTAACTCCTGGAGAGGAGTAAATCAATACAGGCACACAGATCCTTTATTTACATATTCAGGAGAGAGATAGAGAGAGCGAGAGGAGATTAGTTTATTTTTTTAAAGTAAAACTCATCTCGCTTAATTTTTAAAAATATTTAAACTTTTATAGTAAACTTTTTACTCATGCATTTGTTCTTTAAGCGTATTTGTTGTTTTTCTTTTTTTGGGTAAGTTTAATCTTGATTACTTGTTGTGGATTTTACAGTAAGATTTACTTCGCACGTGATCATGGTAGGTAATCAATTGTTCCTATTTACTTGTCTCCCCACGAGGGCAGAGTTAGACACAAGGTCGGTTTTTAATGTGGGGAAAATAGAGGAGCACTCTGGATTGGAACAAAAATAAAAATTGCTTTAGTCTAGAAGTACTTCTCCTTCACGGACCGAGGACAGAATAGACAGTGTAGCATCAGAACAGATACTACACTTTGTTCTTAGCCAAAAAGCCAATTTAAACATTTTACAAATAATTTCACAAAAGCAATTTTCTTCCTAAAATAAGATGTGGCACAAGGCCAAAGTTGGATGGGGAGCGACAGGGGTCGGCTATCGTCTTCTTTGTCTATTCTCTAAACTAGTTCCAGTCACCACAATAGCACATTCAGTCTATGGGCAATCCTTCTTAACATTATTATTTGTTTGTTATTCCGCCTTGGGCATCTCCTCTTTAACTATCTTCTCAATTCAACTGTTAAAAAAAAAAAAATTAAAAAAAAATTAAACTCTTAGTACAGTATCGATATCCAGATCAAATTCTGTCAAATATTTCATTTGACAACTCCCAAAAGTGCCCCCTCAATTTCTCTGAATTCATCCGACCTCATCTTAAACTGATCCACGCTATTGCTGTTCTTAATCCGATCAGGCAACTTATTCCAAAAATATATAACTCTGTGAGCGAAAAAAAAAAACTTAACTGTTAACAGATCTAGTTTTTGAAAACTGCCTTGACAATAACCTTCCAGATCTAGGAGAAATACTAAAAAAAATACCCACCATAGTTAGAAATGCCATTAATTATCTTGAAAGCCTCAATCATATCACCTCTCATTCTTCTCTCCAGCAAAGTAGTCAATTCCAATTTGTCCAATCTCTCCCTGTAACTGCACTTCTTTACTTTACTTATTAGTTTTGTCACCCTTCTTTGTACGCCTTCCAGTTTCAATATTACATTCCAATTTCCATGTCTAGTCGCTGGAGCCCAGGCCTTGGTGCAGTATTCTATATATATTTACATTATCACCAGTGTTTAGACATTTTTTATTTACAAAACATATTTATGTACAATTTCATCAGTTGGGGTTGGAGGTTACTAAAAAACACAACTAGTGATTTCAGAAAAAAAAGAAAATTAACCAAAAAGAAAATTCCAAGTGTGGTGGTTAGTAAGACCCTCCCTAATCTATTAAGGTATGAATGAGCCGCTCACTGTTTTGTGGGTTGTTTCAACAACCGAAAACAGGCAAGACAGTGTGGAGAATTGGAGGACTATTGAGGGGGTAAAAAAAAGGGGGGGGGGGTCCAGAACTTATTTGTACCACTAGCTAAGAGACTTGGCTAACTGGGTTGGGATCTTAAAAAAAAAAAGAAAAAAAAAGAAAAAAAAAGGGGGGGGGGGGTCCAGAACTTATTTGTACCACTAGCTAAGAGACTTGGCTAACTGGGTTGGGATCTTAAAAAAAAAGAAAAAAAAAAAAGAAAAAAAAGGGGGGTCCAGAACTTATTTGTACCACTAGCTAAGAGACTTGGCTAACTGGGTTGGGATCTTAAAAAAAAAAAAAAAGAAAAAAAAAAGACCAACATTCTTGTTTATTCATAAAAATAAATTATTTACTACTCCTACGGGCAACGTCGGGTAGCCTTGCTAGTTTCAACTAATTGATAAAATTATCTGCATTTGACATTTACTACTACTACTACTACTTATTTGATTTACGTTTTTTTTTTATTTACTTTGTTTATTAAGCAACAGAGTGAAATTGATTTGGACTAGCGATGATGCAACTGATTGATCGATAACTAAATCGATAATTAATTGTTCCGCAACCACAAGTACTTATTACTTACTACTATAAAAGTAGTAAACTAATTTTATAAGGACACTTTGTAAAAGAATGATGCAAAAAAAAAAAAAAAAAAAAAAAAAAAAAAAAAAAAAAAAAATGGATGTCACATTTAATGCTACCAACACAAAACCCCTTTTCTTTTAAGAACAATTTGAAAGCTTTCCAATCACCGATTGTCACGGCCGATAGCACTCTTATCAAGAGTCCAACTTCTCGGCCTAACATTCTCAGGCAAACATGAAATCGAATAAGTACATAGATGTTGCCGAGGCTGCTGCAAAGAAGGTAGGCTCCCTCTACCGGACTAGAAAATTTCTCACACCACGTACATCACTACAAAGCCACCATTCATCCATGCACAGAGTACTGTTGCAATATCTGGGATGGTGTACCAACCAGTAACCTCTCCCGCTTGGACAGGGTTTTATTTACTCCTCCCCAGGAGTTAGGCACAAGGCCAGTTTTATCTTACTCCCACAAGTAAGATGTGACCCAAGATCGGGTCGAGAAAGTGGGGTTTGAAAAGCCAGTGCGCGAGAGGTGAGCACTCTGGCCATTTAAAAATTGCCTGGGCAGCCCCGTCGGCATTCCCCGGTAGGGGCGCCTCAGACAGTAAGCAATAAACTTACTCCTCCCCAAAGAGGGGAGGCAAAGCCTGGGAGGGTGGACCTCCTAGAACTGCACAGGACAGACCCATTGACCGGCGTAAATCAAGACCCGAAGGCCAAGACAACACCAGTATGGGGTGCAGTATCCATCAGAACAGATACTACACTTTGATCTTAGCCCAAAGGCCAAGGCCAGGGTGCAAACATTTTTTTTAACGTAATAGGTTCGGTGACGTTCAGCCGTTTCTGGTCCGTTTCGTAAATCACAATCAGAAATGTCCGAGCCAATATGGATCATGTCTTGTAGATGCAAAGTTCCAGCCCCTGTCGCATCGGTGCAAAGTTGCATCTTTGTGCTTATTTTATAAATACTTGCACGGAATGTGCTCCGATGAACTTACTGCACTCGTACCTTACACCCACCTGACTAGCAGCAACCCCCCCCACCCCCCACCCTTCACTGCAGAGGTCTCTACATGCTGTAAGATACTCTACTCTGATAGCTTCTTTGCTCGTACCGCTAACCTTTGGAATTCCATTCCTGCTCCCTGTTTCCCCGGCAAGTACTAACATGAAGAAATTTAAATATAATGTGAACAAACATCTTTCTGCCCAACTACTCACCCAGATTGTCCCGCCATAAATCTGACCCCTATCACAGTAGGCCCTTACACTTCACTGGCAATATACCTTGTTTTTTTTTTGGGGGGGGGGGGTAAAAGTAAAAACATAAATTAATTAACTTCTGCCTGACCCCTACTGGCCAAGTCACTAATTGCCTCTCCCAAACTAACATTGCCATTTAAAACAATTATTAGATCTCATTTGAACCAGATTTAAAACTCTTCATTTTGATGGAGAGAATAAATTGCAAAATTTCTTTTTCTGGGCTAGAATTATGCCTCTCAATTAGAGCTTTAGACTCTTTTAATAAAAAGGGTAGATCCCCAAATTTCAGACTGTGGCAACTATTATAACAACACGTGGTCAAAGATTACAACCAAATTTCTATTCCATTTGCTGACTAGACATGCTACAGACAAATTTCCCATCAAATAAAAGATTTTTACATGAATAACCTGTGCATTCTTTTGTGTATGGGAACAATGTATTTTTGTATGTTTAATCCTATGTCTTACTTGTCTCGTTTTTTACTGTCTTTATAGTTTGTTATAGGCAAACTATTAATAATGAAATGTCTTTGTCCAACTCAGGCTTTTACTGTCTTTTACTCTCTACATGCATGCGTAGCCAACATAACACACTGAATTTTAGCAACACCCAACGTGCTCGGAGAATTAATTCAAATTCCTTACCCATGCGTTGCTTACCTTGATAGAATAAAATACCAAATATTCTAATTTCATACTGAGGTTATATTGTGTAGCAGTTACATGAGAGATCTATTTTTGTTTATATGTACGCACAATATCCTGTGTTATGTCGAGTTGTAATTTGGTCGGTGTATTGATACACAAGTAATTAGTGCACCACTGATATGCACACTCGAAGCCTACTGATTTCTGGCCAGAAAATTTAGCGCCAAAGACAAATCAGTTCCCAAGTAGATTTTCTGCCGACAAGACGTCTCTTATGCCATGTTCTCGTCTTGCACCAAAAGCCAGCCTACCAAACAACTCTCTTTATGTTCCAGTGTTCTCTTTGAATAAAGTGGATTCATATTTTAGTGGAAATGTTTGCTGTTTTTTATGGAAAATGGTGAGCCTTTTCTTATTCAATATCAGTCAGATGCGTCCAAACACAGTCAACTCTACAAAGTGACTTTCTTCATCCTGACGGTCTTCCAAAGAAATCACCCTCCAATTAAAATTGTAACAAGATAAGAGGCAGGTTTGAGTAAGTCTACATGTACCGGGAAGTGACATCACACTAACAGGAAGCTGCCAGTTTTATTTAGCAAATGAGTAGAAAAGCTCTTTCAACGGAACTTTAAAAAAAAAAAAAAAAGACAAAGAAGGAGAGAGAGAACGAGCAGTGGGTTTGGATAGCTGCTGCCTGCCTCAGATTAGAGAGGGGTTGGGTGTTTATACATATATATGTATTTTATTTATCTCCTCTCCATGGCGGTTAGACACAAGGTCAGGTGCGAAAAGCCAGAGCACTAGGATACAAAAACATGCCTGAGCAGCCCCGTCGGCATTCCCCGATATGGGGTGCCTCATGCGATTAGCAATAAACTAACCCCCTTCTCATAGAGAAGGTAAAGCCTGAGTATGTGGACCTCTTGAGACAGAACAGAAGCGTACCTCAGCCCGAGAGCAACAAAGTCACTGTCTGATTGATGTCGAGGATGTATCTCTGACTGGTAAGAACACACCTATTCAGCCTGTACCAGCTAAGTATATATGTATACTATAAAGAAAGAATTTTTAAAACCCAATTGCATTTGTCGGCGTCTCCTTATTAATAACGTTTATTAAAAGCTATTATTAAGAAGAAGGTATTGACAGAGAAGATGGGAACATCACCACTGCGACTACAGAAATTCGACCAGCTGATTCGTAGACGCACCATGGGGATAAAAAAGGACGCACCGTGGGGATTTAAAACGATAAATATTCTTCATCTCCTTGCCATAAAAATAAATGTCGGCTAAATATTCTTCAAATCAATATAACAAATGTCACTTTTTGAAATTATTTAAAATCTGTTTTAGTCAATAGGAAAACAATTTGATTTTGGAACAATTTATTTTAAAATAGGTAAATTTGAGTTGTTTAGCTTAGCGACATCAGATTAAACACCATCCTTGCTGAGTGGGATGGGCAGACAAGTTCTGGGTATATGATAGTGGGATGGGCAGACAAGTTCTGGGTATATGGTAGTGGGATGGGCAGACAAGTTCTGGGTATATGGTAGTGGAGTGGACAGACAAGTTCTGGATATATGGTAGTGGGATGGGCAGACAAGTTTTGGGTATATGGTAGTGGGATGAACAGACAAGTTCTGGATATATGGTAGTGGGATGGGAAGACAAGTTCTGGGTATATGGTAGTGGGATGGGCAGACAAGTTTTGGGTATATGGTAGTGGAGTGGACAGACAAGTTCTGGGTATATGGTAGTGGGATGGACAGACAAGTTCTGGGTATATGATAGTGGGATGGACAGACAAGTTCTGGGTATATGGTAGTGGGATGGGCAGACAAGTTTTGGGTATATGGTAGTGGGATGGACAGACAAGTTCTGGGTATATGGTAGTGGGATGGGCAGACAAGTTTTGGGTATATGGTAGTGGAGTGGACAGACAAGTTCTGGATATATGGTAGTGGGATGGGCAGACAAGTTTTGGGTATATGGTAGTGGGATGGGAAGACAAGTTCTGGGTATATGGTAGTGGGATGGGCAGACAAGTTCTGGGTATATGGTAGTGGGATGGGCAGACAAGTTTTGGGTATATGGTAGTGGGATGGACAGACAAGTTCTGGGTATATGGTAGTGGGATGGGCAGACAAGTTTTGGGTATATGGTAGTGGGATGGACAGACAAGTTCTGGGTATATGGTAGTGGGATGGGCAGACAAGTTTTGGGTATATGGTAGTGGGATGGACAGACAAGTTCTGGGTTGGAGTTGGTGAATGAACAACCGCCAAAATAGGAAGATTACTTTTTATTAACTCTTGGCTGATGTATTCTGATGTTTCAGATTTTGGACGAGTATAAAATACAAACTATGGATTGTGTTAAGAGATGCCAACACAAATAATAACAGTTATTAATTGTTAATAACATAGGGTTGTCAATGCATGTAGATAAAAGCATTTTTGTTTCAGCATCACCACAGCCGGCACTGAAATCGAACAATGAAGAAGATCACAATCAAATGCTATGACAGTGATGCACTGACTACATGTGCAGTGGTTTGGTTTGGTTTACGGCATATCAACCATTTATGGGTTATTTAATGCCGAATAAAGTTGTCAAATATAATTCTATAAGTAGGATAATTATTTATATCCTCAGAGTACATTGCACTGCTCTTGGAAAACATAACTTTTTGAAGGAAATTTCAGAGGATACCATCATTACTCCAGAAAAGGTAAAATGGAGCACCCCACCAGTGACAACTCACAGATAACATTACTCATTGAAAACATTACTCCTTGGCATTGTTAATGAGTGTAGTATCTGTTCAGATGGATGCTCCACTCTGTAGACCAGTACTGTTTTGGTCTTCGGGCCTTGATTCCACTGGTCTGAGGTATTGCCCAGCACAGTTCTAGGAGATCCACCCTCCCAGGCTTTACCTCTTTCAGAAGGGGTTAGTTTATTGCTAATTGGCTGAACCACCCTATAAGGGAAAACCAACGGGGCTGCTCAGGTATTTTTTTGTAGGCCAGAGCGCGCTAATCCTAGTGCGTGGCTTTTCACACCTGACCTTTGACCTTGTGTCTAACCTCTTTGAGAGGAGATAAATAAAAATACTTTGACCTTGTGTCTAACCTTCTGGAGGTAAATAACTTGGCATCGGTAATCTTTGTTCTCAACACGATTGACCCTCAGCCACCGCCTTCTATCTATTTGGGAATATAAAATAAGGAGAAATAAGGTTTTGATTTTTTGAAGAATCAGATTGAATAATACGGTTGGGGGTGAACTTATAGAAACTAGGGTATGATGTGACCAGCAGATTGATCGGATCTCTCCGATCTCCCGTCTAGCCGAAGTAAGGATCAAAGTGGAAGAATGACTCAGCCATTATGATCCCATTCTGAGACATCACGGGTTGCAACCCATGACCTACAGATGCAGGTGAACCCATTTTCGGGGGGGGGGGGTGTAGGTAACCCCTTTGTTGTTTAAAAAAAAAATGGATAAAGTACAGAATAGTTAACAGTTAAGAACTTGTCCGAGATGATCGCTTAACTTCGGTTAACTAAGGCGATTACATATGAGTTTTCGTTGGAAGGACCTCTGACTTGGAATTAGTGATAGGGTAAATAATTTTTTTTTACATCTTTTCAGCATGAGGTTAACTGAAATTAATTACCTCGGTGCCATTTTGATTTTTATATGTATGTTATGTTGTCCCTTTTCTTTCTCTTCGTCGTGTCGAATATGTGCTGCATAGTTTCTTACTTCTCAATGTCGATACGCATGTGTTGCATAGTTCTTTGTCCTATCTTCTTCATCGTTTCTTTCTTCTCTTTGTAGCCGTATTGTCGCTTGTTGTTCTTTCAATTCGTGTCGTCTATTTCTTTGTCGCTGCTACCAAGCTTCGTCACTTCTCGTCGCCGTGTTGATTCTTCATCGTTATGCATATATAAGTTCTTCATTGCATTATAGAAAGAAGAATTAAAAGAAATCAGAGATTCGGAATGGAGATTTATTTGAGAGAAATATGTTAAACGAAAAGTACAATTTACACTTAATTATAAGGAGAGAGACAGTTATATTCCTTTTCTAATTTAACTATAGACATATAGATAGATAGACTGATAGAGAGATAGGCAGATCGGTGCCCATCAACATGCACGATTCTCAATAGTTTTGTAATTTTTTAAGGTGACCATTCACTACGAGATTTTAAAACAGTGATTTAAAATCTAATCATTTCTTCTCGTTTTGTTTTGATGTGACGGTAATATTTGTTGCCCACTCTTCTCTCATCACTCCTAGTCATTCCCTGAGATCCTGACCTTACTCGTCAAATCTGATCCCGATGTCAAATCAATCCAGAATACACTCTGAGAACATTGTCTGTGACAGTATACATTCACGTGTGTCAAAATCTATACTAGTGGATCTACCTTCCATAATCTAACATGTAGATAAGACAGCTTTCTTCAAAATAACATTCTGAAATAAAAAAAATCATGCAGTTTCCACATGTTAAAACTATACAGGTCAGTAGAGAATTTATAATTCTACTGTGTTTCTTGTAAATTATGTATTGTTTTTATTTTTTGTTTATGAATTTTTGACTGTTAACTATTCACTTTTATTGTCATTAAAGATATGCGAGCACAACAGGGCTATGTATTTTACTGGTAGGAATTTTTCTTCAGCGCACCTCACACACTTCATCCACTCATGCATAAAGATTTATACTGCAGTGATGTGATAATGAAATGGTTTGGTTGATATGTAGTCATACCCTTAATGACAATAAAAGTGTAAAAATTTGGGAATTTCCTTGCTTTTGTACATTTAGTGTATATGAATTTTCATCTTAACCCTATTAAGGGCATATGATTTCAGTATACTGTCATTTTTCATGGAATGTCACTACTTTTGTAAAGGCTATGCCTCAATACAATGCCTTCTCATAAGGTTTTTTGGAATTTTGTGGAAAACTAAGGTATATGGTAAACTGAAATTAAAATGCCATCAACTAGACCCTAGAACCTCTATCTCTGCCAAAAATCAGCTGAATCCATCAAATGGTTGATGAGATACAGGGTGGCACATACATATGTACGTACACACAGATAACATGATTTCATGATTGAACTTTCTGGATCTCTGGGTTGCCTTGACTAATGATGCTGAAATTCTACACACTTATAGAACCTATCAAATAAAAATGTTGTGCAAAGTTTTAACTAATTTGGTTTATTGGTTTTTGAGTTATGATTGATCAAAGAAATACGGTTTCCAGCATAGGCCATTCGTGTAGTCTATAAAGGGATCGAACGCTCTCGCGCCTCCCTTGATTTGTAAATATATTTTGTTCTTTAACCATGCCCAATAGCAGAACGTGGCTTCGATATCAAGTAGGGAATCATCTACATTCACGCAAGCTTCAGCGCGACCATCAATTAATCAGTTACAAATAAAATGAGAACATACTTATGTAGCACAAGGCCAGCTTATCGTGAAGAAATCGCAGGTAACAGGTCGACACAGCCCTCCCCCTTATCGTGACAGAAACTGATATCTTCTGTGGTACTCGCCCACACGTAGTCATCGCAGGTAACAGGTCGACACGGCCCTCCTTCTTTGGAACTGAAAAAACAGGGCTCATCTCAAACAAAAGATCAGTCGTTTTCTTCCTTAGGGACCCTCCTCACAAGAGAATGGCTTCCAGACGATTGGGCCAGTAAGGCTTTTTTGAGGAGGGTTTTGCGCACAGCAAATTTTTACAATTTCATCGACAATTGTTGTTATTTTTATTTTAAGGCGGAGCCGTCTGAAGAGTTTGTATGTAGCAAATTACATTCACAATTGAAATAGAAACAAACAAAACAAAAAAAGCAATTGTTTTATTTATTTTAAATCCTTTCAGAGGAATGAAAACAAATAAAATAATTCATAGCACAAAAAATATAATCGCAAATGGAGAAGGATAGGCATCACAAGGTTTTGTCGATCACAAATCCGCTGCATTATGATAAATTATTCACCATGCAATACCCCCTACAGCCTTGCAAGCGTCATAAGACCGTTTACTGTTACATTATAGTCGGAGCCATGGCACAGATGTTGATAGACGAAGCTAGTGTACCATGACTGTTGCTAACAAGTAAAACAATAAACATAGATGTGATGAAGATGACAACAACAAAAGGAAACACGGGTGTAAAATAGTGTTTTTATTTCGGAGAAATAAATACATCTCAAGGAAAGAGCTACCGTAATGAATTATGATACTGGGGCAGGATCGGAGGCTGGTGCTAGTGTTGAGGGTCGGATTGCTGCTGCTGATTGTAGTGAACAAGAACAGAGCTGCTGTAGAGGATGATGATGATGACAGTATTAGAAGGTCATCAGCCATTTTGAATCATTAAGGGTCAGCTTGTAGCAATGTATGATGTTTGTACAGTGGTGTTTGGGATGTAGCAAAGGTTATTAGCCTTGGTGCTAAGAACAGAGCTCCTGTTGACTGTCGTCGCTGGTGTTGGGGGAAAGGATCATAAACTGTTACAAGTGTTGCCGGCAAAAATGAGGACTGCTAGTTGTTGTGGATTGCCGCCAGATGGGTATTGCTGGTGGTGCTGGTTGTCATTGTTGTGGCGGACCACCATCTCGGTCGTCATGATCGTGGTGGATCACTATCTCGCCTAACAGGAAGTCTGGAACAAAGCACCAGAGTCACTAGTGAGTGTCAACATTGCTCCTCTTTTATGCAGGTTAATCAGCTGCTGCTGCTGCTAAGCACCGTCCTGGTGTCACCTGATTAGTTGACAGACAGGAAGATGCGTGCAGAGAGACAAAATTGTCTATTTCTGTCACATGTACTGAAGCTGTTAAAAGCTTTTTTTTTTCTTTTTTTTTTTTTTTTAAATGGAAATCGCTCCAGACAAGGCATCAAGCCACTTGATGTAAGGAGCTAACAAGAACAAATATGGCTATCGCAAAGAAAAGAAGATGCCTATTGCCCTTAATCTTGAAAAGACCAAGGTTATAGGTAGGAGGAAAACAGTCAGCAGGAAGAGAGTTCCACAAGCCTACGGTTCTTGGAAAGAAGCTACTGGAATAGAAAGCTTCCGGTTTTGTTATTAGGAGTGCCGAGTTATAAACTGGGCACAACAATATTATAAGCTTAAAGCAAACTTTAAGGACGGTTTCTCTTTGGACGCAATCCTTGAGACGAGCGTGGATTCTGACTTGATAGGATATAGACGAAGGTTGGTTCTTTGAAATATACCAAGATCAACGCCGACAATTAAAATGTAAAAAATGTGGAAAATAGATAAACAAAACATTTATATATTTACAGATAATTAAAATATATTTTGTGTGAGTAAATTGTTGATTAGAAAAGTTAAATATTCTTGTGTATGGAGAACGTTCAAAGTGTGTATGTCTATACCTGTTTCTGTCAGTGTGTGTATGCGTGTGACAGAGTGTGTACTTCCTTTTGTTCGTGTGTAAGTTGAGAATAGTCATTTGCTCTCTTCATGGAGAGAGCAGAGGGTAATGGAGTGTATCGGCTTGTTTTGTCTCTTGCTCTACTGTTCTGTATGTTGGAATATCGGGTCTTTTTATGCTTGGTAACTGGATCAAAGAGTGAATTTATTTTATTCACCAAAAATCATTTCGAGCGCGAAGCATGATTTTGTCATGCGGATATAATCGTAAGCACATCAGATGACCGTTAGTTTCGCTTTTTTGTCAATGAACTCAGTTTGCACAAAAATATAATTGCTTTTGTAGAGTTTTTTTTTTGGGGGGGGGGGGCGTGACTTGTGTGCTTTCGCAGACGTAGGTGAACAATTAATATACAGGATTGGGATGCATGTCAATCCTATAAGACCTTGGTCATTAATAGGTTAGTTAGAATAATATTTAAAAAAAAAAAAAAAATTTAATTCTAATAAAAAATGTTAAAAAATTCCAGGGCATAAATAACAAATAAGAAAAAAAAATAAAAAAACAAAAACAAAGAAATAAAAAAAACAACAAAGAAATAAAAAAATAAAAAATAAATAAAATTTCAGGGCATAAATAACAAATAATAAAAAAAAATTAATTAAAAACAAAACAAATAAATTAAAAAAACAAAAACAACAAAGAAATAAAAAAAAAACAAAGAAATAAAAAAAATAATAAATAAATAAAATTCCATGGCATAAATAACAAATTAATATAAAAAAAAATACAAATAAAAAAAAACACTATTTTTATTTTGTCAAATTAGATATGAATGAATAAATGTATATGTATATCTATATATACTAGGCATGTCTAAAAAGTATCCGACCTTAGGCAAGAAAAAAATATTTCAAATACGTGATGGAGTTGGGACCCTAATCCCCTTTCAAAGTAGGCCCCTTGTGCTTGCACACACTTAGCCCACCGATCCATCCACTGCCGGAAACACATCTGGAAGTCTTCTTAGGTAAGTATATATACTTATATATTTGTATGTATAACTCTCGCTAACGTTTGTATATTTTTGTATTTGAAAATTATTAAATAAAGACGTTTTATTTATCTATTATTATTATTATTATTATTATTATTATTAATAGCTACAAATAATAAGAAATTAAACTGAAATAAAGTCTAATTAATGACAATCTCAAACCGGAATATGTAAAAATATCTATCATCGTCCTAAAGCTGAGTCAATTACTGTGTTTCCCCGCTAATGCTTTTTGTTCTACATACTTTATTAACGACGCGGACTGAGAACCTGGGTGTGCCGGGTTCGAATCCAGCTCGTTCCATAGAAACACTTTCATCAAAACCCACACTTGACCTGGAGAGGAGGTAAATAAAATACTTTAATAACACAAAATACTAAAATATTCTTAGTTCTGCGATTGAATTATACTTTAAAAAAAAATCCGTTTTAATTGTTCTAATTAGCCGTAATTTATAATTAATTGAACAAGTCACCCATCTCTTTCTTAGCTACCTATATATTTATCTCGCACCTCTCACTATGCTGATTCAACCCCAACCCGTTCAGTCTCATTAACTTCGGTTGATCGAAGACTTCGGGATGAGGTAAGGTAATACCAGTCGAGGATTTGTTCTCGACAATAAGTCCGGTGGCCTTTTATCTGCTGGGCTGAGGTATACTGTCCTGAGAAGTGCACCCTCACAGGCCTTGCCTCCCCTCTTTGGGGCGGAGTAAGTTTATCGCTTACTACTTGGGAATGCCGACGGGGCAGCCCAGGCTATTTTTGCTAGGCCAGAGTGCTCCTTCTTTAGGGGCGCTGGCTTGACTCGTGTCACATATTGCTGTGGTGGGAAGCAATCAAATAACTGATTCAACCACTTTCTCATATTTCTTGATGTCTTTGTGTCAAACATTTTGATAAAATTGTACTATCACACTCATCGTATTTTAGCAGAAAGTAAAAATGAGATTCTACTTTATAGGCGATTACAAGAAAACAGACTGTAAAAGTGTCCGAAAAAAAAAAGAAAAAAGTTATATATATATATATATATATATATATATTAGACTAAGGTGGGGATCACTTTCCTATATAAATTTAACGTAAAATGGACACTCACTTTCGGCCCAGTTAGGGACAAGTAACCAATTTATTTATTTTTTCCAATTTTTTAGAGGGAAAGCAGATTTTGTGCGAGATGGAGGGAGGTGTGTGTGGGTTAACTAAGCTTTTTTTCCATCGTGCACATGACATGCTGAAATGAAAACTAGGATGGAAAAATACAAGCCAAGAAATAGCTAGCCAAGGAAGAACGATAACTTAAGTTTATAAATTTTGAGTTACAGGACAAGGTCATTAACTTGAGCCGTTGTTCTTCCTTAGCTAGCCCCTTTCTGTACTTGTTGATAAAGATGGCGACTATATTTCCCGACCTAAGTTTCGCTTCGGCAATTCATGTGTACGACGAAACTTGATATAACTTAGTGTTTTTAACGTTATTATTATTTTTTTTAATTTTTACTAAAATAAGCTGTTTGGGAATAATGCCCAAACCAGTTTCACTCTAAATAATTTACGTGATTGAAATAGGAAGTAACCGCAAAATGAAACGAAATTCTCACAATGAATAAATTTGAAAATATTTACACTTTTTAAATGAAATAAACAAGTGCATCTGCACCCGATGAATTTTGTATTCTTTGGATTATTCGTACTACTGTTCTCATCTTGGAGATTATTCTCACGTTTCGGCCGATGTAACCTCCGACTTTCTTCAAGTGCGTCTTGTCGAACTCAGGAATCTATACGGAATTTCGAACTGAACCCTTTATTTAATCCACAGGAGTAGATTATTTTTGTTCCATTAGCGATGACCGGATAGAAGTCTTAAGTAATTTTTATTCTATTTTTTTAGTACCGCCTGTAGTGAGGATTGAACCTTCAACCTCAAAAAGACTGTCCATATTTACTTGACCCCCCACCCACAAGGGCAAAGTTAGACAGAAGGTCGGTTTTTAATGTGGGGGAAAAAATTCAGCTACCCCAAAAGGGACACTCTGGATTAGGGCAAAAATAAAAATTGCCTCAGTCTAGAAGAATTGGCTATATTGAATTTTCTTGCTAACATGCCCCTATTCCGAATTCGTGGCCGTCGCCCGCCATCAATAGACTGGTTCTCTTGCACCAAACGGTCATGTTAGTGACATAAAATCTTTTTCAGAGAGAATTTTATTATTAAAATTTATTCAAATGTGATGGAATAATTTTTAAAATGAAAATTAAATTCCATTTTCACTAGATTACTGAAAAGTAACCATCAGATAATTCGAATTAAAAAAAAACAAAAGAATGATTTTTGTTGTTAATTTAATTATTTTAGTGTGCAATCATTTATATCGGTTTGAAACCGTCTAAATTAAGTGTGACAGTGTGTTTGTTTACTATTTTGGCAACGTTGTTTAAGACCGATTGGTACAAGAGAAACGGCCCACTGATGGCGACCCACGGCCACGAATTCGGAATATGGGCGTGGGAACAAGAAAATTCAATATCGCCGAAGAATTTCTCCTTCACTGACCGATGACGGGAAAGATGAAGTGTAGTATCAGAACTTGCTCGGAGTCAAAACGCCAACCTATGGTTATTATTACTTAACACCTGGGTTAAATAAAGTGTTCGGTTCGAAATTCCGTAGTTCGCCAAGATGCACCCGAAGAAGGTCGGGGCCCGAAACGTCGTGAGAATAATCTTCAAGATGAAAATAGTAGTCCGAATAATACAAATTATCAATCCTCATCTAAAAAATTCCAAAACAATGATTTTTTTTTTAGATGAAGAAAGACAATTAGAATTTTTTTTTTTTTTTTTACTGCTTATGTAAATTTTTTTTTCAAAAAACAAAAAAAAAAAACAGTTGGTTGTGAAAAATATATAAAAAAAAATGTCGGTTAACAAAGTGAAAATAAAGTATTGTCTTTTTTTTTTTTCTGGTAAGAAAAGAAATCTTTTGTAAAGAAAGAGGGCGTAAAACTTAGCTGCCCCCCCCCCCCTGCCATTATATAAGAATGTATTGTTTTGGTCGGTTTCTGAGGGCTATCCTCCCAGGCATTACACTGCAACAGGGGCCTACTCATCGGCACTGGGAAATGCCGACGAGGCCCGATCATGTCAAATTTTGTAACCATCCGGAGTGCTCGCCCTCTCCATTTGGGAAGGGAGGGATGGATGCTGGATCTTACCACTTTAAAGAGATCTTGCTGCAATTTAGGTAGGGGGGGGGGGTCAGATACGGAAACTTTAAAATACTACGATTTTAAATCGCTTCTCCATACACAGATTAAAGTAATTTTATAGAATCACTCCCGTCTCCAATCTGGTATTTTATGGGGTTTTCGAGTACCCCGAGAACGATTTAGGCATTGACGAGAGTGATTCTATAAAAAATACCCACAGATTAATTCGTGTACATTCTCTATTACGAAAAAAAATAAAAATAAATAAATAAAAATAAAATTGACAGCATCCGTCGCTTTTCAGTGTTATTAAAAAACAAAAACAAAGAACATAACAAATACTACCTAAGTACTCTACATCTAAGTACGTACGTAACATATGGAATTGCGTTTTTAATTATCGGATTGCCGGAGCAAAATAGATAAGAAAATAGAAATAATAAATCGTTTCTACTGATAGAAAATGTGTTTTACTCACCAAGGATTCCCGGCCAGGACTTCTTGTTGGAGATTGGTGTTTCTGTTGCTGTCCTTGAAGACTACTGCTACTCCGTTTTCGGATAAGATTTTTCATATTTATTTCATTCGCTTTTTTTTTCTTTTTTTTTTTTTTTTAAATAAAATAAAAAATAAAATCCGTCAAAGAAGACAAAGACAGGAACATCGATCGACGCGTTTCTTAATTCTAAAAACGATTGTCAAAAAAAAATAAATAAATAAAAAAAATAATGATAAAAAGAAAACCCCCAGCAATAATGACCCTAAAATCTAGCCTGTTAAGAATACACTTTTAATATACATACGTACATACGTATAATGGTAACCAGTGAGTAACAAATGGTCACTGACAGGGAACAGTACCAACTGACTAAAACACGTCAGTGTGACAGTGTGTTTACTATTTTGACATAGAATCACAGATAAATAAAATCAAGTCCGGCATAAAGATGACCTGAAAAAGGTCAGAGGTAACATCGGCCGAAACGTTATGAATATAACCAAGGTGAGAACAGTATCCAAATATTACAAATAAAATACACATTTAAAAACACGGGCAAAAATTTTGGAGTCAAAATAAGATCGGGCCGTAAAAACTTCAGGGTTTTGTTTTAATGTTTTAAATATAAAAGCTTTTTTTTTTCTTTCTTGTTATCTTCATTAAACCCCCGAAAGGCAAAATTAGATGTTCGATTTTTTTTTTCAACTAAAGATAAAAGAAAATCGAACATTTTACTTACTACAGAGTAGTACGACTATCCTTCGCCTTCATTCATTCACTCATTCATTCAAGATTTATGTTACGAAAAATGAAATAGATTTCTATGACGTAACTATCTTTTCTTTACGGTATAAGATTTTTTTTGCTTATTATTTTTCGATCAACGAGTCACCCTTTTCTACTTTCTTTAACTTTACTTTATCAACTCTCTCTCTCCCCCCCCCCCCTCTCTCACATGATATCATCCTACTTACCCACTTTCCTTCCGTTACCTGCTGGCTTGAACTTTTTAACCAGTTCGCATTATTCTATATTCTATAAATAATTGCATAAACTGGCCATGTGCGGTCTCAAATGTAGTATCATTAACAATCCAAGCCGGACTGGAGATGAAACAATTTAATTAAGAAATACAAATGTAGAGACGGAAGAGAGGAGAGAGATACCTCCACGGAGGATTGCTGTCCAGTGTACGTAGACTTTCGTTTGAGATGCGTATGCTGTAAGCACTTTAAGATCTCCTCCTGCTGCCGTTGGTTCTTTTTGAAAGGTGACCGTCTGCGATAACCAGCCACCCCATACGCACCCTCTTATTATTGCATAGCCACTTAACTGACATTTAATCACAATAAACTTCATCAGCCTTCTTCTTCTTCTTCTTCTTCTTCTTCTTTCTTCTTCTTTTTTCTTCTTCTTCTTTCTTCTTCTTCTTTTTCTTCTTTTTTCTACTTTTTCTTCTTTTTTCTTTTTCTTCTTTTCTTCTTCTTTTTCTTCTTCTTTTCTTCTTCTTTTCTACTTTTTCTTCTTCTTCTTCTTTTTCTTTTTCTTCTTTATATTCTTCTTCTTTATATTCTTCTTCTTCTTTTTCTTCTTTTTCTTCTTCTTTTCTTATCTTCTTTATATTCCTCTTTTTTTCTTCTACCTCTTTCTTCTTTTTCTTCTTTTTCCATCTTCTTTTTGTTAATAATCTATTATTAGACTAAAGTTCAGTAATTCAACGTTTATTTGCCTCATAACTTATGGAGAGTAGAAAGTGACTAACTTAGGTTTACTTTCAGCAGCCTCATATCTCGCTTCTCTTATTTTGTCCTGTCGTTCTCACATTCCATGAGCGATGTTTCTGAAAAAGGGGGAAGAATTGCTGTTTTCTGAGTCAGAATCTATCCATCTAACACTTATCGTTGGCTAGTTTTTGACCTTGAAGTAGTATTTTTTTAGCACCTTACATCAAGTGGCTTCATGCCTTGTCTGAAGCTATTTCTATTAAAAAAAAAACTGTTTTGGGAAGTGACAGTGGCTAAGTGCTTAACGACACGGACTGACAACCTCGGTGTACAAAGTTCGAATCCAGTTCGTTCCACAGAAACACTTTCACTTAGGCTGTTGGCAACCTTCACGTGGTCCCTCCCGTAAGTACCTGATGTCTTTCTAGAAAGGATTCTAACTAGAAAAATATCGGGGAAACCAATGCCAACAATAAAATCATTATTCATAAGAAATGAATGAATGGTATTTCTATAAGAGGCTACCCACTTCGGCCCGAATGTTTCCGATTGTAATTTACGGAACAGACCGGAAATGGCCGAACCGTCGTCGAACAGTAAATTAGTATCGACATTAAATGACTTTGAGTGAATTATCCCATCCCCCGTCTCCATGTCAAATGTGTTTATTTACATCCTCTGCAGGAGGTTGGACACAAGGTCAGGTAGAGCTTTTAAAAGCAAGCATACTAGGTGATGTGCACTTTACAAAAAATACCTGAGCAGCCCCTTTCAGTATTCTCTGGTAGGGGCACCTCAGGCGATTAGCAATAAGCTCAGAGAGAAGGTAAAGCTTGGGTGGGTGGACCTCTAAGTACTGAACAGAACTTTAGCCTCGTCTGACAGCAAGAAAGCCACTGTCGGATTACCAGGGAATGCCGACGGGGCTGCTCATGCATTTTTTGTAGGCCAGAGTGCGCTGGTTAACAACACCTGACCTTGTGTCTAGCCTCCTGGAGAGGAGGTGAATAAAAATTATTTGGCCATTGTGTTTAACCTTCTGGATGTAAATAACTTGACATTAGTATCCTCGGTTGGTAGAAACAGCGTCTACTGAAGCTGTGCCAATATGGGTTTTATAATTTTTTTCAAATCATTAACCCCTAAATGCTTTTTGTTTCAAATAAAATGCCTATTTAATATAATAAATACAAATATTAACCCTCAAATGCTTTTTGTTTCCAAACATAACTCAATCCCAAAACCAAGGAATATCTTAACCCCTAAATGCTTTTTGTTTCAAATATGACACATTCCAACAAAAATGCCTATTTAATATAATATTCAACGAAAATGTGTCAAACTGCAACTTGTTTCACTTCTTCAACGAGCATGTTTGCAAATGTGAGTAGATGTGGCGTGGCGCCTCACTTTTAGGCAACGTTGGCATCTTTGAGATTTTACCAAGAACCACGCCGACAATTAAAACGAATGATAAAATGGGGGTTAGAAATCGCGAAGGAAGGAAATGAAGTATATTAAACGGGAATGCATATTAAGCGGGAATGGAAAGAAATTAAATATTGCGGAATATTAGAGGTCACCAGCTAGCAAGTGCTAACTTAACATTGAATAGAATTTTGTAAATAAAAATCAAGGAAAACATTATTAATAACAGAACATTTATATAACTATAAGTGTTATATAATGGGACGCATGTGATGATGGATGTACAGAGAGATCGCTTAACTTGCGCGATTTGTAACGGAGTCATCTCGTGCAATTTTGGTGCAATGTTTTCTCACGATTCGTGTTAACAGTTGATGAGACCTCGGATCGAGGGTTGGGTCGCACCTGTGCATTAATAACGAGATTTCGTGACGTCATAGTTTTCCCGGTGAGAAAACTGCAGTGAGATTTCAGTTCTTGACGGGAAGCCGACTAGTCAAGTCGCCTTAGCCATGTAGCGATTAAATAAGATAGGGGAATTCAGATCTCCAAAAATGAGAGCCAGACGATGCCCCCCTCCTCCTTCCCTTGCAAGTGATTAAGTAATTAGTTAATTAACTAGCGTAAGCTTCTCTATCTCTGTTTCAACGAACTTGCTTCGGTGTCGACAAGCTAATAAATGAAAATAAATGGCTCGGAACTAAAAGAGAAGGCTTATTATATTTTGTTATGTGTAGATTGATTTCAGTTACAGAGAGAAACCGCCGGCACGAAATTGTGACAACGACAAAGCGTCTGTAGAGAGTGGTGTCGGCGATGGGTCAGCCGCTAACAATAGCAGCTAGGGTGCAAACATTGAAAGCAGAAAGAGAAGAGACAGCAAGAAGAAAGGGAAATATAATTCCTGAATTGGGTTTACTGCTGTGTCAGCCGAAAGGGAGAGATTGAAGCCGGGACCGACTGGCAAGACCACTCGACGTCACCCGGATCGAGAAACGACATATCGTCCCGTTAGCAAGTGATGTCGTTCGCTGGATCAACAAGCGAGCTGTTGTACTAAACCAGATTCCGACACACAAACGTATTATAAACCAAATATTCAACATAAGTTTATATGAATATAAAAGTCAGTTTTCGTGAAGAAATGTTCATTTGGTAAAGTTTATACAACTCGTGTTTTTTGGTAGGAAAGTGTTCTGTAAATATCAGACACGGGGTTAAAGATGTGTAATCTATATATTCGTTAGTGTGAATATGCGTGTGTGAGTATGAGGGAATGTGGCACTGTGTAAGTATGCGTAGGTTTACCTTGTTCTGTTAGTGCGTATGTAGATGTGCGTAAGATGAGGGAGCTTGTACGACGCGGATGGGGAGCATTTGTTCTTGGTATCTTTGGAGGTGCGCTGGTCTGGATCTGTCGAGAACTCTGTTTATTTCTTCGTCTTTAAACGGGATTCTCAATTCGCCCTGGCTTGTTAGATTTTGGTTTCAAAACGATTTTCATTGGCTGAAAAATATTGAGTTAACACGTTCCTGTTAAAACTCACTTGCTTTTGGAAGGGAAGAAGAAAGTGTATCGAAACAAACCGTAGAAAGTAAGAGGGTAGCTATTCAAGCCATTCACCTTTTGCCGTTCGCTCGAATTGCACACCCACTAAATAGTTAATCGGTATCTTCGATGATAAACTTTTTTTCAAACCAATATAAAAAATAAAGCATTTAAGGGTTGACTGAGTCAACTTTGTTTCTTTTCTTTTCTTTTCTTTTTTTTCTTAGGAAGTTTTTTCAACTTTATTTTATTTTATTTATTTATTTTTTTTTTTTTTCGATTTTTTGACCTACAAAAAATACCTGAGCAGCCCCTTTCAGTATTCTCTGGTAGGGGCACCTCAGGCGATTAGCAATAAGCTCAGAGGGAAGGTAAAGCTTGGGTGGGTGGACCTCTAAGTACTGAACAAAACTTTAGCCTCGTCTGACAGCAAGAAAGCCACTGTCGGATTACCAGGGAATGCCGACGGGGCTGCTCATGCATTTTTTGTAGGCCAGAGTGCGCTGGCTAACAACACCTGACATTCTGTCTAGCCTCCTGGAGAGGAGGTGAATAAAAATTATTTGGCCATTGTGTTTAACCTTCTTGATGTAAATAACTTGACATTAGTATCCTCGGTTGGTAGAAACAGCGTCTACTGAAGCTGTGCCAATATGGGTTTTATAATTTTTTTCAAATCATTAACCCCTAAATGCTTTTTGTTTCAAATAAAATGCCTATTTAATATAATAAATACAAATATTAACCCTCAAATGCTTTTTGTTTCCAAACATAACTCAATCCCAAAACCAAGGAATATCTTAACCCCTAAATGCTTTTTGTTTCAAATATGACACATTCCAACAAAAATGCCTATTTAATATAATATTCAACGAAAATGTGTCAAACTGCAACTTGTTTCACTTCTTCAATGAGCATGTTTGCAAATGTGAGTAGATGTGGCGTGGCGCCTCACTTTTAGGCAACGTTGGCGTCTTTGAGATTTTACCAAGAACCACGCCGACAATTAAAACAAATGATAAAATGGGGGTTAGAAATCGCGAAGGAAGGAAATGAAGTATATTAAACGGGAATGCATATTAAGCGGGAATGGAAAGAAATTAAATATTGCGGAATATTAGAGGTCACCAGCTAGCAAGTGCTAACTTAACATTGAATAGAATTTTGTAAATAAAAATCAAGGAAAACATTATTAAATAACAAAACATTTATATAACTATAAGTGTTATATAATGGGACGCATGTGATGATGGATGTACAGAGAGATCGCTTAACTTGCGCGATTTGTAACGGAGTCATCTCGTGCAATTTTGGTGCAATGTTTTCTCACGATTCGTGTTAACAGTTGATGAGACCTCGGATCGAGGGTTGGGTCGCACCTGTGCATTAATCACGAGATTTCGTGACGTCATAGTTTTCCCGGTGAGAAAACTGCAGTGAGATTTCAGTTCTTAACGGGAAGCCGACTAGTCAAGTCGCCTTAGCCATGTAGCGATTAAATAAGATAGGGGAATTCAGATCCCCAAAAATGAGAGCCAGACGATGCCCCCCCCCTCCTTCCCTTGCAAGTGATTAAGTAATTAGTTAATTAACTAGCGTAAGCTTCTCTATCTCTGTTTCAACGAACTTGCTTCGGTGTCGACAAGCTAATAAATGAAAATAAATGGCTCGGAACTAAAAGAGAAGGCTTGTTATATTTTGTTATGTGTAGATTGATTTCAGTTACAGAGAGAAACCGCCGGCACGAAATTGTGACAACGACAAAGCGTCTGTAGAGAGTGGTGTCGGCGATGGGTCAGCCGCTAACAATAGCAGCTAGGGTGCAAACATTGAAAGCAGAAAGAGAAGAGACAGCAAGAAGAAAGGGAAATATAATTCCTGAATTGGGTTTACTGCTGTGTCAGCCGAAAGGGAGAGATTGAAGCCGGGACCGACTGGCAAGACCACTCGACGTCACCCGGATCGAGAAACGACATCTCGTCCCGTTAGCAAGTGATGCCGTTCGCTGGATCAACAAGCGAGCTGTTGTACTAAACCAGATTCCGACAAACAAACGTATTATAAACCAAATATTCAACATAAGTTTATATGAATATAAAAGTCAGTTTTCGTGAAGAAATGTTCATTTGGTAAAGTTTATACAACTCGTGTTTTTTGGTAGGAAAGTGTTCTGTAAATATCAGACACGGGGTTAAAGATGTGTAATCTATATATTCGTTAGTGTGAATATGCGTGTGTGAGTATGAGGGAATGTGGCACTGTGTAAGTATGCGTAGGTTTACCTTGTTCTGTTAGTGCGTATGTAGATGTGCGTAAGATGAGGGAGCTTGTACGACGCGGATGGGGAGCATTTGTTCTTGGTATCTTCGGAGGTGCGCTGGTCTGGATCTGTCGAGAACTCTGTTTATTTCTTCCACTTTAAACGGGATTCTCAATTCGCCCTGGCTTGTTAGATTTTGGTTTCAAAACGATTTTCATTGGCGGAAAAATATTGAGTTAACACGTTCCTGTTAAAACTTTTGGAAGGGAAGAAGAAAGTGTATCGAAACAAACCGTAGAAAGTAAGAGGGTAGCTATTCAAGCCATTCACCTTTTGCCGTTCGCTCGAATTGCATCTTGATGTTGCGCCAGCACACCCACTAAATAGTTAATCGGTATCTTCGATGATAAACTTTTTTTCAAACCAATATAAAAAATAAAGCATTTAAGGGTTGACTGAGTCAACTTTGTTTTTTTTCTTTTCTTTTCTTTTTTTTCTTAGGAAGTTTTTTCAACTTTATTTTTGATTTTTTGAGGGGCTAATATAAAAAAACCCTAACCCAATTTAAAAAAAAAACCCTAACCCAATGTTTGCTTTTAGCTTTTTTTTTTTCGTTGCTTTCAAATCGTAAACTGATTCGGCCATTTCCGGTTTGTTCCATAAGTCACAATCGGAAACATTCGGACCGATATGGGTCCCCTCCTATAGAAACACCGGATTTTTTCCTATATCACACAAAATACATGGTAAAATATTCGTTAGTGTTGGAATTGAGTTACGTTTGAAAAAAATAATTTCCAGTTTAATTGTTCGAATTAGCCATAATTTGAAATTAACTTAAGTGACTCAGCACTTATTTACTTTCTCTCTCTCTCTCTCTCTCTCTCTCTCTCTCTCTCTTTCTCTCTCTCTCTCTCTCTTTATTAATTAACAAAAATAAAGAAAGGAAAGAATAACATGATTGAAATAGTCCATTATAAACAAAAGGGAATATCACTACAGGCAGTAATACTATTTAATCTGTAGTCGGAGAAGAAAAAGAAGAGGGAGAGAGATAGAGAAAGAGAGAGAGAAAGAAAATTAGCCCTTTTTAAATTGTGTAATTTCATATTACAGAAGAAAAAAAAACGGAGTGCTCAATTACTTGTGCAAGAGCATATATATTTTTTTAATTTCAATTGACACTATACATTAGTTTGATCTTCCATCGATACCGTCGGTTTCACAAAAATACTGTAAACTCAGGGTTAAAGATACCGAATTATTCAGTATCTTTAGCCCAGACGGTTGAGTTTACAGTGTTTTCGTGAAACCGAAGGTATCGATGGAAGATAAAACTAGTTTTAATTGATATATATATATATATATATATATATATATATATATAAAATAAAGTAAAGTAACACATAATCACCGGTGCAATAATTTATTTCGACTCTTCAGCCTTATTCAAGCATCCAAGCAAGGCGATTACAATTTTTGGAAATCATATATATATATATATATATATATATATATATATATATATATATATATATATATATATATATATCAATTAACATCAAGGTACGGCTAGAAATAATATTGATCAACTTAAATATATGTTTTTGGCCGATACAATTTGTGTTGCGTATACTTATTTTTATTATTAATTTTATTATTATTATATTTTTATATTTTTATTTTTATGCTTTCAAAGTAAAGTTTTATTTACTCGCTGTAATTCCACTGTGGTAATGATCCTCTGACGAGAAGAATTTTCTTTGAAAACCCATGGGTTAAAGACTTTCAATTAGTTTGCTTGAACTTTGAATTGTAATAAAATCTGATTCGCACCTTATTTTATACTTTCATTTTATCTAATGCTATATATACACACACACACACATATATATATATATATATATATATATATATATATATATATATATATATATATACACCAGAAAGAGGCTAATTTTGGATCTTTTCATTTTATTTTTGGGCGCTTGTATTTTAAAAGTACGAAAAAAAGTGTTTTTTGTCTTTTACTGCTTGAGAGGTAAATAAGGGGTAATTAACTCCTATTTGACGATTGTGTTGTGACTCGTAAGTGTGCACTCTGATTTTATGTAAGCAAAATCAGCTTTTCCATGCGCCCATAAGCAAAATCAGCTTTTCCACGCGCCCATAAGCAAAATCAGCTTTTCCACGTGCCCATAAGCAAAATCAGCTTTTCCACGCGCCCATAAGCAAAATCAGCTTTTCCACGTGCCCATAAACAAAATCAGCTTTTCCACGCGCCCATAAGCAAAATCAGCTTTTCCACGCGCCTATAAGCAAAATCAGCTTTTCCACGCGCCCATAAGCAAAATCAGCTTTTCCACGCGCCCATAAGCAAAATCAGCTTTTCCACGTGCCCATAAGCAAAATCAGCTTTTCCACGCGCCCATAAGCAAAATCAGCTTTTCCACGTGCCCATAAACAAAATCAGCTTTTCCACGCGCCCATAAGCAAAATCAGCTTTTCCACGCGCCTATAAGCAAAATCAGCTTTTCCACGCGCCCATAAGCAAAATCAGCTTTTCCACGCGCCCATAAGCAAAATCAGCTTTTCCACGTGCCCATAAGCAAAATCAGCTTTTCCACGCGCCCATAAGCAAAATCAGCTTTTCCACGTGCCCATAAACAAAATCAGCTTTTCCACGCGCCCATAAGCAAAATCAGCTTTTCCACGCGCCTATAAGCAAAATCAGCTTTTCCACGCGCCTATAAATAAATAAATTTTAATATTTTCTGAATAGCTAATTTTGATTTGTCAAATATACTTTTATGTCTAATCGACGTTTTACTTGCACATCTGCAATGCCAATTGAAGCCATCAGTTTTTACTCGTGATGGCACAAGTCGCATCTCATGGCCACACTTGCAGGTTTCTGCACCAGAAATAAGTCTGTGTGCTTGCAAAAAATCAATCTGTTTCGCACTGTCTGATGTAAAATACAGTATGTCTTCAAACTTGAAAGAGTTAAGATCCGAACACTTACGAGTCCCAACACAATAGTCAAAGTAAGAGTTACTGCCCCTTATTTACCTCTCATACAGTAAAAGACAAAAAAAACTTTTTTTCATACTTTTAAAATACAAGCACCCAAAAATAAAATGAAAAGATCCAAAATTAGCCTCTTTCTGGTGTGTATATATATATATATATATATAGCATTAGATAAAATGAAAGAATAAAATAAGGTGCGAATCAGATTTTATTACAATTCAAAGTTCAAGCAAACTAATTGAAAGTCTTTAACCCGTGGGTTTTCAAAGAAAATTCTTCTCGTCAGAGGATCATTACCACAGTGGAATTACAGCGAGTAAATGAAAACTACAAGCACCTATTTTTTACTATTCAACTGGCTTTGAAAACTCATTTTTCCCTGATTCAAACAATTTAACCGGAGTTCAGTGGGTGACTCAACGGATCACATTTCCTTTTCTGGTGTTGTTATATTTCCAGTGCGGCTGTGTAGGCCGATCTGCCACGGGTAGCCGTCTATCTTAAAATGGCCGCAGCATTGATTCTTCTGCTGCACCACCATTGCATTATCTGCTGCTTATCGCAGATCATCTCACATTAATTGGCCGACCAGAGAACTAAACAACAAGGAAAGGCTGTTGTTTGTAGCAATGTGAAACGGAACAAGCAACTCCCAAAATCTGTTATCAAAAAAAAAAGAAGAAAAGAACAGAAAGAAAACCACATAAAAAAAAGACAAGAATACAATTAGACATCCCTCCCCCTTGAAAAGATTATAATTCACTAGCAGGTACCCCCGGCGTTGCCCGAGAGTAAATGAGGAACCCTTGAGCTTTTTGGCTAGGAGGAACAAAGTGTTGTATCTGTACTGATGCTGCACTTAGTTTATTGTTTCTTTCGTGACCTTTTGGTCGCGATCAAAGTGTAGCATCTGTTCTGATGGATACTGCACCCCATAG
The DNA here is from genome assembly GCA_963556195.1 of Sepiola atlantica. Lineage (NCBI taxonomy): Eukaryota > Metazoa > Mollusca > Cephalopoda > Sepiida > Sepiolidae > Sepiola > Sepiola atlantica. Next base: position 35,937,394 of record OY744517.1, read on the forward strand.
ACTGGTATTGTCTTGGCCTTCGGGGCTTGATTTACGGCGGTCTATGGGTCAGTCCTGTGCAGTTCGAGATGGTCCACCCTCCCAGGCTTTGCCTCCCCTCTTTGGGGAGGAGTGAGTTTATTGCTTACTGCCTGAGGCGCCCCTACCGGGGAATGCCGACGGGGCTTCCCAGGCAATTTTTAAATGGCCAGAGTGCTCACCTCTCGAGTGCTGGCTTATCTAATCCCACTTTCCCGACCTTGTGTCACATCTTACCGCTGTGAGAGGTATATAAATAACCATAGTTTATTGTCCTCGATCAAGTCAAGGAAAAGCCTTTCTAGACAGAGATAATTTTTATTTTTGTTCCAATCCAGAATGCCCCTTTTTGGGGTACTAGATTTTCCTGTGTCTAACTCTGTCCTCGTGAGGAGGCAAATAAATAGGTACAATAATAGAATAAAAATGGTAATATGGGGTTTAGCGCTGGGGTCAGCAGGAGTATAGAGTATATAGTCTTGCTGACCCTCCCCGTTCTGAATCCCAAAGCTGGGGTCAGCCACGGCATCCTAAAGGAGGCCTGCCAACTGAGTCGACTTTTTTTGGTGACGTCATTGATAGTGGGAGTAAGAACTACTATCAATGAGGACCGGAAGTGCTCGAATGCGTCCATCAATCAGAGCAAGTAATCAAACCGAGTAGACTCAACTCCATAGGATTATCATTCACTTGAAAATTATTGTTAACTCGTTCCTACTATTGTGATGTTATTCTCCTGCCAAGAACATGGCTACTCTTCTAAGTATCATTCATTCATTTGGAAATCATTGTTAATTTGTTCTATTTTTCAAACATTTTTTTATAGATGTCAAGCGCGAAAGAGAATAAGAAAATTACAACATGGCGTCCAACGATTAAGGCATTGCATTAAAGTTAGAATTTCAAGTCTTAAAAAAATAAATTAGAATTTTATTTCAAGATAAAAAATACAATTTTAAACTAATTAATAAGTTTCATTCCCCACCCCCCAAAAGCATGACTGTTTTAATTATTACAAATTTTTACGATATTGTAAATAAACTGTTCGTTTTGCAAAAAAAAAGACAACAAAAAACACACACATTTTAATTTATTTCAATAAATGTTCTATTAATTAATTATTTTGAATTATTGATTTTGTGTTACTTTACTCGATTCGTAATCTTTCATGTTTGATTTACTTTTAAGTTTAAAAAAATCAAAGAAACATTTATTCTTTTCAGAAATGAGAGCAACTCTTATCAAATTATAATTAAATGTTCATATAAAGAACAAAATTGCCTAAGAATTGGGATTTGTATTTTAAACCTCTGCATGTCGGGGGAGCAGGGAGGGAGTTCCAGAGGCCAGCAGCACGAGAAAAGAAGCTATTGGAGTAGAAAGCTCTCCAGCATCTTGGGACCTCCACAGTGAATGGATGGGATTTAGCTGATTGTCGAGTTGGTCTAGTGAATTTACGTCGAGGGGCCACCAGAGTAGCCAGTTCATCAGAGCACAATGTTCTATTAATTAATTATTTTGAAATATTAGATATGTGTAAATATTAGAAAACCACGTTGTATTATTTCTGTAATGTTATCTAATTCGAGAATTTAATTTTTCTTATATTGATTTTATTAATACAGAATTTAGGGGCTTTTTTTTTCGTAATATATGAAAACTATATTTTAAAAGATTTTTATTTTATTGTTAATATCTACGATATTTTATTTTTTAGTACCCTGTGATATAACTTTAGTAAAGATGTTTTTTTGTTAAAAAAAAATCAAGAAATATCATTTATTTTGGGGGGAAATGAGAGCAACTCTTATCAAATTATTCAGCTAAAACTAATGCTAATGAAATGTTCATATAAAGAATAAAACTGCCTAAGAATTGGGATTTGTATTTTTCTTCTTGTGTTTACAAACCAAGAAATATTTCCATGCAGTATAACTGATACTAGTCTTTTCATTCGATGTAGACCGGAAAGAATGAACTTATCTAAAAAATGAATATTAAATCAGACAAATTATTTTTCAAAGAAAAATTTTCATGTTTTAAAAATGAAAAAATTCATGACATCACCATTTTATTATTAAGTATTAATTTAGTGTTTGTTGTCTAGCCTACGCAAATTACACGAAATAATACATTTTCACTAAGATTTCTAATAAAGTAATGGGTTAATTATATACCGGGATCGTTAATTAATAAACACTGAAAATTTCATTAAATTTGGTTGATTTCCTGAATTTTGATGAAATTTTTAATTGAAGGGAGGGATCAAAACGCCCATAGTCTGACTGTTCGACAGATCTCGTTTGTTACTAGAGCGCTGGAAAATGACGTAATGCTATAAGCATTACGTCATTTTCCAGCACTCTAGCATCCTTTACGATGGCCATGGGTCAGCAGGAGTTATATAGTGTATAGTCCTGCTGCCCCTCTCCCATTCTGAACACTAAAGCTGGGTCCAGCAGGAATATACAGTGTATAGTCCTGCTGCCCCTCTCCCGTTCTGAACACTAAAGCTGGGTCCAGCAGGAATATACAGTGTATAGTCCTGCTGCCCCTCTCCCGTTCTGAACACTAAAGCTGGGTCCAGCAGGAATATACAGTGTATAGTCCTGCTGCCCCTCTCCCGTTCTGAACACCAAAGCTGGGTCCAGCAGGAATATACAGTGTATAGTCCTGCTGCCCCTCTCCCGTTCTGAACACCAAAGCTGGGTCCAGCAGGAATATACAGTGTATAGTCCTGCTGCCCCTCTCCCGTTCTGAACACTAAAGCTGGGTCCAGCAGGAATATACAGTGTATAGTCCTGCTGCCCCTCTCCCGTTCTGAACACCAAAGCTGGGTCCAGCAGGAATATACAGTGTATAGTCCTGCTGCCCCTCTCTCCTGTTCTGAACACCAAAGCTGGGTCCAGCAGGAATATACAGTGTATAGTCCTGCTGCCCCTCTCCCGTTCTGAACACCAAAGCTGGGTCCAGCAGGAATATACAGTGTATAGTCCTGCTGCCCCTCTCCCGTTCTGAACACCAAAGCTGGGTCCAGCAGGAATATACAGTGTATAGTCCTGCTGCCCCTCTCCCGTTCTGAACACCAAAGCTGGGTCCAGCAGGAATATACAGTGTATAGTCCTGCTGCCCCTCTCCCGTTCTGAACACCAAAGCTGGGTCCAGCAGGAATATACAGTGTATAGTCTTGCTGCCCCTCTCCCGTTCTGAACACCAAAGCTGGGTCCAGCAGGAATATACAGTGTATAGTCCTGCTGCCCCTCTCCCGTTCTGAACACCAAAGCTGGGTCCAGCAGGAATATACAGTGTATAGTCCTGCTGCCCCTCTCTCCTGTTCTGAACACCAAAGCTGGGTCCAGCAGGAATATACAGTGTATAGTCCTGCTGCCCCTCTCCCGTTCTGAACACCAAAGCTGGGTCCAGCAGGAATATACAGTGTATAGTCCTGCTGCCCCTCTCCCGTTCTGAACACCAAAGCTGGGTCCAGCAGGAATATACAGTGTATAGTCCTGCTGCCCCTCTCCCGTTCTGAACACCAAAGCTGGGTCCAGCAGGAATATACAGTGTATAGTCCTGCTGCCCCTCTCCCGTTCTGAACACCAAAGCTGGGTCCAGCAGGAATATACAGTGTATAGTCTTGCTGCCCCTCTCCCGTTCTGAACACCAAAGCTGGGTCCAGCAGGAATATACAGTGTATAGTCCTGCTGCCCCTCTCCCGTTCTGAACACCAAAGCTGGGTCCAGCAGGAATATACAGTGTATAGTCCTGCTGCCCCTCTCCCGTTCTGAACACCAAAGCTGGGTCCAGCAGGAATATACAGTGTATAGTCCTGCTGCCCCTCTCCCGTTCTGAACACCAAAGCTGGGTCCAGCAGGACTATACAGTGTATAGTCCTGCTGCCCCTCTCCCGTTCTGAACACCAAAGCTGGGTCCAGCAGGAATATACAGTGTATAGTCCTGCTGCCCCTCTCCCGTTCTGAACACCAAAGCTGGGTCCAGCAGGAATATACAGTGTATAGTCCTGCTGTCCCTCTCCCGTTCTGAACACCAAAGCTGGGTCCAGCAGGAATTTACAGTGTATAGTCCTGCTGCTCCTCTCCCGTTCTGAACACCAAAGCTGGGTCCAGCAGGAATATACAGTGTATAGTCCTGCTGCCCCTCTCCCGTTCTGAACACCAAAGCTGGGTCCAGCAGGAATATACAGTGTATAGTCCTGCTGCCCCTCTCCCGTTCTGAACACCAAAGCTGGGTCCAGCAGGAATATACAGTGTATAGTCCTGCTGCCCCTCTCCCGTTCTGAACACCAAAGCTGGGTCCAGCAGGAATATACAGTGTATAGTCCTGCTGCCCCTCTCCCGTTCTGAACACCAAAGCTGGGTCCAGCAGGAATATACAGTGTATAGTCCTGCTGCCCCTCTCCCGTTCTGAACACCAAAGCTGGGTCCAGCAGGAATATACAGTGTATAGTCCTGCTGCCCCTCTCCCGTTCTGAACACCAAAGCTGGGTCCAGCAGGAATATACATTATATAGTCCTGCTGCCCCTCTCCCGTTCTGAAATGTTTTTTTACATACAATATTATTTTTATTAATATCACAAAATGTTAATAAAATTAACGTCATGGAATTTTTACATTTTGTAATTAGAAATTTAGTAGTCTTATTTTTAAAAAAAGTCTTGGAATGTTTTCCTATGTTTACGTAACATACATTTTTATTAAAGAAAATTTGTTTTCGTCCAAAATTGATGTATTTCTTCTGTGTTTACAAATAATTTATTTATTTAAACTTCATAATACAAACGATATGTGGACGTAATCTAGCGTGGAAAATCAAAAACACGGGAATGTAATGTAGCGTGTACTGGCAGATTCACCACCCCACGTGCTGTTTTTTGTTTCTGATTATTGTCTTTGTGGACATCCATACTTACTAAAGCTAAACGTACAAATGCTCTTTTTTGAGGTCTCGGTTGTTATGCCGGATTACCATGAAGTGACATAAATCCAAATAAACTTTGGTAAATTTCTAGTTTTCAACTCCTTCGAGGCATACCCGCCGTTTTACTTCAAGCTCTGAACTTATTATTAACATTTCTATTCTTTTTTTTAACTAGCAAATATAGGCTCCCTCTGATCGCCTATTTTTGCGAACTGGGAGGAGTATATAAGTGTGAAAGAACTACATACAATACATAGTTAAAGCAAAATTGTTTGGGACTATTAAAAGAATTTCCAACTCTATTGATAATGTTTACCCATTCATTTATTTATTTTTTTATTATCGCTTATGTTAGAATTCATGTTTTGAAACATGACATAAATCATAAATATATGACGTCACACCAAAGCTATAATTATTTTAACTGAATGTTTGAGCTCTATTTATAAGAAAGTCTAAATAGCTCAGTTGATAGAACCTCAGACTGAAGATCTTAAGGTTTCGGTTTCGATTTCAGGTCATGGCATTTGCTTTATTTGTTGGGAATTTATTATTTACTATCGATTCAATATTAGCCATTTCTAAAAGTAAAGCTCTCTGATATTTCGAAATTAGACTAATTCTGCAGTGTATTTATTATGCTAAAAAAAAATTGTGACTGACGGACAGATGGACAAAGTCTCTATTTATATAAGACTTAGAAGAAATTAAATAGCGTGTGTAACATCTTTATATTAAAACTTCTATCTCTTTCTCTCTCTCTCTCTCTCACTCTCGCCGTCTCTTTATCTTTTCCTCTCCCCCATTTTTCTGTCCTTCTCCTCAACCATCTCTTTCTCCCCCGCCCAGCCTATTCCTCTCTCCTGTTTTAATGTGTTGAAAAATAATAATAATAATAATAATGATAATAATGTAATTCATCCCTTTTAAATGTAATACTGTAATTTTACATTTATTGATCCTGGACAACGCCGAGTAGAACAAAACACTGAAATTCTTGATGCCGGGTGATTCTGCCTCCGCCCTAACATACACACTTTTACAATAATATGAAGAGAAATGATGTTGATAATTAAAATAGTCCAAAGAGATTTAAATGTAATACTGCAATTTACATTTACTGCTCCTTGACAACTCCAAGTAAAACAAAAGATTCTGTTACCCATCCACCCCTAAATATAATACAGTAATGTTAATAATGACAATTTTATTGCTCCCGGACAACGCCGATTAGAACAAAAGTTTCTGTTACCCCTTCCCCCTGCCTCACTTACCAAATATAATACGGTAATGTTAGTAAAGAGGCCTCCACAGCACTACCAAAAGTACAGTTAAAATCAAAGTAGGAGGATGAGTGATGTTGATACTAATGTAATGTCTTGATTATCTTCCTTACATCGGGCTGCCATGATTTCATTTGGCGATCAGAGTTATCTCCCGTTGTGTAGAATTCTGTATAAATAAACATGCGAACGCTGACGTGACCTTTACGAGTCCGATGCCTTTCTCGGCCTTTTGGTCGAGATCAAAGTGTAGTATCTGTTCTGATGGATACTGCACCCCATAGACTGGTATTGTCTTAGCCTTTGGGGCTTGATTTACGTCGGTCTATGGGTCTGTCCTGTGCAGTTCTAGGAGGTCCACCCTCCCAGGCTTTGCCTCCCCTCTTTGGGGAGGAGTAAGTTTATTGCTTACTGCCTGAATGCTGACGGGGCTGCCCAGGCAATTTTTAATGGCCAGAGTGTTCACCTTCTCGGGCGCTGGCTTTTCAAATCCCACTTTCCGACCTTGTGTCACATACTCCTATAGTGGGTAGAGGTTGAATAACCCTTTACGAGTCCGGCGATCAAAGTGGTAACAACGTGTTTCGTCTGTTCTCTTTGTATCTTGCCTTTCTGTTCCAGCTCGCAAGTCAAATGATTAATACTATTTTACAACTTGTGACGAGAATTTAGGTGCCGTATTCACTTTCTCCAAAAAAAAAAGGAAATCTGCTGATTGTTTTTAAGTGACAAGCTCACGTCTACCCCCCCCCCCCCAAAAAAATCTACACGAGAAGAGAGAGATATAAATACCAGCAGTCTACCCGTTTTCCCAAATTTTAGCATCCGAGCTGATCAAAACACAATTGGGATCCATTTTCAAAAGTCGATAGACAAATTGGAAAACTTATTCATTGCTTTAGATATCAACACAGCCAAGAAACAAACAGCCAACCTGCTTCACTATGCAGGAGACAAATGTTTCGACCTCTTCCACAATTTCACGGACCAACAGAAGGGTGTCGCAGCAATCATTAGAACAGAAGATTGAATGAAGATACCGAACACATATGAAACAGCAAAGAAGTCACTGACCGACTATTTCACACCTCAAAAGAATGTTGTACGAGATCTTCAAATTTCGATGCGCATCGCAGAATGCAGACAAAACCTTTGACTCTTTTCATGCGAGACTGAGGACTTTAGCGTCCACGTGTGACTTCCCAGACATGGATCGAGAAATACTTGCACAGATAGTACAGGGCTCTTCATCCTCTAAGGTCAGAAGAAGCGACAACTTTACGCTCAAACAAGTACTGGATGAAGCCAGGACAATTGAACTTGCACACCCACACACGCTGCAGACATAAAACAAAAAGAAGTCTATGCCCTGTCATCCCACCACAATAACGAAAACCACAAGCGATATATACGCAGAAAAGAAGTCAGAAAAAATACCAACAGCTCTGACACACAAGATAGTAGTCGCTACTTTGCCCCGAGGCCCCGTCTACGTGGAAAATTAAACAAAGATGGCAGACATGTTTGTCACTACTCTGGATACTCGGCAACACATGTGACGTGTCCCGCTAAAAGACAGGAATCTAGGAACTGCCGAAAAAGGAACCATTTTGCCAAAGTCTGCAACTCAAAGCCGGTAAGATAAATTTCGTAAATGAAATTAAATCCTCTTCTACGTCGAGAGATGAATCTGTGTTCACATTAAAAATTTTCACGTCGACAAGAACGCCCACAGCCACCATCTTTGTTAATGACTCCCTGGTTACCTTTGTTTTAGACACAAGTACCATCTTTGTTAATGACTCCCTGGTTACCTTTGTTTTAGACACAAGTACCATCTTTGTTAATGACTCCCTAGTGACCTTTGTTTTAGACACAGGTACCATCTTTGTTAATGACTCCCTAGTGACCTTTGTTTTAGACACAGGTACCATCTTTGTTAATGACTCCCTAGTGACCTTTGTTTTAGACACAGGTACCATCTTTGTTAATGACTCCCTAGTGACCTTTGTTTTAGACACAGGTACCATCTTTGTTAATGACTCCCTAGTGACCTTTGTTTTAGACACAGGTACCATCTTTGTTAATGACTCCCTAGTGACCTTTGTTTTAGACACAGGTACCATCTTTGTTAATGACTCCCTAGTGACCTTTGTTTTAGACACAGGTACCATCTTTGTTAATGACTCCCTAGTGACCTTTGTTTTAGACACAGGTACCATCTTTGTTAATGACTCCCTAGTGACCTTTGTTTTAGACACAGGTACCATCTTTGTTAATGACTCCCTAGTGACCTTTGTTTTAGACACAGGTACCATCTTTGTTAATGACTCCCTAGTGACCTTTGTTTTAGACACAGGTACCATCTTTGTTAATGACTCCCTAGTGACCTTTGTTTTAGACACAGGTACCATCTTTGTTAATGACTCCCTAGTGACCTTTGTTTTAGACACAGGTACCATCTTTGTTAATGACTCCCTAGTGACCTTTGTTTTAGACACAGGTACCATCTTTGTTAATGACTCCCTAGTGACCTTTGTTTTAGACACAGGTACCATCTTTGTTAATGACTCCCTAGTGACCTTTGTTTTAGACACAGGTACCATCTTTGTTAATGACTCCCTAGTGACCTTTGTTTTAGACACAGGTACCATCTTTGTTAATGACTCCCTAGTGACCTTTGTTTTAGACACAGGTACCATCTTTGTTAATGACTCCCTAGTGACCTTTGTTTTAGACACAGGTACCATCTTTGTTAATGACTCCCTAGTGACCTTTGTTTTAGACACAGGTACCATCTTTGTTAATGACTCCCTAGTGACCTTTGTTTTAGACACAGGTACCATCTTTGTTAATGACTCCCTAGTGACCTTTGTTTTAGACACAGGTACCATCTTTGTTAATGACTCCCTAGTGACCTTTGTTTTAGACACAGGTACCATCTTTGTTAATGACTCCCTAGTGACCTTTGTTTTAGACACAGGTACCATCTTTGTTAATGACTCCCTAGTGACCTTTGTTTTAGACACAGGTACCATCTTTGTTAATGACTCCCTAGTGACCTTTGTTTTAGACACAGGTACCATCTTTGTTAATGACTCCCTAGTGACCTTTGTTTTAGACACAGGTACCATCTTTGTTAATGACTCCCTAGTGACCTTTGTTTTAGACACAGGTACCATCTTTGTTAATGACTCCCTAGTGACCTTTGTTTTAGACACAGGTACCATCTTTGTTAATGACTCCCTAGTGACCTTTGTTTTAGACACAAGTACCATCTTTGTTAATGACTCCCTAGTGACCTTTGTTTTAGACACAAGTACCATCTTTGTTAATGACTCCCTAGTGACCTTTGTTTTAGACACAAGTACCATCTTTGTTAATGACTCCCTAGTGACCTTTGTTTTAGACACAGGTACCATCTTTGTTAATGACTCCCTAGTGACCTTTGTTTTAGACACAAGTACCATCTTTGTTAATGACTCCCTAGTGACCTTTGTTTTAGACACAGGTACCATCTTTGTTAATGACTCCCTAGTGACCTTTGTTTTAGACACAGGTACCATCTTTGTTAATGACTCCCTAGTTACCTTTGTTTTAGACACAGGTACCATCTTTGTTAATGACTCCCTAGTGACCTTTGTTTTAGACACAGGTACCATCTTTGTTAATGACTCCCTAGTGACCTTTGTTTTAGACACAGGTACCATCTTTGTTAATGACTCCCTAGTGACCTTTGTTTTAGACACAGGTACCATCTTTGTTAATGACTCCCTAGTGACCTTTGTTTTAGACACAGGTACCATCTTTGTTAATGACTCCCTAGTGACCTTTGTTTTAGACACAGGTACCATCTTTGTTAATGACTCCCTAGTGACCTTTGTTTTAGACACAGGTACCATCTTTGTTAATGACTCCCTAGTGACCTTTGTTTTAGACACAGGTACCATCTTTGTTAATGACTCCCCAGTGACCTTTGTTTTAGACACAAGTACCATCTTTGTTAATGACTCCCTAGTGACCTTTGTTTTAGACACAAGTACCATCTTTGTTAATGACTCCCTAGTGACCTTTGTTTTAGACACAAGTACCATCTTTGTTAATGACTCCCTAGTGACCTTTGTTTTAGACACAGGTACCATCTTTGTTAATGACTCCCTAGTGACCTTTGTTTTAGACACAGGTACCATCTTTGTTAATGACTCCCTACTCGTCTAGTATATATATATATATATATATATATATATATATATATATATATATATATACATATATATATCGTCATTGTCCACATAGACGACCAGTAACCCGCATCTATGTTCTCCATCTTAATGAATGACAACATATTTTTGTTACTTCAGCATTTATGACGTCATAAAGGACCTATTCCCAATGTCTTAAACCTGTTTAGGTCATACTTTTCTGATGTCTTCCCTTTGTGACCTCTTCCAACTCTGTTTAAGTGGATGACGTCATATCCCTTTCTAATGTCATTCTTTTGTGACGTCATCTATTGTGCACGGAGACAAACAACATAACATAACAAACAAGTTTTCAGGACATTGGACGGAGGATTTCAACGTCTAGGTACGAGCCCCGTGAGTCAGCCTGGTTGTTCCAACGCATCTCCCTGGCTATCGTTCGTGGCAACGCTATGTCAGTAACGGCGGCGTCACTTCCGTTCTAATCGTCATCTGTTGCCTCTCTCTTTCTTTCTCTCCCCCTCTCTATCTACCTATGTATGTATCTGTCTCTTTGCTTCTCTTTCTTTCTCTCCCCCTCTCTATCTACCTATGTATGTATCTGTCTCTTTGCTTCTCTTTCTTTCTCTCCCCCTCTCTATCTACCTATGTCTGTATCTGTCTCTTTGCTTCTCTTTCTTTCTTTCTCTCCCCCTCTCTATCTACCTATGTCTGTATCTGTCTCTTTGCTTCTCTTTCTTTCTCTCCCCCTCTCTAACTACCTATGTCTGTATCTGTCTCTTTGCTTCTCTTTCTCTCTCTCCCCCTTTCTATCTACCTATGTATGTATCTGTCTCTTTGTTTCTCGTTCTCTCACTAACTTGCCAGAGATTGTTGTCAAGTTGAGTTTTTATCTACCTCCTCTCCAGGAGGTTAGGCACAAGGCCAGTTTTATCTTACTCCCACAAGGTAAGATGTGACCCAAGGTCGGGTCGGGAAAGTGGGACTTGAAAAGTCAGCGCTCGAGAAGCTGAGCACTCTGGCCATTAAAAATTGCCTGGGCAGCCCCGTCGGCATTCCCCGGTAGGGGCGCCTCAGGCAGTAAGCAATAAACTTACTCCTCCCCAAAGAGGGGAGGCAAAGCCTGGGAGGGTGGACCTCCTAGAACTGCACAGGACAAACCCATAGACTCGCGGAATCAAGCCCCGAAGGCCAAGACGATACCAGCCTATGGGGTGCAGTATCCATCGGAACAGATACTAACATGAAGTTAATAATAAAATATCTCCTACTCAGACTTCAAAAAAAAAAAAAGTTTTAGTCATATATAGAAAATGTGTTATTTGTAGTGGCAAAATGTGTCTCAGTCGACATCACTCCAATCATCAGCACCCCCCTTCCTAAAGTCCAACCCTTCCTCACTGTGGTAGGGGCGGTGGCAATATAGTAGTGTCAGAGCTAATCGGCTAACAGGGTTAGGGTTAGAGCTCTAGTGAAAATTCCGGAGGTGTCGGCATAAAAATCCGCCATCCTCTCACCGTCTCTGCCTTTGCGTGTGGAAAGTAAAGATTTGTCAAGCGTGGACCTGTAAATTAATGCAGTGAGAGTGGAACATTGCTTCTGCGCCATTCATTTGTGTGTTCTGGGCCAAACCTTCCCCGACTTCGCATGCAACCACTGAGCCTGGCCGCTCTCGTGTCTGGGGTAAAACCCTGCAACCTTGCAGGTTAACAAATAGCTAGAATTAACAAGGAGGACTTCATGCAGACCAGACAATCCTGAGGCATGATTACTGTAATCAGAAGCAGCTATCTTGAAGTATTATTATTATTGCAATTGAAAACGTATACTGTCAATTAATACTATGTTTCACGTATGCTAGTCTTTCTCTACTCTATCGTTATTTTCATGGTAGATGCTCGACTGACCTCCAATATATGGTTCACCCCCCTATAAAGCATTCACAACTAAAACTCGTCTAGCTAGAACCACTGTAAATAATTTTCCTTTCTTTCTCTGTGTACCTAACACTAAACAGAACTTCCATGAGCAAAGTTTCTTTCCAAGAACTACCCATCTGTGGAACACAATACTGTGGTGATGCTTCCCAGCTGACTACAACATGGTCGTTTTCAAGTCCAATGTTAACAAATTCTTGTTGAGTCATCCTCTTAATTAATCAAATTTTGCCCAGTTTCAGCCATCGTTACCAATCCTCACTGTGTTGCCTCACCATCTGACAAACTCTTTAACCCTTATCCTTGAGTAGCTTTTAGACCTTGATAAGCGGTGACTTATTAGTACATAAAAAATATCTTTTGACCGGCGTTACGGTAACAGTAACAGGCATCCATCACTGTGTATTTGTAGAAGTGTTACGTTGTACTTGATCATCACTTATTACTGTGTAAGTAATGCGTGCTCATCAAGTCTCAACGGGACGAGAAACATGGACATGGACCAATAGCGGGCCTTCCTCTCCAAATACTTATTTGAATAGGATGCTAATTGAAAAGACAATGTATATTTTATATTGTGTTCTATGTTCCTTGGTTATGAAAATTAGACCATAAATTGGTTGTGGCCAAGTTGTAGTCAAGCAATAAACTTATACTAGCTAGATACTGGAAGATGAATAGCACATTGCTGGAAATATGTCACTTCCAAGAAAAGCTAGAAACTCTTATTCTGCGAGCTCGAGTGGGGTTAGGGCTACGGTTAGGGTTAGAGACGGTTATTCGGAATAAGTGGTGGGTTAGTTTAAAAGCTAAGATTAGAAGTTTCTCCATCAAGTATAGCTGCACCTTTTTTTGCAACTTCTCGACAAATTTTGTTGTGCCAGCATAGTCAGAACACTTGCTATGATCCTTCCTGCTAGCCACTGATTCCACATCTCCATTGCTATTTTCCAGCTAACATCTCACGGTATTAAAGGAGCACTGAGCTGCAGCCTAGATTTCTGAATTTTAAAATTTGTTGTGAATCATCATCATGCAGGTTTACTCTTTACTAATATTCCAGTGCTTTCCAGTCGTCCATGGTCTCTAGCTCGTAATCTTACCAATAGTATACAGAAGCAGCTATCCATTGCACGTTACCACTATTAAATACAATAGTATACAGAAACAACTATCCATTGCACTTTACCACCATTAAATACAATAGTATACAGAAACAACTATCCATTGTACTTTACCACTATTAAATACTTCAAATGAGTCTGAAATGAAAGAATATGAAAAGATTATTAAATCTGTTCCAAACATCTTGTAATAAAATATGATATTGAAAAGAAGTGAAGATCACAGATGTAATTATACAAGTAATAAAACGCAATCGAAATTAACATGAAATGCCAGGGCAAACAATGTATAGAGAGATGCATAGGCGTTGTAAACTAAATACGGCTTAGTGGAACTATTCTGAGAACGAATCTGTGATTAATAGAAAAGGACCATGGCTGAATATCTATCTGTGACTGATATCTGCAACTTGTAAAGAAAGGGCATTGTTAAATGTATCCCAGGAAACTATAGCTGCGACTCATGAATAAGAAATATGACAGTAAATGCATCATAATCATAGAAATTATACTAAGATGGAGAGCTAAGCCAGACACGTTCAGTTAGAATTAAGCTAAATGCTAGAAAGAAAAAAAACCTTGACTTGTATCTCACACATGTATGCTGTGAGTCTTTTTTATACTTCTAAATTGAAGAGTTCATTCTTGTATTATCCATTATAATTCAAGGGAGATAACTTGAATATGTAAGGGAAATAACTCATGAATATACTCAGCTAACACTTTTAGCAATAGCAACTTATTAAAAATACTTTACTGGGCATGTGAACTAATCAGGTCTAAATTTGAATTCCTTCAATCATCGATTCTTGAAAATCGCTATGATTTTAATTATTGTATTCCTTATAAAATAATGTATTGAAGAAATGCTGAAAATTTACATATTACTTGGTTTACAAAATAAACAAAACCATATAACCTCGGGCAGTGCCGGATCGGTTCAGCTAGTTTCTTATTAAATAATCTACTGAATAAATGTTGAAAATTTACATCCTATTTTGTTTACAAAATAAACAAAGCCATACAAGTCTGGATAATCCCAGGCAGTGCCTGGTCGGATCAGCTAGTTCTTTAAAAAATAATGTATTGAATAAATGCCGAAAATAAACACTTTACTTTGTTTACAAAGAATATACTCCTAGCTTCATCTAATCTAACATATAAAGGTAAGCGAGTCTGTTTCTCGAATCTTTATGCTTAATAGCTTACTTCCAACAAAATTAATATTTTATTCTGATTTACCAGTTTTGTTGTTGTTTTTTTATTTTTGTTTTTAGAACATTGGCGCATGTTCTTAACAACAAAAAATGTATTTTGATTTCATTTCTTTCAAAAAATAATTCATCCCCCCCCCCCTTGGAAGATTTTTAAAATGGACGCATTTTCCAATAATGATCTAGATAGAATACCTGTTGCTAGAAAATAAAGGAAAGGAATTCTTGATGTTCTTTTCACTTCCTTTTTTCCTTTCTTTCGTTGTCTTAGAGAGAGAGAGAGAGAGAGAGAGAGAGAGAAAGAGAGAAAGAGATAGAGATAGAGAGAGAGACAGAGGGAGAGAGAGAGAAAGGAGCAGGTGAATAGTCTGCTTTATGTAGTGAATTAATAGTGTCACCATATCGTATCGTACTTGACACGTAGGTCAATCGCTTATAGTACTATTTTTATTTTTTATTTTTTAAAAAGATAGTTCACCCTAAACAAAGTAGGCCACCATTGTAGACGTAAGGGGCTACTGAGAAAAAAGAAAAGAGGAGAAGTTGGGGGGGGGGTCAACCTAAATTGGGGTCTGCGCAGCGAGATGTCTGTTTACATTAGTTTTAAATTTCTGCATGTCTGTACTGTCGGGGAAACAGGGGACAGGGAGAGAGTTCCAGAGGCCAGCAGCACGAGGAAAGAAGCTATTTGAGTAGAAGGCTCTCCGACATCTGGGGACCTCCACAGTGAATGACTGTGAGTTCGAGGCACAATTATTTTCACTCTGATTTTGTTCCCAAATTAACTCAGTACTTCCATAGTGTTCTTCATCTTTCTTACAATATTAAGCAGGTTGTTTTGCTCTACTTTTGTTTTTTTATTCTGTAATCTACATAGATTATGGTAATTAGGGCCCTGGGCGACGTTGAGTATCCCTACTAGTATCATATACACGCGAGTGAATCCTTCTCCCTGCCACTGGTGGACATCATTATCACATGATCAATAACATCGTTAACACAACTGCAGTTATCATAGCTATTATCTCCTAATAACAAGGCGGCCATTTTTGTCATTATTTTATCAGACATTACTATTATATGGATCGACTTTCTCAAGATAACATGACAAATATTGAGTTTCTTTCTAAGATTAATTCAACATTGACGATTACATGTAAAATAATCTGGCACAACATTTTAATGACATTTATCGTCTGTTATGGGGTAGGACTGATATACTTGGCTAAAATCGCCTCAGTATATCAATTACTCATGATATATATATATATATATATATATATATATGTATATATATATATATATATATGTATATATATATATATATATATATATATATATGTATATATATATATGTATATATATATATATATATATATATATATATATATATATATATATATATATATATATATATATATACGGGAAATGAAAAAAACAAAAGATATTTTTTTTATGTATTCATCAACGTTTCGTCTTTATTGTAAGACTTTCTCAGGATGATAATTTGAAGAAAAATGTCATGCAAGTATATAAAAATGTTGGGTTGACATGATGTGGTGATAAGGAAAAGTAGTAGCCGTGGCTACTGTGAGCGCTGGAGGAGAGTCCAGGCTGTGAGAAAGTCAGTGGTGGCGAAGAATGACTTATATATATACATATATATATATAAGTTTGTCGAACACTCTCGACTAGTCTTCTATCTGTGCCCGCTTCGAGGTACATATAGATCCTAATTTCCCTTAATTACGTGACAGTTTCCGGTGACCGAGTGGATATAGTGACTGCTTGCAGATTCCAGACTGACTAGGTTTGCGCCTCCCGACCGTCTGAAATTGTTACTTTCCTGCACTGATGAGAGCAATAAGCTTGAAATGCTAGCGTCTGTAGGTATCAATAATTTATTTATAAATATTATATATATATATATATATATATGGAAAATAAAAAAGGAAAACCAAAAAATATTATTTATATATTCATCAACGTTTCATCTTTATTGTAAGACTTACTCAGGATGATTTGTCTGATGAAAAACAATCATAAACGTACAAAATGTTTTGCCAGCAGGCTCAGAGCTGCGGCCGATTTGAGCAGGAAAATCAAAATATGAGAAACAAGTAGATGGTGGCAGTGGTGAGTAGCAGTTAGAGTATAGGATCATTAGGAAGTCGGAGATGATAAACAATAAATGTGGAAAAAAATGACACGTTAAGCAAGGATTAATTTAAATTATGCTTTTATACTTGAACTGTTACCACTGCCATCATCTACTTGTTTCTCATATTTGGATTTTCCTGCTTAAATCAGCTGTAACTCTGAGCATGCTGGTAACCAATTTATGTACGTGTATGATTTTTTCTTCAAACAAATAATTCTGAGGAAGTCTTACAATAAAGACGAAACGTTGATGAATGCATAAATAATATTTTTTGGTTTTCCTTTTTCATTTTCCATGACGTCGGAACATTTTATTCCTATCTTTTTTCATATATATATATATATATATATATATGGAAAATGAAAACGGAAAAACCAAAAGATGTTTTCTTTATGTATTCATCAACGTTTCGTCTTTATTTGTAAGACTTCCTCAGGATGATAGTTTTAAGAAAAATGTCATGCAAGTACATAGAAATATTGGATTGACATGATGGGTTAATGAGAAAAAGTAGTAGCCACTACTGGGCGCGCAGGACCAAGGTCCGGGCTGAGAGAAGTCGGTGGCAGGGAATGAAATTAATGTGGATGGCTGTGAGTGAAAAAGTGGAGGGGTGAGAGTGTTAGTGAATTTGTCTCAGGGTGGGAGTGAGGGGAGGGGGGTGCTGAGGTTTTTGTCGTGGTGAGGTGTAGCATGGATTTTGAGGGGCTGGGGAAAGAGGAGGGGAGGGGGGGAAATATATGCACACACGCATAATCATGAAAGAAGTAAACAGACACCCTTATTATGATTAATTATGAAAACTGCTGTCAATGGGCCTTGATTGACCTAGGCAAGATAATATTGATCATCTTCCCTTGTTGATAAATTGGACAATCAATCAGTTAATAGTAGAAAGTGGAATCCTGAGGTTTGCAGCAATTTGACGCTGATTAAGTCCACCATCATATTAACGTATAATATGGCTACTATGAAACTCTAATACTTCTTTGACCTTGTGTCATGCATAAATAGTGATATATGATAGATATATATTTATATCTGAAACACAATAAATGTCAATAAGTAAGAAATATATCGACATTTCAAAATTTTACTGCTGCTTTGTACGGCTTCAAGTGCTGGCCGTCGGCGAAGGAAGCTGAAAGTTTTAACATATATAGATTATGTTTCTGAGGTATCTATTTATTTGTTTCATGTCTATGAAGATACGTAGGTTGTTTACATCTGACAAGAAACAAATCCCAATTAACCTGCATTGAAATGTTAATTATCTTGTTACCAAGCAAACAATTTGAAAAAAACTCTCTCCAAAAGAATGGCCCAAATAATATCTTAAACAAACTAAAAGAAGCAAAAAAGCATGCCGCAATCTAAAAATCAAACAAAATCACTTGCACATTATGAATAGTCAAATTCCATTTCAAAGTTTTACTGCTGCTTCATATTAACCTAAAATTAGGCTCATCTGAATCTCTGAGAATTCAAATTCAATTCAATTTAATAAATTTGGCAAAAAGTTCAGTTGCCATGAAGGGAAAGTGTGGTCGAAATTTACACAGAAGAAGACACAGTAGCCCAACATATTTCTAAATTCGCCTTGAATTGCTGCGTCGTTGGCACATTTACTTCTGCTTCTAATGCTTCTCTGGCCAGTGTGTCATACTTATATGATAGGTATATTTATATCTGAAACACAAAAACTATCAATTAGTATGAAATATCGATGCTTCATTTTTATCTAATAATCGTATGTGATTTTGTGATTATAGGTTGTGATCTAATAACCTGATGTAATCTACGCAACTATAGTGAATGATATTCTGGACGTGATATATGCTATTATAGCGAGTTATGTATAAGTCAAAAGTCGTCCAATACATGCAAGCATGTAAGACGGACGTTAAACTGATGATGATGGTGATGATGATGATGGTGGTGGTGGTGGTAGTGGTGCTGCTGATGATGATTGGGGTGGTGGTAGTGGTGGTGATGATGATGATTGGGGTGGTGGTAGTGGTGGTGATGATGATGATGATGATGGTGGTAGTGGTGGTAGTGGTGCTGCTGCTGCTGCTGCTGATGATGATGATTGGGATGATGTACTCCATGATATTATTGCATGTTATCTGCCTGCCGTAAGTTATCTAAGGATACTATAGCATGTTATCTACAAACCGAATGTTATCTACACTACTGTAGTGTGTTATTTACCATCCCCAGATGATATTTACTAGCTGATATACAACACTAAATCGAATTATCTATCAGCCGAATGTGATCTATGCTCCTATAACCAGTGATCTATGCTCCTATAACCAGTGATCTATGCTCCTATAACCAATGATCGATGCTCCTATAACCAGTGATCTATGCTCCTATAATCAGTGATCTATGCTCCTATAACCAGTGATCTATGCTCCTATAACCAATGATCGATGCGCCTATAACCAGTGATCTATGCTCCTATAACCAGTGATCTATGCTCCTATAACCAGTGATCTATACTCCTATAACCAGTGATCTATGCTCCTATAACCAATGATCGATGCTCCTATAACCAGTGAACGATGCTCCTATAATCAGTGATCAATGCTCCTATAACCAGTGATCTATGCTCCTATAACCAGTGATCTATGCTCCTATAACTAATGATCGATGCTCCTATAACCAGTGATCTATGCTCCTATAACCAGTGATCTATGCTCCTATAATCAGTGATCTATGCTCCTATAACCAATGATCGATGCTCCTATAACCAGTGATCTATGCTCCTATAACCAGTGATCTATGCTCCTATAACCAATGATCGATGCTCCTATAACCAGTGATCAATGTTCCTATAACCAGTGATCTATGCTCCTATAACCAGTGATCGATGCTCCTATAACCAGTGATCTATGCTCCTATAACCAGTGATCTATGCTCCTATAATCAGTGATCTACTGAATTTATGGCAGTTGACCGCATCCCCAAAGATCTCTTATATGGAGAGCTGGCCTCTGGAAGGAAACCCACCGAACGGCCATAGCTGCAGTACCACAATGTTGTGAAGCACTATATGAAAGCTGTGGACATCAACACGGAGTCCTGGGAAGGCCTGGCAGCCAACTGATCTAAATGGAGAGGAACCCTGACCAAACATTTTAATTCAGGTGAGAAGAAGTTGAAAAGTCACCACAAAGAGGCGGATCTACAGAAAGCAAAGCGTCGTCTCCAGTGAGCCAGGGACAGAACACACATGCCACCTTTGCTACAGAGACTGTCACTCCCGCATTGGCTGCTACAACCACAGACACCGATGCTCCTATCAACAGACAACTGGTTTGGTTGATACCAGCCGAATGTGATCTACATTAGAAGAAAGAGTTTTTTTACAACTATTGAATCACCACTTATGAAGGCCAAGAGCCACTCAAGGATAAGCGTTAATGAGATGAAATGATTGTCAGCCGAAAGATGAAGAACACTATGGGAGTACTAAAGTTTGGTTACTTATGGGTCGGTTTATGGCAAGTATCTGTTGACATCGGATTTAAAGATGTCTCGTGGTAATATGTTCTACAGGTGAGAAGCCCTTGCAAAGAAACTCTGTCCATGGAAACTCCGCCTGGTGCTAGACACACGGAGGAAGAAAGGAAAGTTGATTTCTTGTGGTAGAAGATGAGTTCTTGCTGTGAATGTCTTACAAGGAGGAACCGGAGATTGGAGCTCAGTCGAGCACCTTCTATGATCGTCACTGGCTAAAAAAAACAGTATAAAGTCGGAGATGAATTTAGAAGAAAAAAAAGTAGCGCCGGATCTAAATTAGGACAAAAATATGATTTTCATAGTTGTATGGTCAAAGACAGAACAAGTGGAAAAGCAACCATTTTCTCCACTCGTTAATGAGATGGAATGATTGTCAGCCGAAAGATGAAGAACACTATGGGAGTGCTAAATTTGATCAGTGCAATGAACTATCATTGATTACTTATGGGACGGTTTATGACAAGTATTTGTTAGAATTAGATTTGCCGACTACAATGTTGTAATATGCAGAGAAGCAGACCTGCGATAATATGTCCCACAGACGAGAAACCCTTGCAAAGAAGCTCTATCCATGGAAATTCTGTTTGACGCTAGGCACATGGAAGAAGAAAGGAAACTCTTTTTACATTGTGGTAGCAATACGAGTTCTTGCTGTGAATGTCTTACAAGAAAGAACCAGAGATTAGAGATCAGTCAATCACCTGCTATCGAAATACTGATAGAGTAGAGAGAGACTAACACCGTCTTTTCTGTGAGAATGGGGCTGTAGAGAAGAGAAGAGATCATTTTACACTAGATTGCAAAGTCGATTTTGTGTTCTGTCAAGTCAGGAAAGAGTGCTCAGAGCGGCACCTCCCCAGATGGGGCAGCAGTATTCTATTTTAGAACATATCTGACACTTATATAGGTAGAAGATTGAGTAGGTGTTGTTTGCACAAGTCAAGGATACGTCCTCAACAATCAGTCCGACAGAGGGTGCTCCGTTGTGGTTTCTTCTGGACCTGCTCTGTCGTACTGAAGTATGGTTCTGTTCAGTCTTGGGTGGTCCACCTTCCCAGGCTTTACCATCTCTCTTAGAACAGGTTAGTTTATTGCTAATCACCTGAGGCGCCCCTATTGGGGTATGCCGACGGGGTTGCTCAGGCATTTTCTTTAGGCTAGAGTGCACTTCACTTAGTGCGCTGGCTTTTCAAAACCTGACCTGACCTTGTGTCTAACCTGCCGCAGTGGGAGTTAAATAAATATAGGTATCTGGAGCTAGGTACTTTCTAGAGTGGTAGAATGGCAAGTGAGGGTTGAGGACGTGTGTTGCATGGATAGAAATGATATGAGAATGATACGATGGATGTGTAATGCCAGTCTTTAAGGCAGGCTTAGTTATGGTCAGCTCATAGGAAGATTAAATCTGAACAGTATAAGGAGATGTGTGCAGAACAGGAGACTTTGATGGTATGGTCACGTTGAAAGAATGGATAAGAGTTCTTGGGTCAGTAGATGTAGAACAGTTGAGGTAACAGGTCCTGTTCACATGAAAAGACCAAGGAAAACATGTGAGGAAGTGATACAAATAGACTTGTGAGAAAGAGGGATAAATAAAGTCCTGGCCAGAGATAGGAAAAGAAACTATTTATGCATAATGAGATCGATCATTCGAATATCATTCACAAATGATACAAATAAGTGTTTCAATCGAGTGCATAATTTTCTCATAAATCAAATAAAGACGCGATTGGAATGTTTTGATATTACATTTCTCTGATTTTTTTTTTATTTCAAAATAATTTCATTCTAACATTCTTTCACCCTCATGTGTATTGGTTCCAATGAAAGGTTAGCCTATATATTTTTTTTACTTATATATCTACAAATTCCAACATAAGCTATAAATTACTTCCAGTTTCAGGCAAACATTTTAAATATCTACAAGTTTCTAATCGTTAAACAAAACAAAAAATCTGCACTGAAAAACCTACAATTCACAACAGAAAATTCTAATTTTCAGCATATTGTCAACGACACTATAGCAGACTCGTCAACTCGACAACAAATCCTTTGGATTTAAAACGTGTCTACCAGACAAGACAACGAAAAAAAAATCTGACTTATAAAATCCATTCATTTGCTGAAGATTTTTAAAAATTCAAATTTCAAAATATTGTCTACCCAACAAACTATGAAAAACAAATTTCGATTTCAATCCGGTCAACTAGACCCCACAAAAATTCACATTTCGTCAGCAAATGAAGCACATTCGAATTTCAAAAATCCATCAACCGACGTCGATAAATCATTCTAGAAGAGAAGTTATTTTTTTCTATTTCCATGCAAAAATTTATCTGAGAAGGATGTTGTAAGAAGTAACAGTGGCAGCGAATGTTGTTTTTATGTATCGACTCTCGATTGGACAGAATCTCAAATCAGCAGTTTCTTTCAACCAATCAGATCACAAGAGATATTCACTTTCAAATCTTGCGCATAATATAAAAACCCAAACATAGCGTTTTTCTTCCTCCCTTTCCTGTTTTTTCTTCTATACTCGACACAAGTTGATATGTCCTTAAAAGCGAAGGCCCCTCAGCGGATGTAACAAGAGACTTTCATGAACTACTAAACACAGCGCCAGCATATACATACTGAACTCTCTTACAGACAAATCCGTTCATACACTCTTTCAATTGCAAAACAGGCACACTAATATGCACACACATCTATATGTCTATCCCATTTACACACACTGTAACACACAAATTTGCATGGCGACAACCGAAATGAACAGGTGGACTCAATTTCTCTTTACAAACAAAATAGCTCTTCTTTAACCTAGACCATTCTCAGACACTTTGAACTCTCAATCTTTACCAACCCTTAATTTGTCATTGTCTTAACAAGTTGTCAATAAAAATGAATTATTTTGCTTGGATATACTTTGTAATTTTTTCTTTTGATAATGTCCTATCTTCAACACTGGTGCTCCTGAGTGAGGTCTCTTCAACATTTGTGAGTCCGAATGCAGTCTCTTCAACATTGATGACCCTGAGTGCGGTCTCTATAACATTGATGACCCTGAGTGCAGTCTCTTCAACATTGTTGACCTCTGAGTGCAGTCTCTTCAACATTGGTGAACTCGAGTGAAATCTCATCAACAGTGCTAACCCCGAATGCGGTCTCTTCAACATTGTTAACTCAGAGTGTGGTCTCTTCAATATTGCTGACCCTGAGTGTGGTCTCTTCAACGTTGGTAACTCCAAGTGCGGTCTCTTCATTATTGTTAACTCCGAGTGTGGTCTCTTCAACATTGGTAACCCTGAATGCGGCCTCTTCAACGTTGGTAACCCCAAGTGCGGTCTCTTCAATATTGTTAACTCCGAGTGTGGTCTCTTCAATATTGCTGACTCCGAGTGTGGTCTCTTCAATATTGCTGACCCTGAGTGTGGTCTCTTCAACATTGGTAACCCTGAGTGCGGTCTCTTCAACATTGGTAACCCCAAGTGCGGTCTCCTCAACATTGTTAACTCCGAATGCGGTCTCTTCAACATGGGTAACCCGAGTGCGGTCTCTTCAACATTGGTAACACCAAGTGCGGTCTCTTCCACATTGGTAACCCCCAATGCGGTCTCTTCAACATTGGTAACCCCGAATGCGGTCTCTTCAACATTGGTAACCCCAAGTGCGGTCTCTTCAACATTGGTAACCCCAAGTGCGGTCTCTTCAACATTGTTAACTCCGAGTGTGGTTTCTTCAATATTGCTAACCCTAAGTGCGGTCTCTTCAATATTGGTAACCCCGAGTGCGATCTCCTCCACATTGGTAATATCGAGTGCGGTCTCCTCAATATTGGTGACCCTGAGTGCAGTCTCTTCAACAGCACCACAATAACAAGTCGATCCCCTTAAAAAGAGCGATATCTGATGTAACTTGTGCATTATAGCAACATAATCATTGCAGTTGCACATTATTGGCTCTGGTAGCACACACACTTCTTATATTATAGGTAAATGTAGATCTGTATTGCTTTAATATCGATTAGTGTTTTCTTGAATGTTACACTGCTTGCTGTTTGACCTGCTCTTTCTCTGCTCTTATTTGATACATTATCTATTATCACTCTCACTTCCATCTCTCTCCCCCTCTTTCTCTCTCTCCTTCAGTTTATTAAGTCAAAGATGATCAAACTAACTATCAAACACTGGGTTAGAATTAGAATAGTCCATTATAAATAAAAGGAAATATCACCGCAGTAGTAATACTATTTAACGCATAATTAGAGATGAAAAGAGAGAAAGATAGAAAGAGAAAAAGAGAGTTGGGGAGATATAGCGAACAGAAACAGACTGAAACCCAAGATGAGAACAGTAGTCTGAACAATCCAAATAATACATATTATCAATCGTCATCTCAAAAATTCAGAAACATTATATCAAATCGGTACAGACCCAAATTAATACGCAAATAGAAACGACTCAATGCTGTTTCCATTTCATAAAGACATTACGCATTTTGAATTCATAAAGACATTACGCATTTTGAATTCAGAAATACAACACTTTCAACGGAAGTCAAACATTTGACCCCTGTGAAATGAACAGAACATTTCAGGATGAGTAATACATCAGTGAATCGCTTCCCAAATCATGCGAAGCATGGATTTTCCTTGTCTACAAAAATTAATAAATAAGCATGAACGAACACTAGAAGCCAAATAGAGATTAAGACTTCTACGTGATTCACAAACCAGCTTATCAGGCCCGTGATGTTAACTTCCTCCTCCTCGCTCTTTACTTGAAAACCTCTGGTAATGAAGTCGTTAATAACTTAATATAAATACAAAATGACTTTACTTCTTATAGGTATGATTACAGCGAATAAAGAAAAAAACCTTTATCTTCTTATATATAGTAAAGTCAGTTTCCCCCTATTTCTTTGACCTTAATAGCTTTGTTAACAAAAGGTACACACTTAAAACTGTCCAGTCAGTTAGTTTGGGCAAATATTGGTCTGTGTTCTTAAAAATAAAAAAATATTTCCAATCGATTTAATCGGATTTCATATTTAATCCGTCAACAGTTTTTGTTCTGATTACTAATCTCATAGAAGGAGTAAGAGAAGCTAACTCTCTCACAGTCTCAAGTATTCTTCCTGCCACCAAATACACCATAAAAAAGTCTGGGAGAAATTTAATTAGAGTAATTTTTTCGAATTTCACCACTAATACTCTCCCGACTTTCCCTTTTTGATAAGCAATTTCGATCCATTGAATGCTGCACAATAAAATTCCGATAACATGCTTTATAATGTGCACATTAATAACACAGGCATGGTGACCAAATTGATAAGATGCTAGCTTGCTAAGACGATTATATTTTTTACATTTATTCTTATTTTTAAATCGCGGTAAACTTTTTAATTTGACGGAGTTGGAGGGAAAAAATAAATAGTTGATTTTTTACTTTTATAAAGAGGAGGCAAAATCTTTTTTACATTTATCCATAACACAAAATACTACCAGAAAGGGAGAAGAAGGAAGGGGAATTCGAAAAATTAACTCAAATTAAATTTCTTCCAAATTTTTTCATAGTGTCATTGGTGGCAGGAAGAGCACTTGGGACTATAGGAGAGTTAACTCCCCTGACTCCCTTATTCTTTTTTTGACAGAGTGGAAGGAAAAAAATAAATGGTCAACTTTTTACCTTTTTAAAGAGGACGTAAATTAATTTTTTACATTTATTCATAACACAAATAACGTTTTTTTTTTGTAGGTGAAAAAATCCTATTTCAGTCAAACAAATTATTAATGAAAGTAAAAACAAACAAAAAATCTCCAGGGCAACGTCGGGTAGGGACCGATAGTTATTTATAAAGCTGTATTGTGTTCATTCCTTCAAACTGAATATTTAACACCGGAACTCCAGACTATATTAAAAAATAAAATATGCATTATCAGAGAAAAGAAGTTAATAAAATATGCATTATCAGAGAAAAGAAGTTAATAAAATATGCATTATCAGACAAAAGAAGTTAATAAAATATGCATTATCAGACAAAAGAAGTTAATAAAATATGCATTATCAGACAAAATAAAACCGCTGATAACATTTATGGTTTATAGTTTCATCGTGTGACTTTGTATCTCTATTAATGAAAATAAAACATACTAGCAGAGGTACTAGACGCTGGATGAGTGACGTTGCTAGTCTTTCTCTACTCTATCAGTATTTTCATGGTAGGTGTTCGACCGAGCTCCAATCTCTGATTGTTTTGTGTAAAAAAATTCACAGCAAAATCTTGTCTGCTTACAACCACT
Source organism: Sepiola atlantica (assembly GCA_963556195.1). NCBI lineage: Eukaryota > Metazoa > Mollusca > Cephalopoda > Sepiida > Sepiolidae > Sepiola > Sepiola atlantica. Next base: position 35,964,104 of record OY744517.1, read on the forward strand.
GCCAAGAACTTCCTTTTCTTCCTCTGTGTACCTAAAACCAAACGGAACTTCCATGAACAGAGTTTCTGTTAGGACACCTAACGAAAACGGAATTACCTCCCTTGAACCATCTCGGGAGTTAAGAGTTATCGCCCTTGGAAAACGGTCGTCTGCCCGGAGAGAAAGAAAACAACGACTACGGCGTCAGACTGTGAATATATCAATCGCGTCCAGCGGCCAATTAACTCATTAATTCATTCTGTGTTCAGTTTTAATAAATCTGTTAAACGTTTCTCTTGATAGTTCATCCATTTATTTACAGGTTAATTATTTATAATTAACCTAAATTACGAGGTTATAAAAGTTTCTTCCCCAAAACTTCTCATCTGTGCAACACAATACCACAGGGCTGCTTCCCATGGTCGTTTTCAAGTCCGATTTCAAGTTCAGTTGAATGATGACGAATACTATAAGAAGATTGGAAACGATGGATGGAATGGGCAGAATTTGATGGCGAGACACATATTTGTCGACACTGGACTTAAAGATCACAATGTTGTATTCAGCAGGGAACTAGTCCTCTGGTATTGTGTTCCATAGATGAGAAGTTCTTAGAAAGAAACTCTGCTCATGGACGTTCCGTTTGATCTTAGGTACACAGAGAAATGGAAGGAAAGTTCTTTGCGGTGGTTGTAGCTAGAATGTTTCATATATTTTTGATGATTCGGTTCTTCTTCTTCTTTGCGTGTCTTGAAACATGTGGTCGTATGACAGTTTCCCACTTTTTTTTACGCAATCCTTTGCGTTATCGTTGTACTCTGCAAGATCATTCAAGTTGCACCGATTGGGCAGTAGAGGACAGACAAGGCAGTGCTGCATCGTATGGTCCTCCTCTCCACATTCACAGATGGTTGGGTCGGTTTTGTAGCCCCATCTAATCATAGCAACTGCTGATTGCCCCATTCCGGTTCTCAGGCTGTTGAGTGTGTTCCACTTGACCCATGGTGCTTCTAGGCCTGGAGGGAGGGCATCAGAAAGAGGGATTCCCGATTTCAGTAGGAGAGGGAGCTATTTTCTAGCCGTCTGGTCAACAGTTGCAGTCTGGTCTCTTCCTGAGATGTTGTTAGGGATTTGGCATGGCTGAGGAAGCTTCTTCTTGACTTCGGTCGTTGTGCTGTTGGTTCACATCGATGAAGGAGATGACATTCGTCACTGGTAGCTTTTGTGATCTCTACTCGGCTGGCAACTTCCCGTCTCACATCTGCAGGGGCAATGCAGTGAGGAGGTGCAGGTTGTTTAAGTTGGTAGGCTTAAGGCAGCCAGTGATCAAGCGGCTGGTGTTGTTTAATGCTAGGTCTAATTTTCTAGTATGCGTTGATTGTAATTGTAGGTAATTGTAGTGAAGGGAATAATGGCATGGACTGATGAGCTGGGTGTTCCAAATTCGAATCCAGTCACTACCAAAGCATCACTTCCACTTATGGATGTTGGCAACCTTCACGTGGTCCCTCCTGTGAGTATCTGATTCTAGATGGAATCGAGGAAACCAATGCCAACAATAGAAAAAAAAGTCGTACCATGTTGATCAATACGAATGTACTTTTTTCTTTTTATATAGAATATGTTTTTGAAATGCTGAAGTTTATTTGTTTTTATTCTTTTCTATATAATGTATGATGTTTATATATATATATATATATATATATATATATATATATATATATATATATATATATATATATACACATAAATTATTTATTTAAAATCTATATGTTACATATTTCAGAGACGTACTATGGATTCACTGACATGGATTGACCTTTTACCGTTTAAAAAGGCCGTTAAAGTCCATTCAAATCATCAGGGACTCACGAAATGAAAACAAATCAAGCAGCTTTTCAAACGGTAAAACATCAATCCATGTCGATGAAACCATGGTACGTCTCTGAAATATGTAACATATAGTTTTTAAATAAATAATTTGCATTTTAGCTCTTACATTTTTGCGATCAAACACTTTATTGATTTCTTTTCAACATACCCAGACGCATGATATATATATATATATATATATATATATATATATATATATATATATATATATATATATATATATATATATATATATATATAATCATGGCCGTCGCTCAGTCTCTAGAGACAATGGATACCCCGTGTAAGGGTGGTTGCGCTTGTAATTGTGAAGCAAGGGTTGCGCAATACCAACCACACCTCTCCTGAATCGGCACAGCCCGAATCCAGTGGCCAGGAGAAGTTCAGGACGACTGAAAACAATGCCGAGATAAGCCGAGAGCACATACAGCACCTGGTATTCTAAAAATATCGATCAAGTTTTAATCTTAGCATGAAGTATTTGCGTGTCTAGTCGCACTTAACAGCGAAATAATCTCTCTCTCTCTCTCTCTCTCTCTCTCTCTCTCTCTCTCTCTCTCTCTCTCTATATATATATATATATATATATATATATATATATATATATATATATATATATATATATATATTTAAATAAAATAAGTGGAGCCATCTTGAATAAAGGGCAATATCACAAGTAAAAAGTAAGAAGAGGGAAAAAAAAATTTTGTTCATGTATAATTATCGAATAAAACAATTAAGAAGTTTCGTTACGAATAAAAGTGGAAAAAAAAACCCAACCTAAGGTACCTTTCGTCCGACACATTTTCAAAGGGGAACATCGGTGGAATATCGTTTTAAAGTAATAAAAAAAGAAAAGATGGTTTTTACAAGGGGAAAGAGAGAAAAAAATCTTTGTTGTTATTTTTTTTTTCTTTTTTTTCTGGTTCTTTATAAAAAAATTTTTTTTCTCTCTTTCCCCTTGTAAAAACCATCTTTTCTTTTTTTTATTACTTTAAAACGATATTCCACCGACGTTCCCCCCTTGAAAATGTGTCGGACGAAAGGTACCTTGGGTTGGGTTTTTTTTTCCACTTTTATTGGTAACGAAACTTCTTAATTGTTTTATTCGATAATTATACATGAACAAATTTTTTTCCCTCTTCTTACTTTTTACTTGTGATATTGCCCTTTATTCATGATGGCTCCACTTATTTTTATTTAAATGTATAATAAAATTTTGTACCACAAAAAATCTATTCAAATATATATATATATATATATATATATATATATATATATATATGGTTGAAATTAGTATGCTCTGGAAGTTGATTGGTCATTGTGTTACCAAACCACCTTGTAAGAGCTACCCTCCACCAGAGGAAATAAATGTTAATGTTTTTGACTGCTACAAATCTATGTGTAACTAAAATTTTATTCAATTTAACTACGGAAAAATCATTTACAAATTAAAACCTTTATCAGTCCATAATTTTAGTTGTGTAAACTTAGGGACGGGTAGTGAAAGTGAAAGTGAAAATAATTTTGAAGTGACGAAAAATGTATGAATTTAAAAATGCCATTTTAGGAATTTTCATGCACCAATAAGATCAGCAACTGCAATTGTAGAAAGAACAAGTGGAATATCAAAAGAAAATGGAAACAGAAAAATGGAATTGCAGAAAGAACAAGTGGAATATCAAAAGAAAATGGAAACAGAAAAATGGAATTGCAGAAAGAACAAGTGGAATATCAAAAGAAAATGGAAACAGAAAAATGGAATTGCAGAAAGAACAAGTGGAATATCAAAAGAAAATGGAAACAGAAAAATGGAATTGCAGAAAGAACAAGTGGAATATCAAAAGAAAATGGAAACAGAAAAATGGAATTGCAGAAAGAACAAGTGGAATATCAAAAGAAAATGGAAACAGAAAAGCTTCGACTAGAAGAAAAATTCCAAGAACAGAAGAAAGAACAAGTGGAATATCAGAAAAAAACCAAATAGAATATCAGAAGAAAATGGAAACAGAAAAGCTGGAACAAATAAAAAGATTTGAAAAAATGCTTCTTCATACACAACAGGAACAGAAAAAATACACAAATGTAATAAATAAATAACCATGACTGAAACAATAAATCCACCAAAAATCAGATAATTATCCCATCTATATTAAATTTATAGATTCATTAATTAATAAATTAATGTGTATATAAAGTATTTCTTTTATCAAATAGATTAGAGATTCTTTTATATCACTTAAATAACTTTACCCCCACCCACATTTCATTATACCCATAGTCAAAACTCAGTGACCATATCTTCGCATGGACTGTAAGACCAACTCCTATAATATTTTGTAACAAAATAATTTTTTAAATGAAAGGAAAACAAAGCTTTTCTATAAATAACAAATAATATATTTATTTGAGTAACCTACACCGTTGGGTGTAGGTTGCCGAAAGTTAAAACAGTGTCACAGTGAAGCAAGTAATAAAGTAATAAAGTTGGCTGCCAAAAGTATTTCCTTGAGCAGTATATCACCAGTGGAGGATAGCCTTGCTCGGTGTAAAGTTGACCGGAACAAGAGAGAAGGCACCTTTCTTCGTTGGTTCCAGGAAGCTCTCTGTGACTACCGTGTGAATCCCAAAAGATCTGGATGTAATTCTTGGAAGGTTCGGTTGAAATTAATACACCTCGGAGACTGATTGTTAATCGTGTGACCAAACCACCTCGCATGGGCTGTGCTCTGCAAGAAGAAAGAAATGTCGTTCGCGTGTGTTTTGGATTGTTGTCTGGAATATTATTTTGTTTTGGGTTGCCGCTCTGTTTATCTGAGGACTCACACCACCACTCAATTGAATTGAAACGAGTGCTGCTGCTGCTGCTGCTGCTGATGCTGCTACTAAGAACGAACTCTCCTCGTTTGCTGGTGAAGAGAAGAAAGAAGAAAATAATCCGGCACCAGAAAAAAAGCTGATGTACTGACAGCTGGGATTCTCTGTGTGTTCTCAATTATCGTTACTACTTGCTTTCAAGGTGAGAAAAAAAGAAGAAAATTAAAAAGTCATCTTATCGATAGAAAATGATAATCAAAAATAGAAAATTTAAATGGAAAATATAAAAAATAAAATGTCTTCAAAGCCTTTAAGTCGGTATACAAAGCACAATAACTGTGTGGCCAATTCTGTTTCGAAATATCTGTAGCAGTTATATAATTACGATCTATTTTTTTATTCTCACTCACGGAGTGATTGATATGTTGTCCGGTCAAACCACTTTTGTGCGTAGGAAGCATATTATTTTTGTATTCTTGTCTACATAACTCTTTCCCACCGATGTCTGTTTTTTTTTTATGAAACTGTATGAATACAATTGATTTAAATTGAAGAAGTTTGTCCTCATAAGCAAATTATGGTAACTCGTTTTTCTACATTCTCAGCAAGGCCAGAATGGTGGATATCTATTCAGCAACCTTTTCCTTCATACAACACGACTTTTCTTCATTCCCCCTTACAAAAAGGGCATTTCTACATACCAATAAATGTTGACGTTGTAAAAGAAACGATTTCAATGTTTACACCCTGCTAAACTCTAGTTTTCATTTTGCGTATGTTGAATTGTCAACTGAATATAGTTCCACTCAACCAAGTGGTGATAAGGCCATCAACCCGATCACCGCACTACGTGATAATTACTGCGCTGCAGAGGTATCACGTGACATGAAAATTAGGCGCCAAATTTGTTCTTTCAAAATTGTATCTTCAGTCCGAGAATAAAAGTTGTGCAATACGCACGTGTTATTGTTACCCCATTCTATTCTTGTCTTTTCTTCTATGTCTTCGTGACTCATAGTCTACCACAATGTTACGCTCTACCCCTCAAAGCTTAACAACGTACTTAGTTTTTATCGACATTCTGTTTTGTCTTTAGTCACTGAAGGAGAGATCCTTCTGGATTGAGGGAGTTTTAATTTTATCCCAATCCAAAGTACATCTTTTATTACACCTGGATTTTCGTCACATTAAAAACCGACCTTGTATCTAACTCTGCTCTCCTGGAGAGGAAAGTAAATCTTCGAAACTGTATCAGTTATAAATAATGACTCATTTTCTCTCTCGGAGAAATGTCTCTGTTAGGCTATTTGGTTACACACTGACCAATCAGCTTGCAGGACGCATTTATTTCATTAGTCCCAAGAAGGACCACTTTTGCCCTTTGGCCATCACATTCCTGAAAGCTATCAAGAAGGACCCATCTCCTTTCTCCTTCCCCTCTCTCCTGCCTTTTTATCCACTGGATTTCCAAGCACCAGATTTTCTCCACTGGAAGAATTATTACTCGGAGAAAAGCGGCAGCTGAACTTTCTAACTTTTCTTTTCCTCCCTAGGAGACAATGTTCAACTTTCTTCAACCTGCACCAAACGGTGTCGCTAATTGAATAAACCCTTTCGTTATTGTTATAAAAAAGGTGTTACGTTTTCGTTTTTGTGCGACGGTTTTCGTTACTTATATCGGATTGACATCCTAATATGTTATCATACCGGCGTAAGCAGAAAAACACAAAGCAATAGCAAATTCACTTCAACAACAAAACGCTCAAACTAGACATAAAAATCGGCTCCCACAAGCTGTCTAGCAAAAAGGCGCTGAGAACGCCAAAAATATTGATCACGTGATTGTCTACTAATACGTCCGCCAAAACCAGGAGTAAACAAAATAAAACCAGCAGCCGTGACAAAATTAGTCTCTTTCTTTTTTTTCCCCCCTTTTTTCTCTAGCCCCTCGCTTTTGGGCAAGAGGCTAGAGGTGATTCCATGCGCATCGGCTGACTACTAAACACACACGCACATTCACACACTTCGACGTACTAACGCCAAGCCTCACATGGCTACACACACACATACAAACATGGTCGCACACACGTGATTACCACTATTCTCGGAACTGACTTTCAACGAACATTTCAAACTAATATTTTACCATGTAAGATTTGTGCATATATACATATTTTGTGTTACCTTTAAATTGCGTTTTATTCTTCCACTAACCATATGCATGCCTTATCTTTTAATGAACTTTTATTCATTGTTTTCCAGTGTTTATCCGTTTTTCTTTGGGCTTATAAACATCTTTAACAACTAAATAGTCCCTACACTTACAAATAATTTTAATTTAATGCGCTGAAAAGTGTGCGTGCAGTGTTCGTCCGAAATACCCATGAATGTTAAAGTTTTTTTGTTTTTTTAAAAATATATTTCACCCCAAACAAAGCAGGGCGCCATTGTAGACGTAAGGGGCTACTGAGAATTAGGAAGTAGATTTAGGGTGTCATCCTAAGTTGGGAGCTGTGCAGCGAGATGTCTGTTTACATTAGTTTTAAACCTCTGCATGTTCGTACAGTTGGGGGAAACAGGGAGTAGAGAGGGGGTTCCAGAGGCCGGCGGCACGAGGAAAGAAGCTGCTGGAGTAGAAGGCTCTCCGGCATCTGGGGACCTCCACAGTGAATGGATGGGACCTAGTTGATTGTCGGGTTGTTCTAGTGTATTTGCGTCGAGTTATAAAAGAAATGATTCCATGCTTATATTTGTAAAAATCATTTGTATGTTGTTTGGCATTGATGACGGTACAAAAATGGGGGAAGATTACTTATCAGCTTTGATTCATAGATAATGACGTATTATTAAAATCACTGCAAGAATTACAGAAATAATTCAAAGAATATCGCTGAATTAAACAGGGGGAATAACTCGCACAATATTTAGTATGAGTTCTCTTTCTTGACTGCCATTTTATTTTGTTATCTATTAAAAAACAAAAAAACAAAACAAACTTAACTTTCAACAAGTAATAACACGCAGTTATTCATAAATAATGAAACCATTGAGTACTATTGTGGATTAGCATCCTAAGCTAAATCCCGACCCCATGAGATTCTATTTTTTTTTAAATCCTGACCCCCCCTCCTGCACAAAGAAAACAATTATTGTAAAATTTAGATTGGAGAATTAGTTTCGCATATAAATTTAACGTAAAATGATCCCCTATTTCGGGCTATTTATCATTTGAAGGCATTAACCAAAATTTCTTTTTTTTTTTGCTATGGAAGATAAATACGGTGCTTATTTACAACAGGGTCCCTGGAAAAAATTATTTTCATGTAAAATCAGTATTTTGTACTTACTCAGGCATAGTTTTTCACTCACGGTGCGCAAAAGAATTTAAAAATACCAAGTAGAACTTTAATTAGAACGATTTTTCTATGAAAACCTGAAACTGGAAAAGAAGCATAGTAGGCTAAACATTAGAAAGTATTCATTTGGGATACGGGTTGTGAACAATTGGAATTCCCTGCCAGACTGGGTCATCGACGCAACAGACATAACCGACTTCAAGTGCAAGTTGGACAAACATTGGCTTCACAGACAATATTCAGTCAGACCTGTGCACGAACTGATATAGTGGACAAGAAGGAAAGGAACGGGAGTTACAGGCAAAAGCCTTTTTCCCAAATATATATATTATGTTATGTTATGTTATTTCCATAAGGGCGATGCACAACGTCTATTCGCCGACATTTTGTTTGTGGCCGATTGATGGAATAGATAACCAAGGGCAGGTAAGTGTCGCGAAATTACCATGTAAATAATAAAAAAGCAAGAAAGCAATAAATGTACATTTTATTAATCTATAAAATTATATCGTTGAAAGTACCCCGGTGAAGAAATCAAAAATAATTATTTAATTTCCATTTTTTTTATTTAATAAATATATATTTTATTATTATTGCGTATGTGTTTCTTTCTTTTTTAAATTCTAACAATAACAACGGAGTTATTGCCCTTGGCCATTCCATTGATCGCTCACACCCAAAATGTCGGCGAATAGACGTTGTACATCGAAATGGAAAAATCGTTCTAATTAAAGTTCTACTTGATATTTTAAAATTCTTTTTCGTACCGTGAGTGAGAAACTATGACTGAGTAGGTACAAAATACTGATTTTACATGAAAATAATTTTCTACAGGGACCCTGTTGTAAATAAGCACCATAAATACTCTGCGTTTATTGGGGGCGGGGTGGAGTTCTACTTTTTTAGGCGATTACGTGTGGTTTTACGAACTTGCCAGTCGAACTTAAGTTTAGTAGTATAGTATTTTTTTTTTTACTTCACAGCCTTAAAAGTTAGAATGGCCAGTAAATGGGGTGTCATTTTGCGTACAAATTATATACGAAACTGATTCCCCACTCTAAATTCTAAAATAATTGTTTTCTTTTATTAATTTTTAAAATTTATTTTCCACCAAGTTTTTCAAGGTGTTCACACGTAATCGCCAAAAAAACGTAGAATCTCATTTTATTTTGTTGATTTAGCCGAAGATGTTAATCTACAAATTTACCAAACATTAACAATTAGGTGCATCTACTGACATGTGATGGTTGATTTTAAAAAAATATCTCAGGATAAAAATGTTTCGAAATATCCTAAATATGGAGTTATATAAGGACAACATAGATTTTTCTCTTTTCTAATACTTTCAAAGGAAGGTTCTATTGGATTTTCTGTACTGGAGCAATTTCGTTTCGTTTATTCTCCGTTTTGAATTGTCTCCTCTTACTGATGTTAAATCAATTTTGTACCCGATATTAACTCTCTCTGTAACAAAAACAAAACATTAAGACAAGAACACTTTCGATTAAATTGGCAGTGATATAGCTGCATTTCACCCCCTGCTATTTTTTTTAAAAACATTCTTTCTTCCCGATAAATAATGTTAAAAAAATTCAAATAAATTATTTTTCAAAACATTTTTTCTTCAACAAATTAATTTTCAAAACATCCAATACGGTCTTCTAGCCTAATCCTAACACTAACATAACCTAACCCGATACGGTCCTCTAGCCTAATCCTAACATAATCCTTACCTTAACTCCAGCCCGATATGTCTTCTATCCTTATCCTAAACCCAACGCTAACATAACCCTAACCGTAACCCGATACGATCTTCTAACCTAATCATAAAACTAAAACTAACATAACCCTAATCCTAATACAGTTTTTAGCCTAATCCTAAACCTAACATAACCCTAACTGACAGCCACTCAGACTTAGGGTTAATGGGAAAAATTGTTAACAGCCTTAAAAAGCTAGAATGGCCTAGAAATGGGGATTATTTTACGTTAGACTTATATATGAAACTGATTCCCCATTGTAAATTCTAAAAACATTGTTGCTTTCTTCTTTCTGCAAAGTTTTTCAGGGTGTTCACAGAATCATCTAAGCAAGTAGAATCTCTCTTTTTTTGGGGGGGGGGAGGGGAGGTATTCAGCGGAGCGTTTTAATATACAAATACACATCCCCTCCGCAAGAAATCCATTTATCTCGTTACGGTCTTTTAGGGTTAAAAAAGTAACGTAACACCGTAGTGATAGGCCATACAAAAATCAAAATTAACCGAAACGAAATTTTTCTAGTCAAGAAAGTTCAAAGGTACCAAAAAGAAAAAAAGCTGTTTTTACAATCTTTTGCAATTGATAAACATTAACTTCATGGGAATCACAAAAATATCGCTCGACATGATTTCAAGACAACTTATTGAATATGTCGGGATTCTAGGGGGAATCCCGGTTACATGTTCATAATACAACCAATGTCACATGCAAGGCAAAATAATAATTCACAGGCAATAGGTTGTTTAAATAAAGCGTTTATTGAACGTGTGTAACGACAATGAAACAGAGTACATTAATACGTGTACAGTGTGTATGTGGAACGATGAATGCTGTGTGTACATATGTATGTATAACGTGTGTGGAGTTGAAACAGTTCTTATGGTTGAAACGCACATGGGCATATATGTTCAATAAAGAAATTGTGTACGTGAAAATAAAATGTTCTGGAGAAGAAATTGTCTCTGTAGGAATATAAATGCGTGTGTGAAGAAAAATCTCTTACCGAGAAAAACGTGTTTATGAATTTGAACACGTGTGATTATGTGGGTCAGACAAGGAGACGAGCAGCGTCTCTAATGACTACCGTCTGCCGTGACCGGAACTGAAAAGAGGCCCGTCTGACGTTGTGCACCGGTTTATATAATCAAGAAGGGTAGATAACTCTGTGGTCGTCTTCCAGCGCCGCCTGACGATGAAAAGCGACGCTTACTGGCGAACCGGTGCAATTATGTTTGAGAGGGGAGATAACTGCTACAAATAACACCACCTTATTTACTCATTTTATTTTGACAAAAAGTGTAATATAAGTAAAGAATTACTATCGTTGTTTTTCAAAGTTAATTCACAATTTTCAACATGGCGGACGTGCCTTTTTTTAGAATTTACCCAACACAAGATATTTTACTGATTCATTATGGTAGAATTTTATTTTTTTCAGCAAAAATATTTTTACCGCTGAAATTTTATACGCAATTTGTTTTGTATTTTTGTCCAAATCCAGTGTACTTCTTTCAGTGTTTCAAAATGCGTAATTTTATTTTTCCAAAAACAAGATAATGCCCCAGTAAAAAATCTTGGGCATTTTTAACGACAGCTAACAGAACAAAAAAGGTGTAAAAAACAAACAAATAGGCAACAAATAAATGTTACCAAAGGCAAGATAAGTTACTCTTCTACTTACCTGGATAAGTTTATTCGTGTTGTAACTTATTTTAAAGCATTTTTTTTTTGTTCAAAACAAACAAGGTGTCCACATGTTCAGTTCAAACGAAAAAAAATGGCTGAAAATACAGACTTTCGATAATCGCTCAAAAATTAAAAAAATTAAGCAAAATACTGGTAGAACATTATATTTTTTCACGATTAGTGACATTTATTAAATGTTTCTAACACTATTTTGTTTATTTTTCGATTTTTCACCAATTATAAAGGATCCTTTTCGTTCTAACTGAACAGGTGGACACCAGATTTGTTTATAATAAAAAAAAACGCTTTAAAATAAGTTAAAACACAAATAAACTTATCCAGGTTAGTAGAAGAGTAACTTATCTTGCCCTTGGTAACATTTATTTGTTGCATATTTGTTTTGTTTTTCACTCCTTTTTCGTTTTAAATGCCCGAAATCTTGTATCGGTAAAATTGTAAATGAGACATATCCATATTTTTTTAAATAGTTGACTGGCTTAATAAATCACCGATCATAATTTCTTTTAGTAAATTAGATTACATTGAAATTTTGTATATATATATATATATATATATATATATATATATATATATATTTGAAAACTATATGTTACATATTTCAGAATCGTACCGCGGTTTCTCCATATGGGCTGACTTTTCAATTTTTTATCGAATAAATTATTTGTATTAGCTCTCACTCTTCTGCGATCGAGCACTTTATTGATTTCTTTTCAATATAACTTGACACACACACTATATATATATATATATATATATATATATATATATATATATATATATATATATATACAATGAATAGATAAAATGATAAAACATTTGAGGGTATGAAGTTAAAAAATGGAAAAGCGGAAGATCATTGAGCTCAACGTTTTGCCCAAGTGTTGCGTGGGCTTTATCAAGAGCGAACGAAAAATGCTGCAAATGACGTCATTTTTAACCCTTTTTCTGTTCGCTTTTGATAAAGCTCACGTAACAGTTGGGCAACACGTTGAGCTCAAAGATATTCCTCTTTTTCATTTTTTAACTTCATATATATATATATATATATATATATATATATATATATATATATATATATATATATATATATATATATATATATATATATATATATACATCGCGCGGCATCTTTTAGGATTAACTATAAATCTTAAGATTAACCATAAATTTCTAGATAGGAAAAGTATTTCGAGAATTTTGCTCTATACGTAAAGTATTTAATAGATAAAATAGTACTATATTGCTAACGATAATTTAAAAAAATCTTCATTATTAATAGCTACCATATAAGCGAGTCTTTATATCTTTGAACAAACCCGAAAAGATAGGTATGAAAAATAGTCGAGTTTGAAGTAAAACAATATTATTTTGATAGTGAAGCACAAGGGAAGTAACTGATGTGAGACTTGCAGTTTTAAGTCTGTTAGCATTACCTCCCCTGGATTCTAACTCTGACTTAGTTATTACACTTCAGAAATTCGTCGAATAAAAAAGTTTAGATTTTAGTTCGTTAGTCCATTTTCAAAACAAAAAATTATGTAATAAAAATGTGGTACATGACAATAAAAAGGAGGTCTCTCTCGACAGAACAGCGTACTCACTACTCGGAATTTCTCGGTGCACTCTGGCTAACGACCTCTGCAGATCCAGCCTTTTATGGTCTACAAAGTACGCCGGACGTAGCTCATGTTTTCTAGCAAATTGATTTCTGGTATGCCAGACAAAGACAAACTGTCTTCCGTCAATAACACGCCAAACTCCCTCACGCTCGCCGCTGCCATATGTCAAACTACGGTTCTGATTTACTACCCCCCCGGATGTAATTATCACATTAATAACACTGTAGCTATGTTTTTTTTTTAATTTCAGGTTCTAATTTGAAAGGAAGGCTACCTGCACCTTGTCCTTGTTTTAGTTCTTGAAATGCCTGTCAAAGCTACCGAGATTGGTTATTTGTTTTTTATGTGAATCGTATGTCTATATGTAGCGGTCATAAACATAGACCTATTTTCTCCCTCCGAAAAATGTCATCATTGAGTGAGTTAGTCACAAACTGATCAATCAGCCTGCAGGGCGCATGGATTCCTTTTATCGGCTGAAGAACTACTTCAGCCCCTTTGGGAATCACAGGCGGTTGCCAGAGAGACCCCGGCAAGCAATGAGGATACACTTCTTTCTCTCTCTCCAGCAACTACCATCTTCGCCTGAAGATAGTTGCTGACAGACCCCCGGCAGCTCTAAGAACGCCCTACTTTCCTTTTCCTCTCTCGTACACTGTCCAACTTTCTTTCCACCTATACCAAACGGTATAGGTAAACTTTTTTGAATAAACCCTTTTCGTGTTTGTTATAAAGAGGCTTTGTTAGTTGATTTCGTGTCTGAAACCTAAAATAGGGGAAACGTCCTCCCTTCTTTACATATATGCCCAATGAGCAATTCGCATATAGATAGCTCACTCTCATTGTCACACATCCACACAGTTGTTTTGAGGGCGAGGCGGATACCCCTAACAGGGTGAAGGATTCTATAGACCAAACACGGGGTGCTCGTTGACGATACTGATGACAAGCCCTTTTCTGAAGTTAGTGATACACCCGCTTTTGGAAGGGTTTAACCAGACAGGGCCACATCGTGTGATATGAGCCTTTCCTTTGATCAGTTGATAGGTATTGTCAATACCTTTGATTCTAACCCGGTAGCGATAGATTCCAAAAATTGTCTGTTCTCTGTCGACAGGCAGAGATTGATGCCATCTCTGCCTGTCGGCACAAAACTGATAGATCGTCGTACATAAACAGTACATCTCTTCTGTGTTTTTTAAAATCATATTTTAATAACCATTTGCCTTACAATTTGTAATAAAGCAACGTACACCCCCCCCCCAAAATGGGACAAAAATCTTCCACCAATAAACCGTCGTTCGTACCACTCTCCAGTTTGTTCTGTTTTCACTCTCAACTTCCTTGATCTATCGCTGTACTTCTTCCTCGAATAGTTTCCTGACTATTGCTGGCATCGAATACTCTGTGACACATTTTTTTTCAGCTTGTCAGGAGCCTTAACTTCCGTCCATTTCCATGTAACAGTCTATTCGTTTCGTTGTTGGTCAAAATCCACTCAAAAATCGGGTTCTTCAATGATAAGGGCTGACGCGACCACGCAAACAGAAACTGGCTCGTCAAGAAATTAGACCTCTTTTGACTTCAAGATGGATACTCCCCAAAGAGCTTTTATCGCGTCTATCCCCATCAAGAGGTCGAACCCAAGCGCGTCACCCACCATTACCAGGACCTCAATTACAACTGCACGTCCACTCTCTAGTCGGAGGCCAACAGATCCGACTCCATATGTCTACGTTCTCCCGCCAATAGTAACCTCGATCGTCTGCTTTCGCCACGTCCTGCACACATTTTTGCTAACTATGGTGTAGGGGCACCCAGAATCAACTAATGAAATGTAGGCTTTCCCGCCACAGTTATTCTTACAGTTGGCAGCGCCTAGTCCACATCTTGTCTGAGGAAGAAGCCGGCGTATAGCTGTCGTCCCCTAAACCTTTTCCCAGGCAACCCAGAGAAGTATGGCCTAGCTCTTCACATTGGTAAAAACGTGCATCACTTCTCCGAACATGAAGATCTCGAGCTCTCTATCTGTCGCGCCGAGCGAGACAATCTCTAGCTAAGTGATTAATTCCATCACATTCATAACACCTAACCCTGGTGTTCTTCGTCTGGTTTTCCTTGGTTTGCATTGGCCCCACGGCTGCCCTAATTAATACGTGTCTAGGTGGGTCATCTATCAATATAATTCTCGTTCGAGCTAAAAGCTGAGAAATGCTAATTTTCTTAATTCGAGAAGAAGCTGGCGGACATGTTCGGGCAACCCATGGACAAAGGCTGCTTTGAGGACTCGATCCGTCATACCATCGAATGGTACAGAAAGCTTCCGCAAGTCTGCTAGAAAAACATCTACGGTTTCACCTGGGTGTATGCGGCGTATAGAAGTCCAGGGCGAACGTTGTAAATAACGCCCCCTTTTTCGTCACTCAATTGTTGGTACACTGCAAAGGCGCCGCCTGTCAAACGTATAGGAATTATACATTCTATCTTCATCACAGAGCACAGCCGACACACAAGCCCAGCTTTCTCAATCCATTAAATAATGGATTGGCTCGGGTCCGAACCACTAAACTCCTGTATAAGCTTAAGATCGATCTCATCTGCCATCATGACGCGGAAATAGCTTGTGAGAAAGCAAAGTACAAAAACAAAAAAAAATCGAGATAATCTTCCACCAATAAACAGTTGTTTCTATCACTCTCCAGTTTTTCTGTTTTCACTCTCAACTCTTTTCTTTTTATCATTTCACTTAGACGCTATGCAAATCCCACTTCGAAGCTTTCGTGCACGGCACAGGCTATATTTTTTGTCGTCTATGTCGGGCTGATTGGCAATGTCCATTATATAATTACTGTAAAAAACAAAGACTTAGAAGGCGCATGAACAATAAGCAAATAGTTTTAGACGGATCTTCAAATTACAATGTTTATTTTTATATAAAAAAGAATGACAATCTTTTTTTCCTGCAGAGTTCATACGTGTTTGCTTTTGACGACAGAAGTGTAGCAGTTACATTTTGATGGACGATTTTCTTTCTATGTGAACTGATGTTTTATACGCGGAGTGATTGATCTATTATCAAGACACTTTGTCTGGGATGTGCTTCTGCTGAACTATTTACAGTTTTTTCCGCTTCTCAACCAAGGAAGTTGGACTTCAGATATTAACCCAAGCGGACGTGCGGGGCACCTTTTCAATTCACCAGCTTCATGAACCCCCCTTTTTTTAAAAAAATTAACTATTGACGTAAAATCTTTTCATAGCCTCTTTTTTTTGTTGGTGGAGCGAAATAAAGCTGAAAAAATGTTACAATAAAACTTTGTCATTAATATACTTTTTGACGAAATATCTCTTTTCTAACGAATACATCCACCTGTTTTAAAATCTTCTAAAATAGGTAAACATAAAGATAGTTAAAATGAATGGTATAAATGATTGACACGGGGTCACCATTTAACAAGTGTTAAATTCACCAACATGGTTCACAAACAAACATATTTATATATTAACAAATTTACAATGATGTGAACTTATTTTTGAATAGAACCACGACGTTAACTCTTTTTTTAAAAACAAAACAAAAAATACGTCTAATAATAAATAAATAATAATACAATCATTAATTTTAAGAGTTACTTCATCATTTTCAATATTGTTGACGTATCTTGTTTACAATTTTCTTATTGATGCATTATGGTCGAATGTTTTTTACAGCAAAAATATTTTCACATTTTAAAATGTTTGAGGCATTTATTTATTTTTGTCTCAAACCAAAATGCTCCTGTAAGTGTTCCAAATTAGTAATTTTACCTTCCCCCAATCGACCATAATGCATCAGTAAGTAATATTGTAAACACGACACGTCCACCATGTTGAAAATGGTGAATCGGCTAAAAGAAATCACCGATTGTATTTTTTTAAATTGAATTATATCACACGTAGTTTTTGTAAAAAAAGTAAATATAGTGCTTTTATTCAATAATCAGTTGTTTTGAAATAGTGCCGTACGACATTTTTTTGTTGATTAACTATTTCATATACCCCAAATTTCTAGTATTTTGAAGTGTTTTGGTCGTAAAATGTTTAATAAATGAAATAGTCCTATATTTCGAACATTTAAAAAAAATTTAAATCTATCATATGATTGAGTCGTAATATCTGTGCACGAAGCCGAATAGTTATTAAAATGGTTTGAGTTTGAAGTAAATTAATCTTACTTTAACAGTAAAATACAAGGGAAGTAACTTATGTCAGTATCGCGGTTTAAGTCTGTTAGCATTATTTCCCCTGAATTAGAAATCTCGCCCAATTATTTCACATTAGCAATTCGTAGAACAAAAATATCAGTATTCGGTATGTTATCGCATTTTCAAGATAAAAGATAATAAAAGAACAATAATAACCAAAAAAAAAAAAATGGGTGTCTATCGGAATAATAACGCACTAACCACTCGACGTGAGCTTTCTCTGCCTTTTGGCCAACATCAAAGTGTAGTATCTGTTCCGATGGATACTACACCCCATAAACTGGTATTGTCTTGGCCTTCGGGGCTTGATTTACGCCGGTCTATGGGTCTGTCCTGTGCAGTTCTAGGAGGTCCACCCTCCCAGGCTTTGCCTTCTCACCCTTTGAGAAGGGGCTAGTTTATTGCTAATCGCCTGAGGCGCCCCTACCGGGGAATTCCGACGGAGCTGCCCAGGCATTTTTGACGGTCATAAGTGCTCTTCCTCTAGGGTGCTGACTTATCAAATCCCAGTTTCCGACCTTGTGTCACATTTTACTCTGTGGGAGGTAGATAAATACCGCACAGTTAAACGCTTACTGACTACTTCTGCTAAGTCAGCCTTTTATAGCCCACAAAGCTGAAAGCAGCATGCTCTCATTTTATATCAGAGCGATTTCCAGCATACCAGACAATGACACACATTTTTATTTGAGAATACGGTAAGTCCTTTTCACCCAGTTCGTTTCCAGCCTCAATTTCTGATTCACCATTAACCCCCCCCCCCACACACACACCGGTCCAATGATCACACACATAAGAGTGTTGACATGGTCTTTTGATTCAGCTGTTCTTTTGAAGGAAGACTGCCCGAACTTCTTCCTCGGTGATGTTCTGAGAAGAGATGTTACAGCTGTCGAAATTGGAAATTGTGTCCTTGTGCGAATCGTCGGCCTCATGTAGTATCGACTCAATCAGCAATTCGCTTTCGGATGCCCCATTCTCATTGTCACTCGTCAACGAGGTTGTCTCGAGAGCGGGGCGGAAATCTCTGACGTAATCCAAGTTTCCATCAGTCACATCAAGTGCTCGTTGGCGGTTGTGATGACACGCCTTTTTCTAAAGTTAATGGCACACCTAACCGCCTATTTGACGCCTTTACCAAGACAGGGTTCTATATATCGTGTGGTCTTTGAGCAATAGATACCTGTCGTCAATACCTTTGATTCTTAAACCGAGCCGGGATTGCCACAACAATCACTGTTTATGCTCGTCGGTACAAAAAAACATCAACAGCAACCACTTGGCGAATTCTCGCACCGACGGGCCGACGTACATAAGCAGTAAATTTCCGCTGTTGTATTTTTTCTTTCTTATATATTTTATAGAACAATATTTGGGGCGTCTATAACGACAGCTAACAGAACGAAACAGGGGTGAAAAAAACAACAAAAAAAACAAATATGAAACAAATAAATATTACCAAAGGCGAAATAAGTTACTCTTTTACCTACCTGGATATGTTTATTTGTGTTTTAACTTATTTCAAAACGTTTTTTTTAGTTCGATTAAAAACTAGTATCGAGACGTCACGTGATCAAATGGGGCGATTTTGTGTTTTCAATTGTAACATGGCGTCGAGTCACTAGTTTTAAATCGAACTAAAAATCGCTTTAAAATAAGTTAAAACATAAATAAACTTATCCAGGTTAGTAGAAGAGTAACTTATCTTGCCTTTGGTAACATTAATTTGTTACCTATTTGTTTTTTTTTCACCCCGGTTTCGTTCTATTAGCTGTCCTTAAAAAAATGCCCAATATTCAAATTATTGTAAAAATAAAAACTTAGACGACACACGCTTGATAAGCATTAGGTTTTTAGAGGAATCTTCAAATTACGATGTTTATACATATATAAAAAAATGATGACCTGTTTTCCATGCAGATTTCATGCTTATTTACTTTTAATAACAGGAAAAAAATCAGCTTTTTGTACAATCTAATATAATTGGTAAACATTAACTTTAAGGAAATCCTTTTAAATGCCACTCGACCATATTTTGAAAGAACTTTTTGATTGCATAAAACCACCACGTTTACTGTTTTCTTTTAATAAAAATACATACGTGTAATAATAATTTCACCCAAAACAAATGTAATCGTTGATTTATAAATCCAATTCACTATTTTTAATATGATAGACCTATCTTATTTACAATTTTACCGATACAAGATTTCTTACTGAGGAATTATAGTCGAATATGTTTTCTTGCAGCAAATATATTGGGTATTTTTGAGTGTAACTAACAGACCAAAGCAACAAAAAAGGTGAAAAAAACAAAACAAATATGCAACAAATAAATGTTATCAAAGGCTTACTTGGATAGGCTTATTTGTGTTTTAACATATTTTAAAGCGTTCAAAACAAACCTAAGGTCCGCTCTATTAGAACGGGAAAAAATGTCTGCCCATAAGCCTTGCACGAGGATCCTTGATAATCACTCAAAAATCGAAAATTAAACAAGACACTGGTAGAAACACATCCAATAAATGTCACCAATCGTGCGAACAATCAATGTACTACCAGTATTTTGTTTAGTTATCGATTTTTGAGCGAATATCAAGGGCCTTCGTGCAGTGTTACGGGCCGCCATTTTCCCCCATTTTAACTTAACAGGGTGGACACGAGGTTTGTCTAAAAAACGCTTTAAAATAAGTTAAAATACAAATAAAACTATCCAGGTAGGTAGAAGAGTAACTTATCTTGCCTTTGGTAACATTTATTTGTTGCATATTTGTTTTTACACTCTTTTTTGTTATGTTAGTTACAGTAAAAATACCCAAGATATTTTCATATTTTAAAATATTTGAGGCAATTAAAAAAATATTGTCCCAATCCAGTATTCCAAAATTGGTAAATATATTTTTCCGAAAAAAGAAATCTCCTTTCGGTAAAAGTGTAACCAAGACACGCCTACCATGTTGAAAATGGTGAATTGGCTTCAATAATAACTGATTGCAATTCTTTATTAAGTTATATTGCACGTAGTTTTTGTAAAAAAGAAGTTAATATAGGGGTTTTATGCATTAATAAGTTGTTTTGAAATAGTGCCGCGTGGCATTTTTTATGAACGTTTGATATCCCATAATTTTGAAGAACGTTTTGATAGCCCATAATTTTGAAGAACGTTTTGAT
>OY744517.1:35989649-36002149 GCA_963556195.1 Sepiola atlantica
ATTTATCTACAAAAGATAGCGCGGGGAGGGAGCGTGATACTTGGTTTTAGTAGTGCTGTGGAGGCCTCCTTATTTTTAACAGGGCTCATTATCCTATGTAGAGTAGGTTTGTTTAAACGATATAAAAAACTTTTTTCTTTTATACGAGATCCATAAGCCAAAGTGCTTAATATCCTGATTAGAGCAGGTAGTAATAAAAACGCCCTGAAAAATGCTCAATATCCTAGATAGAGCAGGTCTGTTTAAACGCAGGGTTGTCCGGGATAAAACACTTCTGTCTTTACGGGAGACATAATCTAAAGTGATAATATCCCGGATAGGGTAAGGGGTGGTGGCAAAATAGTTTTAGTAGTTCTCTGGAGGCCTCCTTAATTTTAAAAGTGCTCATTATCCTTGATAGAGCAGGTGTGTTTACACGAGGTGCTCAATATGCTGGATAGAGCAGGTAGTAACAAGCATGTTTAAAGGCCCCGTTGCTCGGGGAAAAACATCACTATGTTTTGTTATACTATTTTATACAAGAAAATCTACTCGGCGTTTCTCGGGAGTCATTGGTATGTGGTATAAGTTAGTCAATCCAAAGTGCTCAATATCCTGGATAGAGCAGGTATGTTTAAAAGTCGCGTTGCCTGTAAAATAACATATTTTTTTAATACTATTTTATACAAGAAAATATATTCGGCGTTGTCCGGGAGTCATAACAATAACATTACAGTATTTTATATGGAAATTGGTACATAGTAATCAAAAAGTGCTCAATATCTCAGATAGAGAAAGTGTGCTTAAACGCAGCGTTGCCCGGGAGAAAGAACGTCTTCGCCTTTTGTGATTTTGTTGTATAATAGACAAAGTATGTGGTGTTGTCCGGGAGTCACGATAGTAACAATACATTATAATATCCTGTAAGTCGTATAAGTTAGCTAATTCAAAGTACTCAATAACATGGATAGAGCAGCTGTGTTTCAAGGCCGCGTTGCCAGGGAATAATGAAATCATTGATTTTTGTTATACTATTTTATACAAGAAAATCTATTCGGCGTTGCCCGGGAATCATAATAGTAACATTACAGTATTTTATATAGGAAGTGGTAATCCAAAAAGTGCTCAATATCCTAGATATAGCAGGTGTGTTTAAACGCAGCGTTGCCCGGGAGAAAGAACGTATTTGTCGTTTGTTATTATATTGTATAATAGACAAAGTACACGGTGTTGCCCGGGAGTTATAAAAGTAATACTACCTTATAATATGTGGTAAGTTGTATAAGTTAGTCAATCCAAAGTGCTCAATATCCGGGAATAAGCAGGTTTTAAATAATTTATGTCGGTAATAGTAATGATTACTGCTCTTCTTAATCTAATCTGGCAAATTGTTTTAAAAATAGATTACTCTTGCTAATGCAAAAAACAAAAACAAGAGAAAATCAATCTATTAAGGAGAGATACTAAAAAAATGTCCGCCATATTTAGAAATGGCAATTCGAAAACCGAAATAGCATTTCAATAATTAAAATCTGTAAAGTTTTAAATAACTACAAAAAACGTAAGTAACAGATAGGGTTACATCGAATGATTAAAGTCAATGAGACACCCTGGGGTGAATGGTGGGAATCTAATTTACTCTGTCTTTCTTCTTCATCCTTATAATCTTTCGTCTATTCCGTATTCGGGTACGTCCCTTATCCCCATTACCTAGTGACCGACCAGGCTATACCTCCCCATTCCCCCCTCGTATAATCAAATTAAATTCATCCCGACCGGTCAGTTTTTGACGGCCACAGTAGAAGCGTCGCGCCTTCTTCCGACATTTGCCGCCGATGGATTGAAATAGGTCAACAGCGTGTCAAAAAAAATAAAAAGTTAGAGAGACAAACCATTGGCACGTGACATGTGTCATCCACTTCATTCCCCCTTCACCCGCCCCCCCCCCCAGCTAGGGAAAGCCTTTTACATGCCTCGCTTGAAAGACGATAGAGTTTGTTTATTTGTTTATCCATTTGTTGAAATACCACGGAACAAGTGGTTGGCTAAAGGTGACGCTATCAACAGCGAATTTAAACGACTATTTAAATGTAAAGTCAATAATATATTGCCCTTCTCGGGGCACACGGGTTAATTGCAAGTGTGAACTGTAGCCGATAAAAAAATTGTAAAACGAAAATTATATGTACCCTAGCAGGACCTCGGCATGGGCGCTGCCCGGGGAAATCAAAGAACCCAAGAAATTCATACTCCCACCCCTAAACTCATATGAATGTTTTTTACTTTAACTCGATATTTTACTTGATTATAAATATTACTTGTATAGTTCTGTAAATATTCAACCTCCACTATAATAAAGTTCAATGTGTATTTATGTGTATACTAGTAGGGATGAACAAAAACAAGCACCTGCTCTAACGGTGTAAAAATGCAATTAAAAAAAATAATTACCAAAAATAGCCTAATTATTGTATTTCAATATTTTTTTTTCGGTATTGGAAGCTTTAAGAGATAGATAATCTTTCTTAAAAAAAAAAATGCTGATTGGAAATTTTGGAGGGAACCGTTTTTGTGGCGTGTTATATTTTTACTGACCCCCCCCCCCCTAACTGAGATTTTACATTTTTTATGCGATTACGTGTGAACACATTGAAAAAAAAAAACCCAACAATTATTCATTTTAATTTAGAATAGGGGATTAGTTGCGCATATAAATTTAACGTAAAATGACCCCCCTTTCCGGGCCATTCTAACTTTTTAGGACATTAACTAATTTTTTTTACCACTAACCCTAAGTCCAACCGGCAAAATCGTAAAACCACACGGAATCCCTTTAAAAAGTAGAAACCACCCAACTCGCCTGGAAAATAATGCATAGAATTTATCTCCCATCGCAAAAGAAAATTGGCTAATGCCCTAAAAATTTATGATGGCCCGGAAATGGTGAATCATTTTTTGTTGAAATTATATGCAAAACTGATCCCCCAATTTGAATTCTAAAATAATTGTTTTTTCTTTCCGCGAAAGATGAGTAATACAATACATAATTTTTTAAAATGTAATTTTCGTTTTACCACCAGGACTTAGGGTTAGTAGAAAAAAGTATACGTGTTCTTTTATGATGTAATCTTTAAAAGAAGGCAGTATTTACAAAGTACCGGAAAAAATGTTTCAAAATGAAATTAAAAAGTTTTTGTCAAGAAAAAAAAATTAGTAAGATTTTAATAATTCTAAAATAAAATTAAATATAATTTGTTTTTTTTAATTAATTTTTTTTTTACGCTGGTGGGTTTTTGTCCGTGTTTGAATTATTTGGTGGGCTTTTGTCCGGTGAGCTACTGTCCGGTGGGCTTCTGTCCGGTGGGCTTTTGTCAAATATTTTTAAAGCACCGAGTACATGTTTAAATTAATAAATTAAAAGAGAATTATTTGTTGACTAATATTTTATCTTTTTTTATTTATTTATTTTTATTTTATTTTTAAAAACATCAACTTACAATCGAACGGATCCCTTACTTTTGGAAATTTAAAAACGCTTATATAAATAAAATATTGCTCGCCTAGCAAATTTTTTGTTTGTTAAATATTTGCTAAATTTATTACGGATGTAGTAGTAAAAAATGGATTAAAAGTTTTAAAAATTATTATTCTAACAAATGTTCGAAAAATTGACAACTCAGAATGTATTATTTTCGGGAGGTGGGCCGAGCAAATCTCCCAGTTATAGTGTGATAAATTGTATCGCATTATAAATGATAGTTTTGTAGCAGTTTACAACGGGCCGGCACACTGCCGCCATATTGTTTAAATATCGATGACTTCTTAGCTGCCCTCTGATTGGTTCAAGCAATCTACTTCCTCTTTGGCTCGACAAATCAGTGGCCTTCTCTAAGGCAAATCTCGGCATAAACTATATAAAGACTTGAGCGCAATCCGCGCCTTCTCTTTTTATTCTGCGGCACGAGAAGCCCCTTCTCTCTTTTTCCTTCTTTGGCACTGCCAAACACACGTTCCTCTCTCTGGGGACGCAACAGACATTTTCTCGGGCCTTTGGCTCTTGGTTCGACTTCGACAAGAAGACAAAAAGCCAAAATGGCTACTGCCGCATATACATAGACTTAACATAACACACACACATAACTGCTTACATGTGAACTGACTTTCACACCGGTGTACAGACACATATACTTACGTACACACATGGACACGTCCTGACACCATAGCCGGTGTACAGACACACATACTTACATACATACATGGACACGTCATGACACCATAGCCGGTGTACAGACATTCAATATCATGAAAAATTCTCTTTTCGTCACTGGGGAATTATAATCACAGAAAATTCCTTTACTTTTGTCTTCGTCCATACTTATGGAAATACTAACCTCTTTCCTTTTTGTTCACGTACTAACAAGGAAGAATCAATAAAGTTGTTTTACGTATTAGAAGGGAGATGACGGTGGTTAAGTGGATATCGACACGGACTGAAGACCTGAGTGTTCCAAGTTCGAATCCACAGTAATACTTTCACTTAGGGATGTTGGCAACCTTCTCGTGGTCCTTCCTGTAAGTACCCGATGTCTTTTCAGAAATATTTCTAACTAGAAAAACATCGGGGAAACTAATGCCAACACCAGAATCATCTGATTCACAAGAAAGAAGAAGAAGATGTATTTTTGAGGCACCGGTTGAATAGAGCAGACGCTTGTTTGACGTCAGAGATGTCCGCCATTTTGGTTGTCAAACTACACATTCGTCGAAATGGACTTCGTCTCATTTTATGTAGTTTCTTTTACGATACTTTCTTTTCTTCCTCCGAGGGCAAGGCGAAATTTCCATAAACAAAGCGTCTTTGTAAGGATTTCCCGCATATGGAACACATTGCCACGGGACTGCCTCCTAGCGGATTACAACATGGTGTCTTCAAATCTAATGTCAACAGATTCCTGTCAGGGACGGTCCCCATAAGTACATGAACTTGGTGCATTCAATCAATCATTCTCAATCCTCTCATAAACGTATTCATCTTTCAACTGGCGATCATTTCATTAACTTTTATCCTCAAGTAGCTTTAGCCTTGATAAGTGATGATTCATTTGTAAAAATATAATAATTTTTTCGCACAACAAACCATAAAACATATCGTTTCTTTGAATTTCACGTCTCCCTTTTTTCTAAATTCGTTCGCACACTTATAGCGGCGTTATCCACCACAATAATGTTCAATTCAACGCTAAGTCATGTATCGCCTCTTCTTTCAGAATGGACACTAATTTTAGCATAAAAATATATTTATTTAAAAATTTTGTCAAAAAATAGTTAATACTTTAATTTGAATAACATTTTCAGACATTATATAAATATGAATTATTTTATGAAAGTTATTTTCATTAATTGATTCTAAATAAACTATTTTTTCATAAGTTATCCCCCATTTTTATAAATGACTTACGCATTACATGTTTAAGAATAAATGATTTGCACCATATCTTAAATATCAAGGAACGAAGGAAATAAGTTGACGAAGCTTATTTTTTTACAATTTACATGTATTTTAATGATAATAGAAGGAAGGGAATAAATAAGTGACCGGAACTTATTTTTTACATTTTACACAATTTTAAAGATGAAGAAAGTGGGTGGAGCTTATTTTTACAATTTAGATTTATTTTAATGGTAATGGAAGGAAGGTAATAAATAAGTGACCGGAAATTATTTTTTACATTTTACACAATTTTAAAGATGAAGAAAGTGGGTGGAGCTTATTTTTTACAATTTAGATTTATTTTAATGGTAATGGAAGGAAGGTAATAAATAAATGACCGGAACTTATTTTTCACATTTTACACAATTTTAAAGATGAAGGAAGTGGGTGGAGCTTATTTTTTGACAATTTAGATTTATTTTAATGATAATGGAAGGAAGGTAACAAATAAGTGACCAGAACCTATTTTTTTACAATTTACACAATTTTAAAGATGAAGGAATTCGGCGGAGCTTATTTTTATAATTTACATTTATTTTTATGATAATGGAAGGAAGGTAATAAATAATATGGCGGAGCTTATTTTATAATTTACATAATTTAAAAAGGGAAGGAAGAAAGGAAGATAAGTGGGCGGAGCTGTTTAAAAGGTGAAGGTAGGAAAATAATAAATAAGTGGGCGGAGCTTTTTAAAAGATGAATGTACGCAAATAATAAATAAGTAGGCGGGGCTTATTTATTCACGGGTTACATCATCTTAAAGATGAATGTAGGAAGATAATAATTAAGTAGGCGGAGCTTATTGTTTACGATTTACATTATTTTTAAGATGAAAGAATATATTATTAAATATTTAAGAAGGGTCTATTCATTTTACGAGTTATATTATTTTAAAGATGAAAGGAGTTTATTTTTATGATTGACATCATTTTAAAGTAGAATGTACGAAGATTATACATTCTATCGCAAAAATGACTGGAATTTATTTTTTTTACATTTTTAAACAAATTTAATTTGTGTAATTAAAACGGAAAGCTTCTATAAAATATATTTCATTTTTTATAGATATATAATTTATATATTAAATATGATTTGTACGCTGAAAACAAATCTGACTTTAAAGATGTTTTTAACGATTTTATACTATTTTAAGAGTTTTTTTTAAAAATAATTAATTTAATATTTAAAATTAAAATTGTATTATTCCCAAGTTAGTTAACACATTCCGCAGAAAAGCAAAAAAAAAAAAAAAAAAAAATGAAAAAATATCGTTTTCAGTTTTTAAATCATTTATCGTTTGTTCTGGATTTGTTTGTTTATTCGATTACTGTATTTTTGTTCGCTAAATTCATAATAACAGTTAATTGACCGTATACATTTAAATAGTATTTATTTTTTTCACAAATAAATAATGTAAAGTGTAGTATGTATTCTGATACTACACTTTATCTTTTCTGTCCTCGTCCAGTAAAGGAGAAATCCTTCTAGATTGAGACAATTTAAATTTTTGTCCCAATTCAGTGGCCCCCATTTTTGGGAGCTCGATTTCCTCACCTTATGTCTAACTATGTCTAACTATGTGACGTGGCAAGTAAATATAAACAGACATAATTACATACATCGTAACTAACAATATTTTCTACAAAAAGTTCAGTTTCAGTATTAATCAAATCCTTCAATAACTAAGTTCAGTTTCAGTATTAATCAAATCCTTCAATAACTAAGTTCAGTTTCAGTATTAATCAAATCCTTCAATAACTAAGTTCAGTTTCAGTATTAATCAAATCCTTCAATAACTAAGTTCAGTTTCAGTATTAATCAAATCCTTCAATAACTAAGTTCAGTTTCAGTATTAAACAAATCCTTCAATAACTAAGTTCAGTTTCAGTATTAATCAAATCCTTCAATAACTAAGTTCAGTTTCAGTATTAATCAAATCCTTCAATAACTAAGTTCAGTTTCAGTATTAAACAAATCCTTCAATAACTAAGTTCAGTTTCAGTATTAATCAAATCCTTCAATAACTAAGTTCAGTTTCAGTATTAATCAAATCCTTCAATAACTAAGTTCAGTTTCAGTATTAAACAAATCCTTCAATAACTAAGTTCAGTTTCAGTATTAATCAAATCCTTCAATAACTAAGTTCAGTTTCAGTATTAATCAAATTCTTCAATAACTAAGTTCAGTTTCAGTATTAATCAAATCCTTCAATAACTAAGTTCAGTTTCAGTATTAATCAAATCCTTCAATAACTAAGTTCAGTTTCAGTATTAATCAAATCCTTCAATAACTAAGTTCAGTTTCAGTATTAATCAAATCCTTCAATAACTAAGTTCAGTTTCAGTATTAATCAAATCCTTCAATAACTAAGTTCAGTTTCAGTATTAATCAAATCCTTCAATAACTAAGTTCAGTTTCAGTATTAATCAAATCCTTCAATAACTAAGTTCAGTTTCAGTATTAATCAAATCCTTCAATAACTAAGTTCAGTTTCAGTATTAAACAAATCCTTCAATAACTAAGTTCAGTTTCAGTATTAAACAAATCCTTCAATAACTAAGTTCAGTTTCAGTATTAATCAAATTCTTCAATAACTAAGTTCAGTTTCAGTATTAATCAAATCCTTCAATAACTAAGTTCAGTTTCAGTATTAATCAAATCCTTCAATAACTAAGTTCAGTTTCAGTATTAATCAAATCCTTCAATAACTAAGTTCAGTTTCAGTATTAATCAAATCCTTCAATAACTAAGTTCAGTTTCAGTATTAATCAAATCCTTCAATAACTAAGTTCAGTTTCAGTATTAATCAAATCCTTCAATAACTAAGTTCAGTTTCAGTATTAATCAAATCCTTCAATAACTAAGTTCAGTTTCAGTATTAATCAAATCCTTCAATAACTAAGTTCAGTTTCAGTATTAATCAAATCCTTCAATAACTAAGTTCAGTTTCAGTATTAATCAAATCCTTCAATAACTAAGTTCAGTTTCAGTATTAATCAAATCCTTCAATAACTAAGTTCAGTTTCAGTATTAATCAAATCCTTCAATAACTAAGTTCAGTTTCAGTATTAAACAAATCCTTCAATAACTAAGTTCAGTTTCAGTATTAATCAAATCCTTCAATAACTAAGTTCAGTTTCAGTTTTAATCAAATCCTTCAATAACTAAGTTCAGTTTCAGTATTAATCAAATCCTTCAATAACTAAGTTCAGTTTCAGTATTAAACAAATCCTTCAATAACTAAGTTCAGTTTCAGTATTAATCAAATCCTTCAATAACTAAGTTCAGTTTCAGTATTAATCAAATCCTTCAATAACTAAGTTCAGTTTCAGTATTAATCAAATCCTTCAATAACTAAGTTCAGTTTCAGTATTAATCAAATCCTTCAATAACTAAGTTCAGTTTCAGTATTAATCAAATCCTTCAATAACTAAGTTCAGTTTCAGTATTAATCAAATCCTTCAATAACTAAGTTCAGTTTCAGTATTAAACAAATCCTTCAATAACTAAGTTCAGTTTCAGTATTAATCAAATCCTTCAATAACTAAGTTCAGTTTCAGTATTAATCAAATTCTTCAATAACTAAGTTCAGTTTCAGTATTAATCAAATCCTTCAATAACTAAGTTCAGTTTCAGTATTAATCAAATCCTTCAATAACTAAGTTCAGTTTCAGTATTAATCAAATCCTTCAATAACTAAGTTCAGTTTCAGTATTAATCAAATCCTTCAATAACTAAGTTCAGTTTCAGTATTAAACAAATCCTTCAATAACTAAGTTCAGTTTCAGTATTAAACAAATCCTTCAATAACTAAGTTCAGTTTCAGTATTAATCAAATTCTTCAATAACTAAGTTCAGTTTCAGTATTAATCAAATCCTTCAATAACTAAGTTCAGTTTCAGTATTAATCAAATCCTTCAATAACTAAGTTCAGTTTCAGTATTAATCAAATCCTTCAATAACTAAGTTCAGTTTCAGTATTAATCAAATCCTTCAATAACTAAGTTCAGTTTCAGTATTAATCAAATCCTTCAATAACTAAGTTCAGTTTCAGTATTAATCAAATCCTTCAATAACTAAGTTCAGTTTCAGTATTAATCAAATCCTTCAATAACTAAGTTCAGTTTCAGTATTAATCAAATCCTTCAATAACTAAGTTCAGTTTCAGTATTAAACAAATCCTCCAATAACTAAGTTCAGTTTACGTATTAAACAAATCCTTCAATAACTAAGTTCAGTTTCAGTATTAATCAAATCCTTCAATAACTAAGTTCAGTTTCAGTATTAATCAAATTCTTCAATAACTAAGTTCAGTTTCAGTATTAATCAAATCCTTCAATAACTAAGTTCAGTTTCAGTATTAAACAAATCCTTCAATAACTAAGTTCAGTTTCAGTATTAATCAAATCCTTCAATAACTAAGTTCAGTTTCAGTATTAATCAAATCCTTCAATAACTAAGTTCAGTTTCAGTATTAATCAAATCCTTCAATAACTAAGTTCAGTTTCAGTATTAATCAAATCCTTCAATAACTAAGTTCAGTTTCAGTATTAAACAAATCCTTCAATAACTAAGTTCAGTTTCAGTATTAATCAAATCCTTCAATAACTAAGTTCAGTTTCAGTATTAATCAAATTCTTCAATAACTAAGTTCAGTTTCAGTATTAATCAAATCCTTCAATAACTAAGTTCAGTTTCAGTATTAAACAAATCCTTCAATAACTAAGTTCAGTTTCAGTATTAATCAAATCCTTCAATAACTAAGTTCAGTTTCAGTATTAATCAAATCCTTCAATAACTAAGTTCAGTTTCAGTATTAATCAAATCCTTCAATAACTAAGTTCAGTTTCAGTATTAATCAAATCCTTCAATAACTAAGTTCAGTTTCAGTATTAATCAAATCCTTCAATAACTAAGTTCAGTTTCAGTATTAAACAAATCCTTCAATAACTAAGTTCAGTTTCAGTATTAATCAAATCCTTCAATAACTAAGTTCAGTTTCAGTATTAATCAAATCCTTCAATAACTAAGTTCAGTTTCAGTATTAATCAAATCCTTCAATAACTAAGTTCAGTTTCAGTATTAATCAAATCCTTCAATAACTAAGTTCAGTTTCAGTATTAATCAAATCCTTCAATAACTAAGTTCAGTTTCAGTATTATCAAATCCTTCAATAACTAAGTTCAGTTTCAGTATTAATCAAATCCTTCAATAACTAAGTTCAGTTTCAGTATTAATCAAATCCTTCAATAACTAAGTTCAGTTTCAGTATTAAACAAATCCTTCAATAACTAAGTTCAGTTTCAGTATTAATCAAATACTTCAATAACTAAGTTCAGTTTCAGTATTAAACAAATCCTTCAATAACTAAGTTCAGTTTCAGTATTAATCAAATCCTTCAATAACTAAGTTCAGTTTCAGTATTAAACAAATCCTTCAATAACTAAGTTCAGTTTCAGTATTAAACAAATCCTTCAATAACTAAGTTCAGTTTCAGTATTAATCAAATCCTTCAATAACTAACTTCAGTTTCAGTGTTAAACAAATCCTTCAATAACTAAGTTCAGTTTCAGTATTAATCAAATCCTTCAATAACTAAGTTCAGTTTCAGTATTAAACAAATCCTTCAATAACTAAGTTCAGTTTCAGTATTAAACAAATCCTTCAATAACTAAGTTCAGTTTCAGTATTAAACACATCCTTCAATAACTAAGTTCAGTTTCAGTATTAATCAAATCCTTCAATAACTAAGTTCAGTTTCAGTATTAAACACATCCTTCAATAACTAAGTTCAGTTTCAGTATTAAACAAATCCTTCAATAACTAAGTTCAGTTTCAGTATTAATCAAATCCTTCAATAACTAAGTTCAGTTTCAGTATTAATCAAATCCTTCAATAACTAAGTTCAGTTTCAGTATTAAACAAATCCTTCAATAACTAAGTTCAGTTTCAGTATTAATCAAATCCTTCAATAACTAAGTTCAGTTTAAGTATTAAACAAATCCTTCAATAACTAAGTTCAGTTTCAGTATTAAACAAATCCTTCAATAACTAAGTTCAGTTTCAGTATTAAACAAATCCTTCAATAACTAAGTTCAGTTTCAGTATTAAACAAATCCTTCAATAACTAAGTTCAGTTTCAGTATTAATCAAATCCTTCAATAACTAAGTTCAGTTTCAGTATTAATCAAATCCTTCAATAACTACAAGAAACCTCTTCAACCACCGATTGTCATGGCAAATAACACCATACCTGAGAGTTTATCATTCAAACTCCTCGGCCTAACTTTTACATATAACATGAATTGGAACAAATACATTGAAGACATTGCCAGGACTGCTGCAACGAAGGTCGGCTCCCTTTACCGTGCTAGTAAACTTCTCAAACCTGACAGTATCCTACATCTCTACAAAGCCACCATCCGCCCATGCATGGAGTTTGTTGCCACATATGGGCTGGTGCATCATCCACTAGTCTCTCCCTCTTAGACAAGGTTAAAAAAAGAGTCGCCAACTTAATAGGTCCCTCACTATCCACCAAGCTCCAGCCCCTGTCCCATCGCCGCAATGTTGCTTCTTTGTGCCTGTTTTACAAGTACTTCAATGGATTGTGCTCTGATGAGCTTGCTGCTCTGGTACCCCCACGACGTGAATTCACTAGACCAACCCGACAATCAGCCAAATCCCATCCATTCACTGTGGAGGTCACCAGATGCCGAAGAGCCTTCTACCCCAGAAGCTTCTTTCCTCGTGCTGCTGGACTCTGGAACTTCCTCCCTGCTCCCTGACGGTACTGACATGCAGAAGTTTAAAACTAATGTAAACAGACATCTCGCTGCACAGCTCCCAATTTAGGTTGAGCCCCCCCCTAAAAGAACAAAAATCAAAAACAAGTCTCACCCTTTTTCTCAGTAGCCCCTTACGTCTACAGTGGCGGTCAGCCTTGTTTCGGGTGAACTATGTTTAAAAAAAGCGTGTTCCTTGCTATTTTATTGCAACTTTTAACGTTTTCTAATACTTTTTACAAAAG